>SJYV01056142.1:108063-191752 GCA_006410875.1 Neotragus pygmaeus
CACTTTCACAGCATCATCTTTCAGGATTTGAAATAGCTCAACTAGAATTCCATCACCTCCACTAGCTTTGTTCATAGTTCTAAGGCCCACTTGACTTCACATTCCAGTATGTCTGGTTCTAGGTGAGTGATCACACTATCATGATTATCTGGGTCGTGAGTCTCTTTTTTGTACAGTTCTTCTGTATATTCTTGCCACCTCTTCTTAATATCATCTGCTTCTGTTAGGTCCATACCATTTCTGTCCTTTATCGAGCCCATCTTTGCATGAAATGTTCCCTTGGCATCTCTGATTTTCTTGAAGAGATCTCTAGTCTTTCCCATCCTGTTGTTTTCCTCTATTAATTTGCACTGATCGCTGAAGAAGGCTTTCTTATCTCTTCTTGCTCTTCTTTGGAACTCTGCATTCAGATGCTTATATCTTTCCTTTTCTCTTTTGCTTTTTGCTATCCAACAAAACTTTATTGAGTTTAATTGGTTCTGCATTTTGTATGTGGGGAGGTGGATAACTGCCCTCTCTAAGGAGAAATCTTCGTAGGAAAATATCTTAAAATGGAGAAAGTTAACAACAAAGTACAGCAGCCAGAAAGACAAACCAGTTAATGAGATTCTGTATTGGAAAGTTGGAAAGAAGCTAAAAAGAACTGAAGGGTACAATCTGGTGGTTGACAACATTTGAAAATATTCTGGCCAGCAGATAGTGTTCTAAGCGAAAGAAATAGAGATGAGTCAGTTACATGGTTGTTCCTTACAATAATAACAGAGAGGAGGTGGGGCACCGTCTTTAAGGTTTAAAAGACAATTTGTCCTGCAGTCTCTTCCCTTACCTTGACACAAAGCTTGTCATGACCCAAAGATTCTATTTTGTCTGATGGGGGGTTAGGTTAGATTTTCTTAAGGATGACTGGACCAGAAAATTAAGGATTTTCTCTCTTTGGAGGGAAGCTTTATTCCGGGGACAAGCATAGCTATCCAGGAGGAATCTGGTAGAGACCAGGAACTCCCTTCTTCCCATACCTCTTCCCAGTGCTTCAGAGGAAGAATTAGGACATTTTTAAAGCTTTGTGAGGAGACGAAGCCACAAACTGAGACGTGGCTGCCAGAACGTTTTTTATGCTCCTCTTGTGTTAGAGAGAAATGAGTGCTGCTATGCGTGCAGATTGAGAGCAACATTTCCCACTTTGGTAACAGTCTGTCGTTTGGTTTTCTTTTGGATTTCAGCCCTTTGTCTCTCCTGTTGAGTATTGCTCTGTTGCAGCCTGCATGAGTATTGAATCTTCAGGGCCACATAGCCAACTGCGGTAATGCCCATTTACACTCCAAGACAGCTCTAAATGGGGCTTCTCCAGTGGCACTAGTGGTAAAGAACCCGCCTCCCAGTGCTGGAGACATGAGACACGGGTTTCCTCCCTGGGTTGGGAAGAACCCCTGGAAAAGGGTATGGCAATCCACTCAAGTATTCTTGCTTGGAGAATGCCAGGGGCAGAGGAGCTCATCCACAGGCTACAGTCTGCAGGGTCGCAGAGAGTCAGACGTGACTGAAGCGACTTCGCACACATGCATAGCTCTAGAGAAAATACATCTGCCCGCTGTCCAGCACCTTGGGCTGACAGTGCTCAGGAAGATACCAGAAGCTCCACTACAGCCCCCACTGCATCCGCAGGCTTGCTGGAAGATTATTTCCCAGGAAGTAGTTTCTGCTTTCCTTGACTTCTTTTTCAGCCTCCATGTTTTGCAGAAGGACTTATGATTCCTTTGCTGTATGTATGACACCTGGAAATAGAATTTTATTGGATTCTGCATTGAAATAATAGCCTTCATCAACAAAGTGGGAAACTATTAGAATGCTGAGAAAGTGTTCAAATGACTTGAGGCAATTTCAAAAGACTGACATTCATGCCAGTCGGCCAGAAAGTCAGTCCTGGGCTTGCCGTGGTAACATGGGGCTTAGGGGTGGAGCGGCCCTTTCTGACAAGTGTAGGACTGATTTCTTGTATTTGCTAAAGTTTGTTAAAATAAAAATTCTAAATGACATATTCTGTAAAGAAAGTGAATGTTAATGACCTTTTATTTCAGATGAAGTAAAACATAGAGTATCATATAATTTATCTTTGCTATCATTTTTCACGTTTTAGGGTCTTCGTGTGAAGTTTCAATAAAATGCTTAGAAATATATTTTGCTTTATTGTAGACACAATATATTTTAAAAGCTTTCTTCTGCTCTGTGTCTGATCCATATGCCAAATGTCTTGACTTCATATCTCCCATAACCCATGTGATCTTTCTGTGACTTCAGGAGAGACATATCTTTGAAAGTAGAATTTTGAGCGAAGAAAGCTAGCAGTTAGGGGTTGATGACAAGGCTCCTTGGCTCATTGTTAATTCCAGTTGGAAGCTATGTGCTATCTCTTTTTAGGTCCTTGATCTAAGTGTATATTTTTCTTGCTTACTGTGGATTCTGTCCTTTGGCAGAGATGATATTTCTCATTTAATCTAATATAAACATGTCGTCCTTCCTGATATAAGCATGTGGTCCCTCTGTACCTTAGTGTCATTATCTGTAAAATGGGGCTATAACATATATCTTGACCGTCTCCATGGTTATCATGAAGCTTAGGTGTAATATACAAAGAAGCCTTTTGAGAATTATTAAGTGTAATATAAACATAAGATGTTAATTGTTCTGTCATGTCTGACTCTTTGCGACCCCATGGACTGTAACCCACTAGGCTCCTCTGTTCATGGAATTCTCTAGGCAGGAATACCAGAGTGGGTTGCCATTTCCTTCTTCAGGGGATCTTTCTGACCAAGAGATCAAACCTGGATCTCCTGCATTGCAGGCACATTCTTTATCATCTCAGCCACCAGGGAAAGTGGTATGCAATTAATTATAGCCTTTATGACATGCAATTAATTATGGCCTTATTATTTCATTCTATTTTGTGATCTTATACAGTTGGACTCCCTTCAGATCTATCAAGGCTGTATTGTTGTCTTCTTTTCAGAAAAGTTAAATGTTCACTGAATGTCACAAAGCAAGTTATGGTAGAATAAGACAAAAGCTCAGGTCTCCTGACTCACAGACCAGCAGAATGCTTAGATTGGATTTCTGGTTTGCCTTATCATCTGTGTCATCTTTTCAGTGAATGAGATAACTGTCTCTTTTGCAGAATTAAAATAGTACCTTAGAAGGAGCAAAGAATACCGCATCGTGGTGGTCCTTTTTAACCTTTATTTGCTGTTGCCTTCTTTGTCTACATGTCTTGGGCTGCCATGAAGATAGGAAGACATGTCTGACTAGGCTCTGGCCTCTAGGGGGTGACAGTCTAGTGGAAGGAGGCATGTGAACAAATAAACATCCAAGAATCTTAGTTCTTGACTCTGCTACTCACTTGCGAGGTCTATCTGGGCAAGTCAGGAAGGTCTCTGGGTTCAGGTTTTCCACCTGCCCAGTGAGAGTACTGGACTATATGTTCAAGACTGTCATGCTCATTGCGGTCCCTTCTAATTTGTCACCACCTATGGGTCTCTGGGACTGCAAAGCTATACTCCGGCTGAATCTTCACAAACTGAAATAAAGGAAAGCTATTAATCTGATGGCATATTTTTAAAATCATTTATGATAGAGTTCACAGACTATCTACATTTTCTAACACCTAACACTGCCTTTGTATTGAGACATAGATGGTGATACTTATTTGGTTAACCAAATGTCAACTTTGCAAAATAGCAGACATGAACATCCAATGATGATTTAATAAAGGACATTCATGAATTAATTAATACATTCTCTACTATTCTATGCAGTCCTCTAGTGCTTTTCTGATAGGAACCTTTGTTGTATTAGGTCATCTCCCTTTTTGTCCTAGAAAAGACCATAGTATAATAATAGCTAACATTTATTTTGTGTTTGCCTATGTGCTAGGTAGATGTCCTAAGTGCTTTCTTTATGAAGAAGACTCATTTAATCTTTACCACATTTTGAAGCTGGTGTTATTATCAATCCCTGTCTTAGAGATAAGGGAACAGAGGTACAGAGGAATAAGTAAAACCCGTTCAAGATTACACTGCTGGGAAGAGACAGAGGCAGGAATGAAACTTGGGCAATTGTTCTCTAGCCGTCACTGTTTTCATGACTGGACCACTGTCTGATGCAAGCCGCTTGCCCTCAACTCATGTCAGAGAAACTGGAGAAATTCATCTGTTATGAAGCCACAAAATAAGAAAGCCCTTGAATCATCTTATCTGTGGCTCTAAACTTGGCCAGATCCTCAAGTGTAAGGGCTCTTACTTTGTTCCGGGCTTCTCAGTCTGGATTCTATGTCTCATGTGCCTCATGAACCTTTGGGAATTATATACAAACTGTATTTATGAGTCCATGTGTGTTGTTTTGCTGTTAGTTGGGGTAGACTGCTTGATGATTTCCTGCACATTACTCCTACTCTGTCACTGGCAGAATTCTAGCTGTGCAGGTCCTCGGCAGCCCTAAATCTGAATGAATATTCTAGGGCTAAAAATTTGGGCATAACTGTCCACTGAACAATTTGAGTGACTGTGGGAACCTAGGAGAACAAGACTTTCCAAAATCCCCCCTGTCCCTCAGAGCTGTGTTGCCAAGATGCAGTCCGACAGTGCCCTTTTCTGTCCTTGAAGTCCTCCAAAATTTTCTTTTTTTTTTCTTCTCAGAAGGTTTTGAGATTTTTTTGTTTTATTTTATTTTACTTCTTCCTCACTGGCTTTGTGCAGAAATCAGATGTTTATAAGCATTTTATTACTTATCCAATCCATGAGTTCAGTTTCTCATTTAATTTTTATGAATGTTTTCTTTGTTAAGATGACTCCTTTCAAAACCTTGTAAAGAATGTTTTGCCATATACTAAGGTAATAATGGAGTGGTAAAACTAGAAAATCTGACAGGAAACACACATATACACATGCATTCCCATAGGCAATTTAGCTTCAGTTTACAGAAATTAAGTGTATCTCTTATGGAGAAAATGGAAACACGTTATCATTTTATTGTTGTGTTATTTTGTAGTCCTTATTCTGTCCTAATTTCTGATTATGGCTGATTATGTAGTTCTTTTTTGGGGTGAAAATGGGTCACTCATATTATGCTGGTCTAGATATTAGAGAGCTGACAACATTCTACTACAAACTAGTTTTGGTTCAGATGAGTAATATAACTAGTCTATCTATTTTGCTGTAATCTGGAAAACTTTACCATCTATCTCATTCTTTTGCATTACAACAAAGTTTTAATGTTGTTTCAGTGTGACTTCCTTTAATGATGTTAAAGGCATTGCCTTTACAGACAGGCTTTGCATTCAGATCCCAGCTCTGTCATTTACAAGCTGTGCTACTTTGAACAAATTTATTTTCTCTCTTGGAACCCTCTTTTCTGCACCTGTAAAAGGGGAGCAGCAGCAGCAAAAGGGGAAAGTAATAATTATGTGTTGCTCAAAGGTTTGTGAGGAGTGATATAACCCTATACATTTATCATAACTTTTCACACAGTAAGCACTTGGTAGATGACTCTTGTTGATTGTTATTATTGTTGTTATTATAACAATATATTGTAATATATTATCATTATTCATTGTTATCATATATATATACACATATATATATGCCTGGCACATAGTAGGCACCAGACAAATATTTTATTGACTTTGATTGGACATAGTTTGCTTTGGTGACTGAATCAGAGGTGGCTAGTGTCCCATACTATTTACTAGATTAGCTAGGATGAAATTGTTGAAGGAAACAAATCATGTCTCTACCTTTAACATCCGCAAACTTTGCAGCGAGGTGATCTTGAAAGAAAACAATGAAATGTGGCAAATTGGGTGGGGAAAAGATACAACCACCTTCAAGGCTGTTTCTGGGAGCAGCAGTTGTTTATCACCCCAGAGGCTGACACTTTGCTTCTCTCCCTTGAACGAGGAGAGTGGAGTGGGGCAGAAAGGTTGCTGGTTGTGGTCATTAATTTTCTTTTCAGAACTTCCACGTGTCACCAGATTGCCCCCAGCCACCAATGCTGTTTGGCAGACTTCTCTTTGCCCACGAGAAGCCAAAATGTTAAACTGGTGGAGCTGACTAGATCTGACAGAGAAATGCTTCGCTCTGGCCTGGATGTCTAAGTGAATTTGGTATACTCCTTGTGGTCTGGGGCAAATGCTGGAAGCTATTAGAATCCTGAACAAAACCCTCCATTCAAAGACTGCTCGTTTCCTGCTGGGGTAATCCAAGTATCAAACATGAACAAATCTGGGCACGGAGAATGTGGCGGCTCCGTGCAGAATCCACTGAGGTGTCTGAGACAGCTCCCCCAGTGACTGAGAACGTCACTTCCACTTGCTCATCTCGAATCAGTGGTTTCTGAAAGTCAGAGTGCCATGTTTCCTGCATCAAGTATGGATGAGAACTGGCTGCATTTCCTCTTGTCAGTCCGATTTCAGGCAGGGGAACTTTCTCTTTCCCTTGAGTTCTAGAGGCCTTCGTTTTTGTTTTCAGTTGAGTGTTTTGTTTTCTAATTCTTTCCTTTCACGTTTTCTTCCAAAACCAGAGAATATCATTAGCCACAGAGTCTGCTCTTTTAGACTTGGCCTGTTCAGTGGCTGGAAACTATTTTATTAAGAAGCCTTTATAGAGAAGTTATGGTTTATCTCATGCAATATCTGAATCTGTCATAAACCGTTTCCTTTCTGTACCAAAATTTATTTTCTGTGAAATTCCAGGTGTTCTTTTGCATAGACTTGAAAGGAAAAGAGTTGTTAGTCAGTTCAGAGTTTTTTCCTAAGAAGAATATTTTCTTGTGATGGATTAATTGAGGATGAAATCAGATAACATAGGTGAAATCACCAGGTATGCATAGAGAAAACCATTAGTTTAATGAATTTTGTTGGACAACTGGTTTTGAATGGTGTGACATTAAAGTTGGTCAACTGTTCGACTCCTGCACTTATCAGACTGATAGGAATCCTTTTCTTAGATAATCTCACTTCTGCTAGACTGGAAACTTCTGGAGTAAGTGGACAAAGTCTTATTCAACATTGTATTCCTGGTTCCCCGCATCTCATTAGACACATAATTAATGCTTTTTAACAATAAATAAATAAGGTGTTTTTATAAAACTTGAATGTTAGACCAGGTGGTTGGACAAAATAAAGCCAAAGAGTGAGTTTATGAGACTTCCTCTTATATATTCAACCTCATTTTGACCTTCTGTCTATGCTTTGATTCTTCTAGGGATGGTTTACGTAGTGAATCTGGTTTTCTTTGCTCATTAAGGAATTCAGCTACATTACTTAAAAGTCCCAGTTGTGTCCCTTTCCCCAAAGAATCTGAATGAGATGTGAAATACATGACATGATAACGTCAAATGGGAAAGATTAAGCTATTCTGATGACTTTTAAGGAGTTCTGACTAGCAAGCAGCTCCCTTGTCGGTAGACAGTGGTCCTGTGTTATGTCAGGGGTACCGTGGTGATTCACTTTCAGAGAGCTTTTTGTCTTTTCCTCCAAGTTATGCTGACCTCTCAGATGAAAATATTCCCCATCTAATAAAAGTCAGAGCAAATTTATGGACCTGCTCTTGACCACTTGTCCTTTATGCTTTCATAGAAAAAAATAAATCTAGAGTAAGATTCATAGGTTACTGTCGGACCGTGTAAATGGTGGTCAGGGGCCAAATAGTCTACCTTTCTTGGTTTTCCCATATTTTCTGATTATGGCTGTTGGGGGGATACTGAAGCTTGTGAGGTGAAGGCTGCTCCCGAGAATGGTAATGTAATTAGTTCTCTGTACAAACATTAGCTGCTGCTCTCATTCTCCGGCACCACACAGGTTGGGCTGAGTAGAGGCTGACGGAAGAGTAGCTGAGGCCTGTCAGGACAAATGAGAAGGAAGACACTGTCTAACTAACGGTCCAGAAAACCATTAGTGGTATCTTTTGTTGCCAGTTCAGTTCAGTTACTGAGTCGTGTCTGACTCTTTGCGACCCCAGGGACTGTAGCACACCAGGCTTCCCTGTCCATCACCAGCTCCTGGAGCTTACTTAAACTCATGTCCATTGAGTGGGTGATGCCATCCAACCATCTCATCCTCTGTCTTTCCCTTCTCCTTCCACCTTCAATCTTTCCCAGCATCAGGGTCTTTTCCAATGAGTCAGTTCTTCGCATCAGGTGGCCAGAGTAATGGAGCTTGAGCGTTAGAGTCAGTCTTTCCAGTGAATATTCAGGACTGGTTTCCTTTAGGATAGACTCCTTGCAGTCCAGGAGACTCTCAAGAATCTTCTCCAACACCACAATTCAAAAGCATTAGTTCTTTGGCGCTCAGCTTTCTTTAGAGTCCAACTCTCACATCCATGCATGACTACTGGAAAAGCCATAGCTTTGACTAGACGGACCTTTGTTGGCAATGTAATGTCTCTGCTTTTGAATATGCTGCCTAGGTTTTTCTTTAATATGCTGCCTGTGCTTTCCTTCCAAGGAGCAAGCATCTTTTAATTTCATTGCTGCAGTCACCATCTGCAGTGATTTTGAAGCCCAGAAAAATAGTCACTGTTTCCATTGTTTCCCCATTTATTTGCCATGAAGTGATGGGACTGGATGCCATGATCTTACTTTTCTAAATGTTGAGTTTTAAGTCCACTTCTTTGACTGAGGGACCATCTTTTTTTTTTTTTTTTTTGGCTTCCCTTGTGGCTCAGTTTGTAAAGAATCTGCTTGCTATGTGAGAGACCTGGGTTCAGTCCCTGGGTTGGGAAGATCCCCTGGAGAAGGGAAAAGCTGCCCACTCCACTATTCTGACCTGGAGAATTCCATGGACTGTATAGTCCATGGGACATGACTGAGCGACTATCACTTACATTTTGTTGCCGACACTATGACAATTGCCCTTTCTATCTATTCCCATGGTATTTTTGTCGTTTTATCACTCATTCAACAAGTATTTGTTAGATATCTACTCTTTATTCTGTTTGTTGTCTATTTCAGGGGTTACTTAAATGGTTCATGAATGAGTGTGTGATGACTCAAACATGGGTCTGTTCCTCAAGATTCTTGTCACCTGGGAAGGGAGATAAATATGAGACAGAGAGTAATCAGGTCATAAGATGTGGCAAGATGCAGAACAACAGGCTTTGGAATTAGATAGTCTTGATTTCAGGTTCAAGATTTACCACTGTTTAGCTCTTTTGACACTTCAGGCAAAGTTACTCAGCCTGGTTCAAGTTTGGTTTCTCAGTCTTTAAATTGTGAATAATACATTCCATTCCTGGAAGGATTGCTTTAGGACTTGAAGGAAAAAATAAAAGCTACAAAGGAGGCTTAGTGTAAATTAGACACTTGATGGATGGCAGCTCTTATTACCTAATTCTAATAGACCAGGTACAGATATGTGAGCTTAGAGGAGGTGATCATCACCCATTGGATGGTGGGGAGAGGAGTGAGAGTGTCAGAGAAGGGACCTGGAGTTTCATGGGGGACAGACATCTGAGCTGAGCTTGGGAAGATGAGCAGGATTTGGACATGTTGTGAGAGGAACAGAGAAGAAACAGTGTTCAAGACTTGTTATGTATTTTTACACATTTTTGTTTGTTTTCAGCAAATAAGCACTCGCTTTCCATCATTTTTATTTGCAGTATGTGAATCAAATCATGTTACTGAAACCTTAACATGAATCCCAGTGCCAAGAATCATGTGTTTCTTCTGTTTCCTTTTGTTGTCCCCCAGCACCCTCTATAAACAGTGTCTATTGAATGATTGCAGAGGCTCATGTCCTGGCTGGGTTGAAATGTCTGCATTAGTAGGAATGTCCCTCTGAAGCCACTGTACCATCACAGGTGTTTTAGAAAAAATGCTCAGCTCCTAAGTTCTAGTCATTTCTTAGAACAGTGAAAATGTAGAGATTTAGAATAGGATCATAACCTGTGGGCTCATGCATGGCAAAACCTTCACTTTGGTAGTGATGATTGTGATTATTACTAATTAAGTGGAACTTCTAACAATCCAGAATTTTAATTTGTGAAGGACATGTCACTCCTTGGGGAATCTGAATACACTGCCCTTAGCCCAGTGTTCTGGAGAAGGCAATGGCAACCCACTCCAGTACTCTTGCATGGAAAATCCCATGGATGGAGGAGCCTGGGAGGCTGTAGTCCATGGGGTCGCGAAGAGTCAGACTTGACTGAAGTGACTTAGCAGCAGCAGCAGCAGCAGCAGCCCAGTGTTCTTCCATGCTGGTCTGCAGCTCACTTTGGCTGGGCCAGCTTTGGCCTTTCTGCCCAGTCTGTGTGTCTATGTTCCTGGCCTCTGTGCCAGCCGGCCACGCCCTTGAGATAAAGTATGCTGTACTATCTCTTGTTAGGCCTGCTAAGAAAGGGGCTTGTGTCCCACAGGAAAAGTATCTGATTCACAGTGCTCTCTTCTTTTTGTATGCTGTGAGCTTCATCTTGCTCTTCCCCACATATTTTTTAGAATAATAGTGTTAATGACTGTTATTATTATTCTGGTACACAGCTTAGCTCTGTGGTGTTGGAATGTTAGGAATCCAGTGTTTGTTCACTGTAGTTGTAATTTTCCTGTTTTTCATCTCAGAGTAGGAAAGTGGTACTTGTGGAATACCATATTCTATTATTCTAGAATGCTTGTTAGACTCCCCTCCCACCCAAGCTGTATACTAGAGAGGTAGTATACTGTCCATAAGATTTGGGCCTAGAGGCGTAGGGTATGATCAAAAGGAAGCTTGCAACTGGACATAGTTCCCTGTAAGGTGAGAGAGGTAAGTGAGTAACCCCAGATAGGCCTCCTAACTCAGAATTTTCTAAATGGTTGATGCTTGGCTAATATGTTATAAAGCGAATTAGTTTATTCATGTATCACATAATTATATACTCTGTATATAATATGTAATTGAATGAATTGAATGATTATTTATTGCATATAAGTCTTATAACAGAGACTGAACTCAAAACCCAAGGAGAAGTGTGTGTGGTTGCATCACTTGTAGAAATCAAACTTTTAATATATTTTTGGGTTCCTTACTAGTCTCTGTCCATGTATCCGTTAATAGTATGGTTGGCACCATACGGTAGATATCCTATCCTGGGGTGTTCTGCTGTTTCCAGCTCTCCCCTCCACACACATCATTATGTTATTCACATATGCTTTCAAAAATAAGCATCAATACATCTCCATAGCTCTTCTTATAGAACCTGTGGGTTAAGCTCTGGGCATCTAAAGGAAGCTCCCACTCCCACCTCACCCAGGCACTTTGTTTTCTTTTTGCAGTGAGAGGGGGAGTTAGGTGTGGTGGCAGGAGGGTACTGCCCAGAGTTCATTGTCGAAAGCTGTCTTTGGTGCTTTCATCAGAAACCTAGAGGCATCATCTGTCAGAGTGAAACCTGTAAAGAACAGACTTTTCAGACAGAGAAGGAGAAATATTGTATGGCATCCCTTATGGAATCTAAAGAGAAATGATACATATGTACTTACTTACAAAACAGAGATTCATAGACTAGAGAATGAACTTACGGTTGCCAGGGAGAAAGGGGAAGGGATAGTTAGGGAGTTTGGAATGTGTACACACTGCTGCATATAAGATGGGTAACCAACCAGGACCTACTGTATAGTGCAGGGAACTCTGCTCAATGTTATATGGCAGCTTGGGTGGGAGGGGAGTTTGGGGGAGAATGGATATATGTATTTGTATGACTGAGTTCCTTCGCTGTTCACCTGAAACTATCACAACATTGTTAATCTACTATACCCCAGGACAAAAGAAAAAGTTAGAAAAAGGAAAGAGGAGACTTTAGAAGGGCATATTTGAGGGACTCTGGGAACCTATCTGGAGATAGGTTCCTATATTATCACTTTGAGTGGAGAAATTAGGGGCAGGTAAATGGTGACTAAAAGAACCAGTACCTTGGCTTACTTGGAAGTGGTTTTGCACTTGGGTTTCAATCCCTATGATGCTGTAGGTGTTCTGTCTCTCTTTCTCTCTGCTGCTGCTGCTGCTGAGTCGCTTCAGTTGTTTCCAACTCTGTGCCACCCCATAGACGGCAGCCCACCAGGCTCCCCCATCCCTGGGATTCTCCAGGCAAGAACACTGGAGTGGGTCTCTTTCTCTGGGATTTCAGGGGAGTAAGATAACTTGAAACTTGCCAAAAGTTCTAAAAGTGGGCACAGTGCATATGATGTTTTCCAAAGGGAGTGCTAGGGGTTAGAAATGAAGTTGAGGGTGAGAGAGAGTGGAACCAGTGGAGCAGAGAAGAGCAGTGGCTTTGAAGTCAGACAGCAGGGGTTCAGATCTTTGCTCTGGCACTAGTTTGGTGGCCTTGGACAAATTTCTTAATGTTTCTAAATCCTTCTATGAAGAAGATAATTACTGAGCATCACAACAAAAGTTGTGATGGAGATTAAATTGGATAATGTAAATAATGTACAGTGCCTGGTATAAATAGTAAGCAATCAGTGAATGGAAAGCACTATTACTATTGTTATTTCCTGTTTCATCTTATTGCTTTGCAAACTGGTATCTCTCAACTAAGATAGTAATGAGGTTTGTAAGTCATTTTTGGTATTTCAAAGTCTGAGGGAAGTAGACCGTTTTGCTCATTGTTAAAAGGACACAGGAGAGTTTTTTGAAACATGGCACCCTTGGGGGAAGAATACCAAAGAGATCTGTGGTGTTGAAAAAGCTGGGGCTTCTGACTCAGGAGTTAGCAAGTTCTTTAATGGAAGCTTGTGGTTTTCCAGCATTACTGGGAGTAAGTAGGGGATAATATGCCCAAGGCCTTGATTGATTGGTACGAAGGATCCTCTCTATGGAGTATCAGAAGTCTCTGGAGTCCCCATCGCTCAGGCGTGTTAACTGGCTTGTTGAACATGCTCTCTCTGCCAAGTGTCTTCTTGGAAACTGGAAGCACTGAGAAAACTGCTAGGCAAATGGAAACCGGTTTCTCTACCCAACTGGGCAGAGCGTTTGCTCTAGGCAACCAGGCAGGCTCCAGGAGACAGTTGTCTTTGTAGTGCCTTTTTTTTTAAAAGCCATAATTTAAACTGACATCACTTGATTTTGACATTGCAATAAGCTCTCTGTAGACTTAACATTATGGTCATTTTCCCATGCACATCCTTACTGGAGATTGATGGATTTACACCAACATGGAAACTGGCTGGAATGGAAACCATCCAGAAAATGATGAGGGAGCTTGAAGCTTTTTGAAACTGGGCACAGTGTGCATTAAGTCATTATTGTTTTAATGAAACTTGTCTTAGCTGGGGTCTCTTAACCACTTGTTTTCTAGTTTTAATACTGAGTCACTAATTTATACTAATGAGATGCTGTCAAGATTAAACACCAGTCTTATACTGTGTTTGCCAAATTGTAAGATCTAAACCTGAGATGTGGCTTTGCAAAATCCTTTGTATTAAACTTGTGGAGAAATAGAAACAAACAAACCGCCTGGTTTCAACAGAAACTGTCAACATATACATCTGGGAAGAAACTCATGGTAAATATGTTTTATATTATAACAGGGTGGTCTACAGTAGGTCTCATCAGTAAACAGCTTAATATCACCCTTCCCTCAATTTGTATACTGACGTATCTGGTGTGAAATGTTGTTCCCATCAGCTTTTGATGATCTTGTCTGTGGATCATCCACTATGAGAAGTGTCTCTTAAAAAAAGGGAGGCAGCAAGGCAGAATAGAATGAACATAGGTGTTAGATTCAAATACACATAGGCCCAGGTCCCTTTTTTTTCCAGTTGTGTGGCTATATAAATGTCTTAACCTCCTTTTGTCTTGATTTTTCTCACACGCAGCATGGGGTGGTAATATTTATAGGGCATTGCTGTTGAAAGGTTTAGTAAAGGTGATTCAGGTAGACAACGTAGCACCTCACATACAGCTTGTGTTCACTTAAGGGTAGATAGAAACACACACACATTACCCTATTGAGTTCTTCCCAGGTTTGTCCAAGGCCACCCAGACTTTCTTGGCCTTCTCTCCCATTATCAGTTAGTGTATGTTCTTGAAGGCGAAGTGATTTCATCATTGGTTTGGAGGGAGGAAAATAATTAAGAAGGCAAGTCTATTGCAAGAGAATCCACCTATCTTCCTACAGAGTCAAATGTAACTGGTTTTTAGACTGCCCGTTATTTCTTTCATTTCTTCTCTTCATTAGTGGGGCTAATGGAAACATAATTACCTTTTTACTTTGTTAGTCATAATCTCTTGGCCTCTTCAAATCCCAAATATTGAAAATATGTTGTGTTTTTATGATCTCTTTTTGGCTTCCCAAACCCAGAGAAAGCCAACGAGAGGGTAGAAGATGACCTGAGAAGTTTCCATTCCCAAAGGGTAATGAGGGTATGTTTATGATTTTTGTTCTTTATGGAGACATTGTTCTGATAGGGAACTTTTCTCTCTCTCTTTTAGTTGGACTCAGAGAAGATGGTAAGTGATGAGAGATATATACTCTGAACTGCTTTCATCAAATCCTGCTACAATTTCTCTTTGCACTTAGTTCTGAGGTCATTGGTACTCTGTGGAGACTTGCCCTCCACTGATTCGTTTGCTCCTACTTTGAAGGTGGAGTTTGGATGCTTGTTTGAGTGGTTGCAGCTCCTGCTGAATGGTGTTTCTGTTTCAGATTGTATCGTAAAATATAGAGCAAGATATTTTTTTATTGGGAGATCTTGTTTCTCTTCCTAGTCTATTCTCTGCTTTCACCCCTCTAAACCATTCTTTAAAAAACAAAGCAAACAAAACCCTATTCTGAGAAATCACCCTGAAGGAGTGAGCAGCCTAGGTCAAAACCTTTCCTGATAAATGGTAGAATTCTGTTGCCCACCTTGTGATTGGCTTATTTCAATGCTTTAGACTGAAAACAATTTAGACTCACACTGATGGAGACGAAAAAGAAGAAAAGTATTTAATATCATTAAAAACTCTCAGAATTGGTTTGGAAAAAGTATTCTTTATGGAAAATTCACCATCTTCTCTTAAAGTAATGTAAAATTTTTATGCCTTTTATGTCTTTTATCAAATAATACATTGTTCAATAGAAAAAAAAGCTTTAAAAAATCATACTAATAGTAGTAGTGAAAATATGTACACATCTTCATTATAACAAAAAATGTAGTTGTTCGTGGAAACTATTGTCTGGCTTATATTTAAAACCATTGCCATGGTTCTGATTGGCTTTTTTGCTGGGAAGTGCTCGTATTCTGGAGTGTGTTTATAGATCTTGACCTCTATGCTTCTCCTGAGTCAGAAACTGGAAGACATTTTGCTGGAGGGACCAACAACGAGTGCCCACTGCTGCTATAACTAAGTCTAGGGCTGACGTGTTAGGAGATGATTCTGTGGTCCAGGGAGACCCAGAAGGCTGATGCCATGGTTTCCTACTCAGGGTAGAAACAAGAAAAACAGCCCAGACACACCCTAGGAAAAGATAACTGTGAATGAGATATGCTAATAAACTCATTAACCAAAGAGGAATTTGGAAAGAAGGAAGTGGAGAAGAGAAATTACATTGAAAAAAAAAAAATCACTCTCTTGCTTTATAATGCAATAGTGTTTTTGGTTTATTTTCTAAGAGTGGTATGTTTTACCTTTGTTCAAACTTGTCAGATTCTCAATGTAAAGCCCACTGGAAACATTTTTTTCTTCCTTTTTTCTCAGGGGCGGGGGAGTGCTTCTTGGGCCTCTTAAAGATGATTAAAGGTTGTCATTTGTAAGGACTTTTATGGCAGTTTTTGATAATGGAAGTGCAAGACAGGATAAATTAATTGGAGGTCACATGTCCAGTGTTCCATGTGGTACAGGGACCATCTCTGCTCTCTGAGTCACCTCTGGTGACTTTCACTAATGAGTGAACAGATCTTCCACTTCTGAAATGCAAGAGTAATATATTAAGCTAGGGAGCATTTCCTCTAATTGATACCTGTTGGCTACTTGGTAAAAATTGGTAAGCGAAAGAATGATGAATCAGTTATGTCCTAGAGCTGCTTCCTACATCTTCTTAGGGTAGTTAGGGCCCTCTTGACATTTTGTGAAAATGGTACATATGGGTACTTTTGAAATTTCCTTCCTAGGCCAAACAGCCCCAATTACTCCATAGTTTTAAGCCTACATTTTATACTATATTCTTCCCTTCTTGCTCTCTGCTGGGCAATTCCAATCTGTCAATGTGCTTCTTAAAGTGTTGTGAAAACACTTGAATGAAATGCCCCACATAAAGTCAGATGAACATAGGGAATAATGAAACATTTCTCTTTTGGTTCTGGACTCTTGTTATTATTATTATTAAAGGAGCCAGAATCTCCTGGACTTCTTGGGGTCACCATGCTTAGACAGATGGATAGTAGAGTGTCAAAGGGAACAGCCTGGAGCCAGCAGCTAGGTTTGAATGAAGACTTTGTTGCTTATGAAAGGTGTGACCCTGGACACATTGCTCAGCCTCTTTGTGCCTCCGTTTCCTCATCTATAAAATTGGGGATAATCTTAGTACTTACTTCATAGGATTATTATAAAGAGCAAATGAATTAATTTATCCCAAGTGCTTACAGTAATTCCTGGAACAAGATAAGCTATTTGGCTTTTATTGAACAATGGAAAGCCTCCAGGTGTTACTATCCAAAGTGCAATTAACTTTCCTCAATGAGGCTTTAGAATTAGGCTTTGTTTAATTCCGAGGTCTGTTACTCTGTGTCCTTGGGTAAGTTACCTCACTTTCTAAGCTTCTGTTTCCTCATCTGCAAACTGAGTATACAAAGATTAAAATAGTATCTTCCATGTAAGATCATTAGGAAGATTAAATGAAATAGAACACATAGTGCTTGACACATTGTAAGTGCCCTGGAAAGATTTGCTAATTTTGTCCTTTGAGCTTTTAACCCTTAATCAAGGTTATTGAGCACAGTGAGCCTGATGTACACTTAGCTTTTTTTTTTTTTTGTGGTAACTCTACCTGATATACCATGTATATAAGCACCACTGAATTAAAAGAGTAAATATTTAAATTGAATGTTCCCTTTGGGTCTTACCTTGCATAAGTGGAAGCAATGCAATTCTAAGCTACTTAAAACTGTATGCTCAGTTTATAGTGCTGTTTGGTTGTTCTGAAGAATGTATTCTCTTTGCCACCTTGCACTGTCTCATTTACTTGGGCTTCAGTATAAATAGACTTGCTTGATCACTTCTCTCCTCTTTAATTGCCGTCTAGAATTTCTAGGGAATATTTAGGCTGGTAGCTGCATTGCTCACCAGCTGGTAGCCTTTCTTGCTTTTCAAATGGCCTGTGAGGTGGGTAAGTAATCAGGTGAGTGACAGAGGTTATAACCAATTTTTTAGGGACTCTGGGATCCATTTTTCTTGAGTCTTTGAAGCTTTAAGCAAGTGACTGCTGTGGTTGCTGAGAAAGTGGGAGACAGTTTTAGAAAAAAATGGTTTATAGTTATTAATGTTTTCAAATCTTGGTTGGATTTTAAAGGTGGGTTAAACTGCTAAAGTGACTATAAATTAAAACCAGTTAAACAGAGGAGTCCCTCGTCCATTCTGTCTTTGGTGTGCTTAGAATTCCATAAATTTTATGGGTTTCAAAATACTTGCCTTGTTTTGAATGTTTCTAATAAGATGGAGTGAAGTGGCTTACACCTCGTGAGATATGGAACCGTTACCCAGGAATGCTGTTTGGCGCACATATAAAGAAAGCTCTGGTCTCTTGATTCATAAAAAATGTGTGGCTCATTTCCCTGGGACATGTGCATTATTTTCACAAGAATTTCGCTTTTCACTTCCTCCCACCCTGTGCATCACTTGTACATGTTTGCAATTCATCAGCTATGGTTTCCCAAATTTCTGCCTTCACCTCTCTCAAGCCACCTCCATCCAACTAACCCAAAGAGAAATAGATTATATGAGGAGGAGGAACATTTCCTTTAATGCCTCATCATTCTCTGTGTAAGGTGGATTTGAGAAACGGTCTGATTGTTAGCCTAGATGACTCAATGCAATTATGCAACAGTTTCCATGAAAGAGAGAGAGAATGAAAGAAACTGCTGATTTTTTTTTTTCTCTCTCTCCTCCTCTTTTTGCAGTCTGAAGGCTATATTTTAGGTTGGCTGTATAGAAATGAGGTTGTACTGTGCCGACTCACCCTCTAAACCAAAATACACCAATGGAAGTCTCTGCATAGCTCAACCAATGAGAATCCCATGTATTGCCCTCTTACTTGTCCATGAGATTCCCAGAAAAAAGAAAATAGCTAGCTTTGGCTAAGAAAGCAATGGCCTTTTTTTTTTTTGCAATGAAAATAGCACTTTTTTCTCCTTCTGAAGTTTTCTTAGAAAATGAGAGTATGCAAGGATTAGTGCTGATTGTCTCATTTGGATGTCCAGATTTTTGATTTTCTGGTGAAGCCGGGTCATTTCCCTTTGGATGCTTGATGTAGTGGAAAGAGCAGTGGTGTCCAGTTCTGTTCCTATTCAGCCATCAAGATCTAAAGAGCTAATAGGTCTGCCTGAAGTTGAAAGGAAAATTCCTCTGGGAGGGGCGTTAAATTCTTCTGGCTGGAAATCCAGAATGGTTACAAATCTGACCTTTGGAGCTAGAGTGACATGGATTTTGATTCTTGCTCTGCCACTCAGTGTGCAAGTAGGGCACACTGTTTAACCCAAGTCTCAATTTTCTCATCTGTAGGATGGGTATAATAGTGCACACCACCTGATGATATATTCCTAATTTAGTGACAGTTCAGTTGCTCAGTCATGACAGACTCCTTGTGACCCCATGGACTGTAGTACGCCAGGCTTCCCTGTCCATCACCGACTCCCAGAGCTTGCTCAAACTCCTGTCCATTGAATCAGAGATGCCACCCAACCATCTCATCCTCTGTCATCCCCTTGTCCTCCTGCCTTCAATCTTTCACAGCATCAGGGTCTTTTCCAGAGTCAATAATTCGCATCAGGTGGTCAAAGTATTGGAGCTTCAGCTTCAACATCAGTCCTTCCAATGAATATTTGGGACTGGTTTCCTTTAGGATAGATTGATTGGATCTCCTTGCAGTCCAAGGGACTCTCAAGAGTCTTCTCCAACACCACAGTTCAAAAGCATCAATTCTTAGGCACTCAGCTTTCTTTATGGTCCAACTCTCACATCCATGCATAACTTCTGGAAAAACCATAGCTTTGACTATATGAACCTTTGCCAGCAGCCTAATGTTTCTGCTTTTTAATATGCTGTGTATATTTGTCATAACTTTTCTTCCAAGGACCAAGCATCTTTTAATTTTGTGGCTGCAGTCACCATCTGCAGTGATTTTTGAACCCAATAAAATAAAGTCTGTCACTGTTTCCATTGTTTCCCCATCTATTTGCCATGAAGTGATGGGACCAGATGCCATGATCTTAGTTTTTTGAATGTTAAGTTTTAAGCCAACTTTTTCACTCTCCTCTTTCACTTTCATCAAGAGGCTCTTTAGTTCTTCTTCACTTTCTGCCATAAGGGTGGTGTCATCTGCATGTCTGAGGTTATTGATATTTCTGCCAGCAATATTGATTCCAGCTTGTGTTTCATCCAGCCCAGCATTTTGCATGATGTACTCTGCATATAAGTTAAATAAGCATGGCGACAATATACAGCCCTGACGTACTCCTTTCCCAATTTGGAACCAGTCTGTTGTTCCATGTCCGGTTCTAACTGATGCTTCTTGACCTGCATACAGATTTCTCAGGAGCCAGGTCAGGTGGTCTGGTATTCCCATCTTTTTAAGAATTTTCCACAGTTTGTTGTGATCCACAGTCAAGGGCTTTGGTGTAGTCAATAAAGCAGAAGTAGATGTATTTCTGGAATTCATTTACTTTTTCTATGATCCAACAGATGTTGACCATTTGATCTCTGGTTCCTCTGCCTTTTCTAAATCTAGCTTGAAAATCTGGAAATTCTCAGTTTATGTACTATTGAAGCCTAGGTTGGAGAATTTTGAGCATTACTTTGTTAGCATGTGAAATAAGAGTAATTGTGTGGTAGTGTGAACATTCTTTGGCATTGCTTTTATTTGGAATTGGAGTGAAAACTGACCTTTTCCAGTCCTGTGGCCACTGCTGAGTTTTCCAAATTTGCTGGCATACTGAGTGCAGCACTTTCACAGCATCATTTTTTAGGATTTGAAATAGCTCAACTGGAATTCCATCACCTCCACTAACTTTGTTTGTAGTGATACTTCCTAAGGCCCACTTGACTTTGTAATCCAGGATGTCTGGCTCTAGGTGAATGATCACACCATTGTGGTTATCTGGGTCATTAAGATCTTTTCGGTGTAGTTCTTCTGTTTTCTTGCCACCTCTTCTTAATATCTTCTGCCTCTGTTAGGTCCATACTGTTTCTGTCCTTTATTGTGCCCACCTTTGCATGAAATATTCCCTTGGTGTATCTAATTTTCTTGAAGAGATCTCTATTCTTACCCATTCTGTTGTCTTCCTCTTTTTCTTTNTGTTTTCTTGCCACCTCTTCTTAATATCTTCTGCCTCTGTTAGGTCCATACTGTTTCTGTCCTTTATTGTGCCCACCTTTGCATGAAATATTCCCTTGGTGTATCTAATTTTCTTGAAGAGATCTCTATTCTTACCCATTCTGTTGTCTTCCTCTTTTTCTTTGTACTGTTTACTGAAGAAGGCTTTCTTATCTCTCCTTGCTATCCTTTGAAACTCTGCATTCAGATGGGTATAGCATTCCTTTTCTCCTTTGCCTTTCACTTCTCTTCTTTTCTCAGCTATTTGTAAGAAAATTTAGTGACAGTGTACCAATATGTGAGTCAGAAGTGTAGAATGTGGCACATGGAAAGAGGAAAGGACATTATAATGTGTAATTTTTTATTCTTCCTTCATTTGTAAAGTTATGCTGAGAAGACTGATTTTGGAGTGAGTAGGGTGAAGAAACATGTTTTGGAAACATGGAGCGGGAATGTGAGGAAGAGAGGAGAAATTCCTAGTATTCCTTGGCTAGAGACTCCATACATAGCCTTTCCTTCTACTGCAGGCCAGGGGAGACCTCAGTATTTTTCTCTGCAGTTTCCAGAGAATATTTAGGGGATATTGATTTTTAGGGAAGATTTATACTTCCAATTTGAAGAGGAAAATTATCTCTTAAAGAAACAATTTGTTCTAATTTTTTTGCGGCCTCAGCAGGGAAGCATTAAATGAATGAGATGGGGGCCCTCTGATATGTGCTGTCAAAGTTGATAAACTATCCGGTGAATTTGGCATGAACATGTCACATAAAACAGACTCCTTGTTGAGATGCTGGAGGCTATGTGCGGGTCCGGCTTTCCAGCCTGCTTTGGGGTGAGCGGAAAGCCTTTTTTTTCACCCTGGAGCCTGGATTCTCACCTTGGAAACTCCCCTCCCAAGATGGAAAGCAGAATGCTTTTCCAAGTGCTTGCCTCCAAGGACTCTCCAGTATCTCGCCGAGTTTCATGCCATCCTTTTTCCCTTTGCATCTGCTTCCTTGCTTCACTTTGGCACATAGCCAGAGGGAGGGTGGGCAGATGGTGTGGCAGCCCCTGGGACACCAGAACACCCTTACTACCCTTCTCTGCCAACAAGGGGGGCTCACCTGGGGGGAGCCAGGGAGAGGAAGGGGGGCTCTTTATAGTACTTCTATAGGACTCAGTGTGGAATGCTTGCAAAGGCTTGATTTCCAAACACCTCAGCATTCTCAAGCATTAGGTTCTTGCATTTCCCTTTTGCTTTCACAACACCATTCCCATTCCTTGGCAATGAGGAAAAATTGGAAAGAAAGCTAATTGTTATTTACTTAACAGTTTCAAGCCATGCAGCTTGTAGCAGCCTCCTGGCTGGCTGCACATTTCTCTGTGCCCTGCTAATCTATTCTCCACATGGTAGTTGGAATGATTTTTTTTTTCAAAAACAGAAATCTGACCATGAGCCTCTCTTGTTTAAAACCCTTTAACGGCTGCCATTTCTTTATTGGGTAAGAGCTGAAGTCCTTAACTGTGGCTTGGCTTACGCTACTCTGTGGGTCTGGCCTCTGTCTATGTTGCTTGTTAGCATCAGCCTTTTTCACCCTTCGTCCTTTCTTCTTCCAGAACACCTCATCTAAAGGTGGAGCACCTCCCCCAGTCCTCACCCTGGTTCTTCTCACTCCTAGCATTCTCTCTTTTTAGAAGCACTCTTAAGCATTTGTCACAATTTGTTATCATTGTGTAGCTGTGTCTTTATTTCTTCCTACTGTCTCCTGTAAGACTGTAACCTAAAAAAGAAAGCACATAGCAAAAGTTGATGAGGATGTGAAGAAAAGAGAAAGCTTGTGTACTGTTGGTGGGATTGTAAATTGATGCAGCTACAATAGAACAGTATGGAGGTTCCTGAAAAACTTAGGTATAGAACTGCCATATGATCCAGCAACTTCACTTCTGGATATTTACCTGAAGAAAACAAAAACACTATTTCAAAAATATATATGTACTCCAAAGTTATTGCAGCTATTTTACAATAGCCAAGATATGGAAGCAATCCAAGTGTNCTGAAAAACTTAGGTATAGAACTGCCATATGATCCAGCAACTTCACTTCTGGATATTTACCTGAAGAAAACAAAAACACTATTTCAAAAATATATATGTACTCCAAAGTTATTGCAGCTATTTTACAATAGCCAAGATATGGAAGCAATCCAAGTGTTCATTGATAGATGAATGGGTAAAGAAGAGGTATGTATATGTCTTATATATATGGGTGTGTGTGTGTGTGTATCAGCTGTAGATTGAATGAAATATTACTCATCATTAAAAATTGAAATCTTGACATTGTGACAACATGAATGGTTCTAGAAAGTATTATGCTTAGTGAAATAAGTCAGACTGAGAAAGGCTAATACCATATGATCTCACTTACATGTGGAATCTAGAAAACAAAACAAGTAAATAAACAAGCCAAAATGAAAACAGACTCCATAGATACAGAGAACAAATGGGTGGTTGCCAGAGGGGAGGGTAATGTGAAAGCAAAATAGATGAAGGGGATTAAGAGATAAAAGCCTCCAGTTGGAAAATATCAATAAATAAGCCACAGGGATGTAACCTACAGCTTAAGGAACTTTGTCAATAATATTTTAATAACTTTGTTTGGAGACAGATGGTTATTAGACTTCTTGTGATCATTTCATAATATATGCAAGTGTCAAATCACTATGTAGCACACTTGAAACTATCATAATATTATACATCAACTATATTTTGATTAAAAAATAGGAAAATAAAAAAAGGCTGTAAACTCCATGAAGGTGGAGAACATAGTATGTTTAGTTCCCGTTGTATAGGAAACCTGGCACATCTCAGGTCCTCAGCATTCATTTGTTGAATAAATTCTTTCCTTCCTTCCCTCCTTCCTTCTCTAAAGAGGCTGATAACCTAAAATATTAAAACTTATACTGAAGGGATAATTTAATTTAGAAGGAAATAAACCATCAGATGAGGGAGAAATAGAAGCCATAGGAATTTGATATAAGTCAGGGCTTACAGTTGAGCAGGAACATAGCTTTGAGCAGATCGTTATTTATCTTTTATTTTCTTAATTAAGTAGTTAATTAACTTTAGTTAAAAAGGAAGGCAAAAAAGGAAACACAAACAGATTGCTTCTTCTTATCTGGTGAAAAGAGACTTATCTGGTGATAATGGTTTCCTGGCATTAAATTTGACCTGCAAACTATAAGATGAGTCTGAATCTGTAAAGGAGAAAAAAGAAAAAACCCATTATTGTTCCTATCATGGATGATGTCTTCTCTTGTGGTTTTGCCAAAGGGACAGATTTTGTAAGAGGGAGTGATGCAAGATGAGGTAGAAATTTAAGCCTATGTATAATTTAGAGAGAACTTTATACTGCTAGAGAGACAGTCTGTGGTGTGATGTGGGGAAGGGGGGCATCACCCTTTTTGGTACCATTTCTTGTGTGTATTCTGTGGGACCTTCAGGGGTTCCGTGGGGGCAAACAGTGTCCTTTAGTCAGGTACATTTACAAAATGCTACACATAATATCCTGGCCTTCTTTTGAAGCTGTTTGCTACACACCAGCAAATAAAGTTGGTAAAGAATCTGCCTGCAGTGCCAGAGATCCTGGTTCAATTCCTGGGTCGGGAAGAGCAGCTAGAGAAGGGATAGGCTAACCATTCCAGTATTCTTGGGCTTCTTTTGTAGCTCAGCTAGTGAAGAATCCACCTGCAATGTGGGAAACCTGGGTTCGATCCCTGGGTTGAGAAGATCCCCTGGAGAAGGGAAAGGCTACCCACTCCAGAATTCCTGCAAAATTCCATGGACTGTATAGTCCAGGGGGTTGCAAAGAGTTGGACACGACTGAACTACTTTCATTTTAACTTTCAACAAATAAAGACCTTGAGACGTCTTACAGCAGGGAAGTTTTGTTTAGCTGCTTGCTGCTGCTGCTAAGTCGCTTCAGTCATGTCCGACTCTGTGCGAACCCATAGATGGCAGCCCACCAGGCTCTGCCGTCCCTAGGATTCTCCAGGCAAGAGTGCTGGAGTGGGTTGCCATTGCCTTCTCCAATGCATGAAAGTGAAAAAAGAAAGTGAAGTCGCTCAGTCATGTCTGACTCTTAGCGACCCCATGGACCGCAGCCTACCAGGCTCCTCTGCCCATGAGATTTTCCAGGCAAGAGTACTGGAGTGGGTTGCCATTGCCTCAATTCAGCATTTTCAAACTTACTTGACCACAGAAAATATTAGTATGGAAATTACTCAGAGTAGACCTGGGGAAGTGTTAGTTTAGGAATTGAGTGGAGAAAGAAGAACCAGCATGTGAGATGAGGTAAATTTTCTACTTTGTTGAGAAGGAAGTTGAAAAAGATTTTAAAAAATTGCAGTGGTGAGTGTGGTGGGAATGCCTAGCTCATAAGACTAGGGATTGAGGGTCTTCCCTTTATGATGGTGATGAGGAGCACACTTATTTCACAGAAGGCCCTAGATATGTTGCTGGTGTGACTTCAGACTCTGCCACATCTCAGGTGGGTAGTACAGGAAATAACTCAACATCTGAATCCCTACTTCTCATCTGTTCTTCTATGAGTTAAAAGTAATGAAGCTTGTGTAACACTGAGAGCAGTACGTGGCTCAAAGTGATAACTTCATAAATATTGGCCATTGTTATGAGTCTTGTTGGTTAAATGATGCCAAGGAGTTAGCAAGCCCTTTACTTGGTATGAAATCTAGAAACTTCTAATAGCCAAATTCTTCTGCCTGGGCCTTTTCTAGCTTGACTGAGTGACAGTAGTTTTAGAAGCTGATCGGGGTACTGGCTTCCCAGCTGGGAAAACCCTGGGTTCCACGATAAGCAGAGAGGACTGCACTGTTTGGTCCTACAGAACTGCTGTGGATGTCATGCTATCTGCAAGCTCATCCAAACCAGCAATCATAGGTAGCCCTGGTGACTGAATCTAAGTCTTCCTAGATAGTCTTTTGAATTGTATCTTTAAAAGACACTTTCCCTGGAAAAGAATTTGAGCCTAGTAAGTTTACTTGTTGCATAACTGGAGCTTTCTTTGACATGTTGGCTTTCTTGGTGATTATGCCAGATTCTTTCTGGTTTCTAGGAAATTGAATCAAGAGACAGGATGTCTTATTTTCTAGCTACTCAATAGATAAAACTGAATGCCATCCATCCATCCATCCATCCATTCATCCATTCATCCAACTATCCAACCATTCATCCATCCAACTATTCAACCATCCGAACATCCATCCATCTAATAAAACATTTTATCGATCACCTACCACCAGCCAAGTACTACTAGCCACTTCCAGTTCACAAAGCACCTTCACAGAGCCCCAGAATGTGGTTCTAATTTAATGCTAGGAATTCCAAAGAGGTCACTGAACATTACCTATGGAAACAAAGGAGACATTGGTCTATCTTAACTTTCTTACCTTCTACAGGTTCTGTTGTGTGCATATTATGACTGTGCAAGAGTAATATTAAATGAAGTTTAAGATTTGAAACATGCATTTGATAGAGATACACAAAGGAGGGCTACTTAATAAATAATTAAGAGATGACGCTAGCCCTAATTTGATGTTTACGTAAGTGCAGCTCCTCCTGGACTTGTCCCAGGGACTATCTCTAAGAAACCTGGTGTGATAATAAATTAGTCTCTTTAGGAATTTTTCTTTTTGGTTCTAGTGGCTGTCTCTGAAGAGTGTTCCATGGGGAAGCAATCTTCATAATACAGATTTCTTGTAGATAAAACTTTGGCAGACCTGTTTTCAACCCTGGCATTTAGACCTCCTAAAATTACTATCAGCTCATGGGTATTTAGAAGATAGAAAACTGGGAAGGCAGTCAAATTGGTTCCAGGCCTTGAAGGCCATACATGTATGTATATCAGATGGGGTCTGTGAATACCAAGACCAATCAGATCTGCCTTCTCGGGGAGCTCTGTGCAGAATCAGGTAGAAAAAGTTCTTAAGTAGTGACCAATTATTATTCTGGAATGTTAATTACAGTTGATGCAAATGATCAGCTCTTGCTACTACCAGAATTATATTGTTTATAAGGCTCTTATATGAACATGAGAAAATTTATTTTTTAAGTTCTAACTCACTGGTAAACAAAGTCATCATACAGCAGGCATTTATTGAGTTAATTTAAGCCAGTTACTTTTCTCTAGGTCTAGCAATACAGAGGTGAATGAGGCAAGATTTCTGCCCTCAAGGAAATTAGAAAATAGTATAGGGTTTCAACTTGAGTTTCAGATCCAGTCAATTAGTAATGACAGCCTGGAGGGTTGTGTTAGAAAGAATTCTGAGGCTTCCTCTGGACTCGGAGATTAATTAACACCATCTTCCATGAGGTTAGGAGAGGGACCATGGCCCATGTACCACCCATTTGGTATCCCTGGTCTTCTGGGAGACACAGGCAAATGTAAGTTGGTATGTTGGGTACTTTAGTTGAGGACTGTATGGGATGCTCTGGGAACACCTAACTCTGCCTGTGAAGCAAAGAATAACTTCGTAGGTGGGTGACACTTGGAGCTGAGACTTGAAAAATTAATAGTTGACCAGGTGAACAAGCAGGGAATAGGTACCCTAGGCAAAGGAGGTAAAGGGATAGCAGATGTGTTTGGGGAAAGGCAAATTATTCTATGCATCAGGGAGAATGAAGAGCTTTGCAAAGGCCAGGTCACACAGAGTAGTTTAGATGTCCGAGGCCAGGAGAACAGTGAGACAGCACCAAGGAATGCTGAGCCCTTGGTAAATATTAATCTGGAATGAAGGCTCTAGTGCATCTGTTCGAGCTCTGGCATCTGTCCTTTTCTGTTCAACTTTTATATCAGTGAGTTGATTAGACAAAGATGACATACACACTGATCATATTAGTAGAAAACCCAATATTTGGAAGATCTGTGAATCTGTATGACTTAATGTGATGCTATATGTCTCAAACAGCTTGAATGACTCTAACCAGAGAATACTTAATAGGGGGGAAAAATCTGTACTTTGGTTCAAACAGCCAATTGTACAAGAACAGGATGGAGGAATGCTTGACCTGGAGATAATATATGGGAAAAAGGGTCAAATTTGGGTTGCAAACATTACTAGTTCACAGTGTGATATGGCCACACATGGTCAAGGACTGTTCAAAGAGGAATAACAGCCCTGTCCTCCTCTATCATGTTCAGACCACAGAAGGAATGTTCATTTTTGTAAAGAATATAAAGATAAAAGTCAGTTGGCCCAAGTTCAGAGGAAAGCAACCAGGCTGGAGACAGGTATTTTGGCTGATGATTTAGAGGTTGCTAAACCTGGAAGGAGAAAGCACAAGAACTGTCCTCGAATTTTTTGAATGCATTGAAGGCATAAGAATTGGGTTTATGTTACGTGGGGTGATTAAAAAACGGGGGTAGGCATTAATGAAAGGCAAGTTTCAGTTCAGTTTCTGGATGAAGCGTCCAATGAAAAGGTCTCTAAAGTAGGAGGGACAAATAGTTTCCTCTCCCAGAAGTGATGATTTAGAATATGTATTAGCACTTGCTGGAGATACTATCAAAGAGATTTCTATGTTAGGTAGGGGTCTGGACCCGTAGACCCTTTCAACTCTGAGATTTTTTTTATTCTAGAGGGAAAAAAGATCCCAACATGGTACTGTCTTTACTGAAGCCAGAAAATGAACATCCATAAATCTGAGTCCAACCTTTGAGTGGACTCTCTTGGTGGAATTGACTTCTTGTTGGGGAAAGTTTCTTGATCAGCTGTGAACACAGCAAAGCTATTCTGCTCCTCATCTAGTCCTTCTCTGTTCCAGTCTTAGATTCTCCAACCTCTTAAAAAAAAAAAACTTCTCTTTTTCTTGCTTTTGGGGACACTCATGTCACTAATGATACTCCATACAATATATTCCCAGAAAAAAGAGGCTCCATTCTATAAAAATACATACCTATGACTTGGAGGACAAGACACAAAGTGCCCCATTAACTAGCTCTGAGCTTTTGTTAAAACCAGTGTTATGACGGGGTGAAATGAGCTGGCCCCAGAGAGAAGGCCAGACAACACGGGGGAGTCCTTTTGATGACTGGCAGGCATTCCTGCTGTTTGCAGCTCTACAAAACTCATGTTGTCTCTGCTGGCCAACACCCTGTCAGATGTTTTGCCAGCTTCAGTTCTGAGTCTGATTTCTCATGCCAGGTTCATCTTGCTGCTGAATAAATGAGGTTCCCACCATCAAGATACTCTTTCCCCCTCCTCTAGGAGAAATCTTCATCCATGGGATCTGCAGCCATTATGGATGGGGGGAAGCAAAGAATATATATGCTGTGTACCCATCCAGCTCCTGCTCCCAGTTTCTTCCAAACTCTGCCTGTTAATCACCTGTTTACACTGCCAAGAATGCTTGACTGGGTAATGATAACAGGGGGAAAAGCAGTGAAAGGAACATCACAAGCTGTGCTCAAGTGGAGTAATCCCTTCCTGAGTTCCAGGCATTTTGGTGACTTTAATGCAGACTGAGTGGCTTCTCTCATTCTTTCTGCACTAATGGCTCCCAGAAGGCAGCCGGACTCTGACCCTTGACTGTCCCCATGTAGTGGATCCCACATGGGGAGCGGTGCCGCCGGGCTTGGTACTGTCTTCTGCCTCATCCCTTCTCCACTAGCATTCCTGCCTGCTGTCTGGTGACTGTCTGTAAAGTCAGACTGGTGGAGTTTCACTCTGTATATAACATGAGGGCCTCATGATGACTCACGTCTCTGGTCTCTTCTCTCCATGGCCTGCCCTGATGCCAGTCCTAGGATGTTTCAGCCGAAAGGGAATTCAGAGGTCCCTAAGCCTAACCCATTCATTTTTGGCAATGAGGAAACTGAGAACCAGACAGGTACAGGAAGTTGCTCAAGGTCACACAGCTAGTAGGTAATGGGACCCGAAACTTTGATCTCTTGACTCACAATCCAGGGATTTTTTTTTTTTAAACTTTAAAAAGCTTCCATTTTATGCATATATATATAATTGAATTATATGTATTACATATGCTGTGTGTATATATGAATTGAAATAGTAAAGAAAACAACATATTTTTTCCAGTTTTATTAAGTTATAATTGACACACATCTAGCTAGACTTTAACAGTATGTGAAGTGAGAACTTCCAGATGTGGCAGAGGAACCAGAGATCACATTGTCAACATTTGTTGAATCATAGGGAAAACAAGGAAAGTCCAGGAAAACATCGACTTCTGCTTCATTGACCACACTAAAGCCTTTGACTGTGTGGATCACAACAAACTGTAGAGAATTCTTAAAGAGATGGGAATACCAGACCACCTTACCTGACTCCTGAGAAATCTGTATGCAGGTCAAGTAACAACAATTAGAATCAGACAGAGAACAACTGACTGGTTCAAAATTGGGAAAGGAGAGCAACAAGGCTGTATATTGTCCCCCTGCTTATTTAACTTCTATGTAGAGTACATCATGCGAAATGCCAGGCCAGATGAAGCACAAGCTGGAGTCAAGATTGCTACGAGAAATATCAATAACCTCAGATATGCAGATGATACCACTCTAATGGCAGAAAGTGAAGAGGAACTAAAGAGCCTCCTGATGAGGGTGAATGAGGAGAGTGAAAAAGCTGGTTTAAAATTCAACATTCAAAAAAACTAAGATCATGGCATCTGGTCCCATCATTTCATGGTAAATAGAACGGGAAAAAGTGGAAGCAGTGACAGATTTTATTTTCTTGGGCTCCAATATCACTGTGGATGGTGACTGCAGCCTTGAAATTAAAAGACACTTGCTCCTTGTAAGGAAAGCTATGACAAACCTAGATAGTGTGTTAAAAAGCAGAGACATCACTTTGCCAACAAATGTCCCTACAGTTAAAGCTATGGTTTTTCCATACAGATGTGAGAGTTGGACAATAAAGAAGGTTGAGCTCCAGAGAATTGCTTTTGAATTGTGGTGCTAGAGAAGACTCTTGAGAGTCCCTTGGACAGCAAACAGATCAAGCCAGTCAATCCTAAAGGAAATCAACTCTGAATATTCCTTGGAAGGACTGATGCTGAAGCTGAAGCTCCAATACTTTGTCCACCTGATATGGAGAGCTAACCCATTGGAAAAGACCCTGATGCTGGGAAAGATTGAAGGCAAAAGGAGAAGAGAGTGGCAGAGGATGAGATGGTTAAACAGCATTGCTGACTCAATGAATATGAATTTGAGTAAACTCTGGGAGATAGTGAAGGACAGGGACGTAGACATGGAACGACACAGACAGTGCTGCAGTCTATGAAGTCACAAAGAGTCGGACATGACTTAGCAACTGAACAACACAGCAGAAGAAAGCAGATAAATTTAAGGTGCTACAACATAATGGTTCGCTTTATATAAACTGTGAAATCATAACCACAGTAAGTTTAGTTCACGCCCAATATCTCATACTGATGCAATAAAAAAAGCAATAATACAAGAAAAAAAATTTTCTCCTTGTGACAAGAACCCTTAGGTTTTTAATTTTCCAACAGTTTTCCTGTATACCGTATAGCAAGGCTAACTCTGGTTGTCATATTGTACATTACATTCCAGTACTCTGCTGCTGTTTAGTTGCTGAGTTGTGTCCAACTCTTTTGCGACCACCAGAATTTTCTGCCCATGGGATATCCCAGGCAAGTATGCTGGAGTAGGTTGCCATGTCCTTCTCCAGGGGATCTTCTTGACTCAGAACTGAACCCACATCACCTGCATCTCCTGCATTGACAGGGCGATTCTTTAACACCTAGTACTTATTTATCTCGTAACTGGAAGTATGTACCTTCCTCCACTTCCCCTCTCCTCTAGCCTCCTAACCTCCTCTTCTGGCAATCACATGTCTGATCTCTTTTTCTGTGAATCTGGTTTATTTTTAGATTCCATGTATAAGTGAGTTCATACAGTATTTGTCTCTCGTTGTTTAACTTATTTCATTGAGCATAGTGCTCTCACAGGGCTTCCCTGTGATTCAGCCTGCAAAGAATCTGCCTGCAATGCAAGAGACTGCCTGCAATTCAGGAGACCTGGGTTTGATCCCTGAATCAGGAAGATCCCCTGCAGAAGGAAATGGCAAACTTCTCCAGGATCCCTGTGTAGGAAATCCCGTGGACAAAGGAGCCTGGTGGGCTACAGTTCATGGGTTTGCAAAGAGTTGGACACAACTGAGCAACTAAACCACTAAAGCACCAATGCCCTCACAGAAGTTCATCCATGTTATCACAAATGACAAGATTTCCTTCTTTTTAAAATAATATTCAGACATAGATGTAATCACATTTTCTTTATCCATTCATTCATCAGTGGACACTTAGACTGTTTCCATGTCTTGGCTATTGTAAGTAATACTGCTACGAACATGGAAGTACAGGTTATGTTTTTGAATTAGTGTTTTTGTTACCTTTGGGTGTACTCCCCAAAGTGGAATTGCTGGATCATATGGTATTTCTATTTTTAATGTTTTGAGGATCCTCCCTTCTGTTTTCCATAGTGATTGCACCAGTTTACAGTCTCATCAGTAAGCACACAAGGGTTCCCTTTTCTCCATGCCAGCATTGGCATCCTTTTTTCTTTTGATAATAACCATTCTAAGAGGCATGGCTGCTGCTGCTGCTGCATCGCTTCAGTCGTGNTCCATAGTGATTGCACCAGTTTACAGTCTCATCAGTAAGCACACAAGGGTTCCCTTTTCTCCATGCCAGCATTGGCATCCTTTTTTCTTTTGATAATAACCATTCTAAGAGGCATGGCTGCTGCTGCTGCTGCAACGCTTCAGTCGTGTCTGACTCTGTGCGACCCCATAGACAGCAGCCCACCAGGCTCCCCTGCCCCTGGGATTCTCCAGGCAAGAACACTGGAGTGGGTTGCATTTCCTTCTCCAGTGCATGAAAGTGAAAAGTGAAAGTGAAGTCGCTCAGTCGTGTCTGACTCCTAGCGACCCCATAGACTGCAGCCTACCAGGCTCCTCTGTCCATGGGATTTGCCAGGCAAGAGGCATGGGGCAATATCTAATTGTGGTTTTAATTCACTTTTCCCTAATAACTAGTGATGTTGAGCAGTTTTTTCCATGTGACCATTTGTATAACTTCTTTGGAAAAATGTCTATTCAGGGCCTTTGCTCATTTTAAAATTGGATTATTTGGATTTTTTTTTTAAACTATTGAGTTGTATGAGTTCCCTTTGGTTTTTTGATATTCACCTCGTATCAGATATACAGTTTGCAAATATTTTTCCTAATTCCATATGTTGTCTTTTCACTTTATTGATGGTTTCTTTTACTGTGCGGAAGGTTTTTAGTTTGATGGAGTCCCACTTTTTTGTTTTTCATTTTGTTGCTTGCGCTTTAGGTGTTTTATTCAAGACATCATTGTCAAGTGCCGTGTCAAGGAGCTTTTCCTCTATGCTTTCTTCTGAGGGTGTCATGGTTTCCAGTTAATTTTTGTAAGTGATGTAAGATAGGGATCTTGCTTTTTTCTTTTTTGTGTTAATATCCAGTTTTCCCAGCGTGACTTTTTAAAGAGACTGTCTATTCTCCATCGAATGTTCTTGGCTCCTCTGTCAAATATTAGTTGACCATAAATGCCTGGGTTTATTTCGGATCCCGAGATCTTTATCCTCTCTCAGAATAAAAACATCGCCTCTTTCGAAATGGACATATTCATTCATTTATTTATTCAGAGATTCAGCAAATATTTATTGAAGTGTGACAGAGATGAATAAAGCCTGTCTCCACAAGCTACTTGTAGTGTAGGGGGGAAGACAAGCACTTAAACACAGACAGTTTTGATTCAGTGTGGAAAGTGCTGGTGAAATGCTATAAGAACATAGAGGGGGGGAGGGGAGGAAAAAGCACCAAGATAATCTAGAGAGATAATATCGTACGGTAGTGACTAAGAGGCTGGCTCTAGAGCCAGACTACCTGCACTGGAATCCAGACTGCCACTTATTCACCGAGTAACCTTGGCTAAGCTGCCTCATTTCTGTATGCCTCAGTTTTCCACTCTGGAAAATGGGAGTACTTATTTCCTAGGGTTATCGCAGGATTATTGCTGCATTAATACTTGCAAAGCGCTTTAAAAGTTTATTAGAATAGAGTAAATCCCATATGTTAGCTATTATTGTTGACAAAAGCTGTGTTCAAGTGGTGGTGTGCTGAGAAATGGGACAGACTGCACATTTCACTGGAGACCAAAGACCCAGAGATGTTAATGTAAGTGCCACAGAGAGCTGGTGGTTTCCACTGGGGCTGTTCAGAGGGGAACCAGGCTTGTGGGTTCAAAGTGCTAGGTGCCACGTGGAGGAAGTAAACAAAAGGAGATTTGGGGAACAAGGGATTCTGAAGGCTGTAATTCCCCATCTGCGTGGTTTTGTTGATGTTGAGGCCACAGAGGGGTGAGCATCATTCAGTTGAACAAGCAGGGCTATTGGCAGTGTCTGAGGCTTTCGGGGGCCAGCAATGGTTCTGGGCATGGCCCTTGATTTGAAGGAGCTTCCTTCCAGAGGTGGAAATGAATGTGCCCATAGATTCTGTGCCCTGGAGAGACACTGTACAGGACAGTGGGGGAAAGAATGAAGAGAGCAGAAGCTTAGAATGTTGTCATCTGGCCCCGGTTCCTAGTCCTTGCCTAAACTATTTGTTTGTTGTCCTAAAGCATTTCCCTCCCAAAGACAGACACAGAGATACAGACACAGAGATACTCATGGATATACATTCAGTGCAGCAGAGCAGACTTGATTCTTCTGGATATGAACTCTCCTGTGTTAGAAAATAACGTCTCTTTATGGGCTGCTTTCTCTTGGAAAGCAAGGTGGTCAGGGTAGACAGTTTCTAAAGTTCCTTCTGGCCCTAACAGTCTCATCTTTGGGCATTATTAATTTTACCCACATTGTTTTCACACCTTGCCAGGAATCTGGCAAGGTCTATGACACGTGGTCATTGAAGTTTTGCTGGGGCGAGGGTGTATGAGAATGGGTCACATGGCTGGCGAGTAAATGCTGCTGACAGTCTCCACTCGTCCATTCCTGGCATTTGTAGACTGGGGGGTGAAGAGGGCTCTGGTCTCCTGCACAGTATTGAAGTCCAGCTGCAGCATCATTTCTCCTTGGATTTAGAGAAGGAAAATGTTTCCTCCTATGGCTCATGTTTCTTTCTTCTCCAAAAGAGACTTTTATTTTAAATCTTAGAGAAAAGCCCCACATACTCAACCACTTACCTCCACCCTAGCACAGATCCTGCTGAAATGTGAAACACTGGGCTACGCAAGCCCTGCTGTATCACCACCAGGCAGGTGGGATGGAGCCAGAGTTGAAGTCGGGGCAACTTTGAATTATTGTGACTACCTTGATATATGATGTTTTTCTATGCTGTATAAGGAAGCATGGAAGGATCCTGACCTTCTACACTCCCTTCTGCTCCCAAGTGAATTTCTTGTGTACTCGAGGGGGTAGGCTGACAGCCAGGGAGGCTGAGGGCTTCTGTGTCCGCTTGGGCAGGTTGAGCAGTGGCCCGGGTGAGTGGCTCGGGGCATGTCTCTGAGAGAGGGGGGTGTCTGAGGGCCCTCAGGGGTGTGAGAGTGGAGGAGGTGGCAGGCTATACCTGTCCACTCTGAGGTGCTTTCCTTTCTCCTGTAACTAATACACAAAAGGAGAAAGAGGACAGCAGGCTTGAGGCCACGACAGGGGACCACAGCTTTGTCTGTATACATAGGGTAGAGTTTTTATTATTTACTTTTATCATTCTTATCGAAGTATAATTAACATAGATGAATTTCATGTGTTCACTTCCGTTTGTTTTAACAAATTGATAAAACATTTCATCGTTGTCCTGTCCCCTGTCTCTATTCCCATCCTCCCACCTAGAGGCGATCACTTTCTGACTTCTGACATCAAAGATTACTCTCAGGGTCTTTTTTCTTTTAATTGGATTATAGTTGCTTTACACTACTGTGCCAGTTTCTGCTGTGGAGCAAAATGACTCATTCATACGTATACATGTAACTGCTCTTTTTTTGGGATTTCCTTCCCATTTAGGTCACCACAGAGAGAGAGAGCCATTTTAAAAAGACATGTACTCACTGCAACCTGTATAAATACAGGAAAGGTTACGTTTTATTCAACACTTTGCCTTCAAAAATCAGACGGTGGAGTTAGGAGCAGCTTTCCTCTTCCTGTGTGCAAATCCTTTGATATGCTGGACCTTGATGACCTCATCTCTAAAATGAGCATGATCATAATAATTCCTACCACACAGCAGAAAGTGGAGAGTAACAGCACACATTTATCAACCACTGACTATGTGCCAGGCACTCTTATAAACACTTCAATTCATTATCTTATTTAATCATCACAGCAACACCCTGAGATAAATACCAATTTCCCTGTTTTACACATGACAAACCTGAAGCTCAAAGAGGTGAGGTAACTTCCTTAGTGATGGTTTGAAGTCAGAAGCCTGGGTGTCCAGGGCTTTAACCCACAGCAGATTACGAATAAAGGACTCTTCTTAACTAATGTAACAGCCAAGCAGAAGATACTGTTAGTTTAAAGGAAGTATCTATTGGTCAGATAGTATAGTCTTCCTATTTTCTTTTTCATTTAAATATTTGCATTAAAAAATTCTGTAGCTCTTCAAGCTACATCAATGGTTATTTGTAATTTAGAACTGTAGCTGCTAAATTAAAGTGAAAGTGAAAGCGTCTGACTCTTTGCAACCTTGTGAACTGTAGCCTACCAGGCTCCTCTCTCCATGGGATTCTCCAGGCAAGAATACTGGAGTGGGTTGCCATTTTCCTTCTCCAGGGTATCTTCCTGACCCAGGGATCAAACCTGGGTCTCTCACATTGCAAGCAGACACTTTAACCTCTGAGCCACCAGGTGTTAACAACAGAAAATATGAAAAAAAAAAAAAAAAAAGCATTAGTATTGATGAACCCTTTTTCTAGTTTCTTTCCCATGGAAAAACAGTGTGATGAATCTATATTTATTGTTTTTAGTTCAGTTCAGTCACTCAGTCATGTTTGACTCTTTGCAACCCCATGAACCGCAGCACACCAGACCTCCTTGTCCATCACCAACTCCCGGAGTCCCCCAAAACCATGTCCACTGTGTTGGTGATGCCATCCAACCATCTCATCCTCTGTCGTCCCTTTCTTCTCCTGCCCTCAATCTTTCCCAGTATCAGGGTCTTTTCGAATGAGTCAGCTCTTCATATCAGGTAGCCAAAGTATTGGAGTTTCAGCTTCAACATCAGTCCCTCCAATGAACACCCAGGACTGATTTCCTTTAAGATGGACTGGTTGGATCTCCTTGCAGTCCAAAAGACTCTCAAGAGTCTTCTGCAACATCACAGTTCAAAAGCATCAATTCTGCACTCAGCTTTCTTTATAGTCCAACTTTCACATCCATACATGACTACTGGAAAAACCATAGGCTTGACTAGATGGACCTTTGTTGGCAAAGTAATGTCTCTGCTTTTTAATATGCTATCTAGGTTGGTCATAACTTTCCTTCCTAGGAATAAGCGTCTTAATTTCATGGCTGCAGTCAATATCTGCAGTGATTTTGGAGCCCAGAAAAATAAAGTCAGTCACTGTTTCCACTGTTTCCCCATCTACTTCCCATGAAGTGATGGGACTGGATGCCATGATCTTTGTTTTCTGAATGTTGAGCTTTAAGCCAACTGTTTCACTCTCCTCTTTCACTTTCATCAAGAGGTTCTTTAGTTCTNCCATCTATTTCCCATGAAGTGATGGGACCAGATGCCATGATCTTCGTTTTCTGAATGTTGAGCCTTATGCCAACTTTTTCACTCTCCTCTTTCACTTTCATCAAGAGGTTCTTTAGTTCTTCTTCACTTTCTGCCATAAGGGTGGTGTCATCTGCATATCTGAGGTTATTGATATTTCTCCCGGCAATCCTGATTCCAGCTTGTGCTTCTTCTCGCCCAGCGTTTCTCATGATGTACTCTGCATAGAAGTTAAATAAGCAGAGTGACAATATACAGCCTTGACGGACTCGTTTTCCTATTTGGAACCAGTCTGTTGTTCCATGTCCAGTTCTAACTGTTGCTTCCTGATCTGCATACTGATTTCTCAAGAGGCAGGTCAGGTGATCTGGTAATCCCATCTCTTTTAGAATTTTCCACAGTTTATTGTGATCCACACAGTCACAGGCTTTGGCATAGTCAATAAAGCAGAAATAGATGTTTTTCTGGAACTCTCTTGCTTTTTCAATGATCCAGTGAATGTTGGCAATTTGATCTCTTGTTCCTCAGCCTTTTATAAAACCAGCTTGAACATCTGGAAGTTCATGGTTCACGTATTGCTGAAGCCTGGCTTGGAGAATTTTGAGCATTACTTTACTAGCGTGTGAGATGAGTGCGATTTTGCAGTAGTTTGTACATTCTTTGTCATTGCCTTTCTTTGGTATTGGAATGAAAACTGACCTTTTCTAGTCCTGTGGCGACTGCTGAGTTTTCCAAATTTGCTGAAATATTGAGTGCAGCACTTTCACAGCATCATCTTTCAGGATTTGAAATAGTTCAACTGGAATTCCATCACCTCCAGTAGCTTTGTTCTTAGTGATGCTTCCTAAGGACCCCCTGACTTCACATTCCAGGATATATGGCTCTAGGTGAGTGTGGCTGATCACACCTTTGTGATTATCTGGATCATGAAGATCTTTTTTGTACAGTACTTCTGTGTATTCTTGCTACCTCATCTTAATATCTTCTGTTTCTGTTAGGCCCATACCACTTCTGTCCTTTATTGAGCCCATTTTTTCATGCAATGTATTTTATAATTATATTTATGATTGATATGATTGATAATATCAATTATTAATGCAATTTAAAATTTTATAACTACTATTCAAGTCCCTAACATGTACCAAGTAAATGCACACCATTGATATATATTATTTCTGATCCTCACTATAACTTTGCACAACAGACATTGTATTAGTTATATATCGATGTATAACAAACAACCCCCAAATTAAGCGGTTTAAAACAGCAAATGTTTATTATCTCACACAGTTTCTGAAATCAGGAATCTGAGTGAGACTTAGCTTAGTGGTTCATAAGATTGCTGTCAACCTGTTGGCTGGGTGTGCAGCCCTGAAGTCTTGACTAAGGCTGAGAGTTCTGCTTCTGTGCTCACTCAGTGACATGTGGTCATCTGTACAGGGCTGCTCACAACGTCGTTTCCCCCATAGTGAGTAAGAACGAATGCCCAAGATGGAAGCCACAATCCTGTATAACCTAACCTTAGAAGTGACATAACAGTCCTTCTGCCGTATGCTATTGGTCATAGAAGTCTAAGCTGGTTAAATGGTAAAACACAGAAGGGGAAAACTACAGAGTGTGAAAATCATTAGGTGGAAATCTTAGGGGCGATCTTGGAGGCTGGCTGCCGTGGGTATCATAAACCCTGTTTTACTGAAGAGAAATAGATGTTCACAGAGATTCAATAAACTCCCAAGTTTTGTATCTAAGAAATGAGTAAGCTAGGATTTAAACACTGATCTGGTTGACTGAATTGTCTGATTTCCAGAATGCCCAAAGCAAGGAACTGTGGGGAAAAAATAAAACACAGTACATGCAGATTTGGCTGTGAGTATCCTAGCTCATTCCTGAGGGCGCCTCAGTTGCTCTTTGCTCATAGAGGTTTACCTTTAGAGAGTTAGTATGTCCTGAAGAGCTGGACGCAAACCAAAGATCATCAAATTAAATTTTATTTAAAATGTATTATGTGAGTTTAATATTTAAAAGACATTTACTTATATCTTCTGTATCACTCTGTTGATAATTTGTAATTGCATTTTTTCCCTTAATTTTTCCTTTTTAGTTTTTTCTTCCAGTTGTTGAGATGTGTATAAATTTAAGGTGTACATCATAATGGTTTGACTTATATACATCATGTAATGATGACCAACATAAGTTTAGTGAACATTCATCATTTCATATAAATGTAATATTAAACAAATAGAAAAATTTTTTTTTGTTATGATTTAAACTCTTAGGAATTACTCTCCTAATAGCTTTCATATAGAACACAGTAGTGTTAATTGTACTTAAGCTGTACATTATCTCCCTAGTACTTACTTATCTTCAAACTAGACGTTTGTACATTTTGACCACCTTTATCTAATTCCCCATCCCTTCATCCCCTGCCTCTGGTAGAACAAATTTGACCTCTTTTTCCATGAGTTTGTTTTTAAAGTATAATTGACCTACAGGCTATGTTAGTTCCTTGTACACAACATAGTGATTCTATATTTCTATACATTTTGAAATGATCACCATGATAAGCATAATTGTCATCTGTCATGATATGAAATATTGCATAATTATTGACTGTCTTCCTCATAGTATACTTCATACCCATGACTTATTTATTTTATAACTGGAGGTTTATACCTCTTCATCTCGCTCACCTATTTCTCTCCTTCCCTCACCCACCTCCCAACTGGCAACCACCTGTTCTGTGTATCTAGACTCTGTTTCTGTTTAGTTATGTTTCTTCATTTGTTTTGCTTTTTAGATTCCACATATAAGTGAAATCATATGGTATTTGTCTTTCTCTGTCTGATTTATTTCATTTAGCATAATGCCCTCTAGGTTCATCCATGTTATTACAAATGGCAAAATTTCATTCTTTTTTATGACTAAGTAATATTCCACTGTACACACACACACACACACACACACACACACACACTCACACTCTTAGGCACTTTGCTTCCATATCTTAGCTATTGAAAATAACACTGCAGTGAACATAGGGGTGCCTGTATCTTTTCAAAACAGTGTTTTTGAATGAATACCCAGGAATGGAATTGCTAGATCATATGGTAGTTCTACTTTTAATTTTTTGAGGAATCTTTATACTGTTTTCCTTAGTGACTACACCAGTTTACATTCCCATCAACAGTGCATGAGGGTACCTTTTCCCCAAATCCTTGCCAACACTCATTATTTGTTGTCTTTTTGATAATAGCCATTCTGACAAGTGTGCGGTGATATCCCATTGTGGTTTTGGTTTGCATTTCCCTGGTGACTAGTGACGTCAAACATCTTTCATGTGCCTGCTGGCCGTCTGTGTGTCTTTTTGGAAAAATGTCTTTTTAGTTCATCTGCCTATTTTTCAATTAGGTTTCCTTTTTTGGATGTTGACTTGTTGTAAGTTCTTTGTTTATTTTGGATATTAACCTTTTGTTGGATATACCATTTGCAAATCTTCTCCCATTCAATAGATGACTTTTTCATTTTGTTTATAATTTCCTTTTCTGGGCAAGAATTTTCTTGTTTGATATAGTTCAATATGTTTATTTTTTGTTTTCCTTGCCTGCAAACACATATCCAAAAAAATATTGCTAAGACTGATGTTAAAGACCATACTACCTATGTTTTCTTCTAAATGTTTTATGATTTCAAGTCTTATGTTTAAGTCTTTAATTTGTTTTGGTTTTAAAGTAAATGTTCTGATATAGGAGTACACTTAGTAGTGTTCTGCTTGCGTATGAATGAAGCTACCAGCAAGGGAAGATTTTTGCTTTTTTCTTCTAGGGTAAGTGTAGTACCATCTTAAAATATTTTGAGATCTGTGGAGGACACTAATAAACCACGTGAAAGTCTAGTCATGTTTGAGATTCTAGAGGATTGGTGTGTAGATGATGTTTTTCCAGACCATCCCAAGCCACTTTGGCTTACCACATCCAGAAAAGGACATTTTTATAGTTGCCTCCTCTGCAACAGGACCTGACCACTGGGATAAATCTCCCTGTCATGACCTACTTAAGGAAATTTCATTTTAGGAAAAGAATTCAGGGAGATTATATGGTCTCTAGCTGGCCCATTAAACTATAAATATTTAGGCACTATTTAATGTACGTACCAAGCAAATAATAAAAGTTATGCATACTTCTCAAGCTCCTTTGCTTTGGAGAGCTCAGAGTATCTTACAGAAATAGGAAGATGTCACCTGTCTTGTCTTGTTCACCAATTCCTTCATCTTATTATTAATTTGCCAAATTGTCCTACTACTTCAAGGGAACTTTTTATTCAGTCTACTCATTCATTTAGCATTTATTTTATACTTACTCTGTGCTAGAAGTAATAGGTATAAAATTCCATAATAGATGGGAATTAAGATGAAAAAGGTAAATTTCCTGCCCTTAGGGTGCTCACAGTCCAAAGGGAGAGTGTCATGAAGAGGAAATCAACCCAAGGTGATTTTTCATTTATTATAAATCATAGGAGAAAGTATTTTATTCTGAATAGGAGATGCTGGAAGATTTCCCAGAGGTAATGAGGAAGAGTTAGCCAAAAGAAGAAGCAATGGCAGGAAAATGGAAGAGGAGGATAGTGATGGAGGAATTCCAGGCAGAGGGAATCATTCATAAAGACCCAAAAGTGAGAGGCAGAATGGCCGGCTTGGAGTAACAAGTCTGGACCTTAGCTGATGACTCTATCTTCCATAGAGATGGCAGAATATTATATTTCTCTAGAACTGTTCCAAATACAAACATGCGTTTACCCCAAGAGATACAGTATATAGTAAAGAGCTCAGAAATGAAGATAGCTTATATTAATATTATTATTTTTAACACCATGGCTGATAATATTTTAAAACTGCATTTTCTGCTTGGTATTCATCATGGCCCTTGGGAACAGTCATCTAGGACACATTGTGGGTTCACCACAAGTATCTTGTAGCCCACTGCTTCCTGGTAATCGGCCCCACCAAATGCTCATTCTCTCAATGTTCTGCAGATTTGCAGCAGTCACAGGGTCCAGTTTGGGAAAAAGTTCTGTGTTTGATTTAGAACATAAATATTTCCATCTCTGCATCATGAGGGCTCTGTTAAAAATAGCAACATAAAAAGCTTTTTTTGTTTGTGGTGAGTTAGAAATACCTCAGAGACTGTCAAAGAGTGATACATATAAAGATACTTTGGAAAAATTATTACAAATGAAGTGAGTGGAGGGTGTTGGTGGCACTGAGCTCATGGATGTGGCTTACCTGAAAAACACCTCATAGGAAGACTTACAGGTTGCCTAGGACTTTCATTTCAGAATTTGCAAGTCAAAGAAAACGATACCGTCACCTTTAGTTTAAGTCCCTTTGCCATTAGTGATTCTTTTCTTTTTATTATTTTAAAAATAATAAATGATTTTACTTTTTAATGGGCCGAGAATTGTGTTAGGTGCTAAAGAGGCAAAGATGATTAAGACATGGTCTATTTTCTTGAGACTCTCAGAGCCTAATGGGTGAAGAAGTACAAAGAATCATGAGGATTCAGGGCAAAGATGAATGTGTGCCAGGGGAGAGCTTCATCCCTCACTACATCTGGGAGGACAGAGGAGGCTTTGGAGAAGATGACAGCAAGTTGAGTCTGAAAAGATGAGGAAAAATCCATCTGACCCAGAGGCCTAAGCATCTTTAAACTCAAGAAATAAATCTACTGTGGTTCATGAAGAATGGTTTGTCAAGAGCCATAACAGTTTGTATTCCTATGAGCACCTTTAAGTATAATATCAGAGATGAACATCTACCTTGTGAGCTATAGCTATGTTTATTGTCTGTTTCACAGATGAGAAAGCCTGAGAAGGCGTGGTTGAGGAAATGTTATTTCCCCAAGGTCACCAAGCAGTGACTCTAAGCCTGAAACCTCGCATTCTTTTTCTTACTGTAAAACCCATGCTTGTGCAAGTCTGTATTGGACTCGAACCAGCAGTCCTGGGTTTGGCCCAGCTCTGCCACCACTAATGAGCCCCATGAACTTGGAAAAGTTGCCAGAGTTCTCTAAACTTTTGGTTTCTCATCTGTAGGATGGAGAGAGTAGGATTTGAGAGGCACCCCGCCCCTGCACCCCCTAGCTGAGATTCCTAGAAATGGAACCAGGAAGAGAGCTGGGGGGTGAGGGTGAGGGGTGACAGGAGAAACTATGAGCTGCTGTCACAAAGACTAGCTTTGTGGCCAGCTTGGTTGCCCAAAGGCACAGGCCCTCCCTCCCTCCTGCCCAGGTGCTATGAAACCACTGTTTGGGTTCATCAGTTGCTTTGCCAAGGACCAAATGGAAGAAGAAAGCAAAAAGCAGGATGGCACATTTCAAAATGGATTCATTTTAAAGGCGTCAGCCACAGAGGGTACGGTTTCCCTGGCTTAATAGCAGTGGTCATGGTACACGTGGGAGGGGCTTTTCTTTAAAGGGCAGTTGACTGTGTGTTAAGGCAGTAAACATCTTCTGGGCACAGTGTTGCTGGGAGGATTTTGTATTAAGAGGGCAGTAAGGTGTGAAACCTCAGACTTCTGCGGTACTTCCTGCTACCAAAGTGATGTCAGAGGCATGCTGTTCCCAGATCTGGTCCCGATTTCTCAAGTTCTGCTTCCATGGTGTAGGGAGAGGAGGAGGCACAGAAAAATCTAATTTCTAGGAGGGTGCACATAAAGGTGGAGCTGAGAGGGAAAAAGGGATGCATTAAACTTGGCCTCGAAGATAATTATTCACTTGTTTCTGACAGCTTATATGTCAGGTGAACGGAAGCTGATTTTTGGCTTTTTTATTTCAAATATATCTCTATGACGTCTACATAAAAGAGTTTTGGGTTTTGCATATATGTGTCTTTGTTTTGTTTACTGACTAGGTAGGGACTCTCCTTCTTCTTTAGATTTATAGGCTTCAGTGTTTCTAGGAAATAAGAGAAATAGCAGTCTTTTCTTTCAATTAATAAAACCCAAAGTAGTGCTATGCAAGTGGGTCGACATTCGTGTTCTAAAAGCTTACAAGAGAAAGCACTTTGACGGTATTGGTAAACGGCCAGTATGTTGCTCTCCGCAGTAACCATTCTCATTCATTCATTCATTTACATATAACCTCTCACTCCCTGCACACAGCAAACACATCTTACATTTGTACAATTAAATGTGTGCTGTTTATTCTTATTGTGCTTTTTCTTGCATTCTTTAGCACAGGGGAGATTTCTGGGCTAGCTGGGTTTAAAAAAAAAAAAAAAAAAAAGAGGCAGGAGGAGCAAAGAGGATCTGATTCTTCATTGTTTACACACAGAAACCACCGCCACTGCCCTGTGCATAATCCCTCCTTCAGGGCAATGGATTAGTGAGTTGGCAAAGTGGGGAAGACGGAAATGGTAGTTACAAATATTGTGCAAATTGTAGAATAAAAGCTGGTTTTCATTTGAGTTGGCCATTAGGTTGGAATCTGTTTGGCCAGAAGGTCAAAACCCTTTCTCTGGCAAGCACATTACATCTTAAACATATTTTCTTTATTTTGTCAAATAGACTAAGGTCCTTGAAATCCTTGACAGGAGTGTGGGAAATCCTACAGTACTTGTTTTTCCTTGGTTCACAAGATTTTTGGACATGAATTTTACGAGATTTTTAGGTCATGTTATTTAAGCCAGCTTTGACTACCTTTAAAAGAGTATTTGAAGGACATATAACATTAATAAACTCTTACAGCACGATTGTATTTTTTATATAAGCATGTGATTTGATGAGAGTTCGGGGGAAAATTATAGCACATTTTAGAAAAAATCTTATGATCCCTCAAGGTAGAGATGGCAACCAGCCAATAGCATGGTAGATGGCTGATGGAGATCCTTGGACAGAGTGAACAGTGTTGCATTCTTGTCATAGGTTCGTGTTCTTTGAACACAGGTCTTGTTACTCAGATTTAGAAATGTACACAATAGTTCTCCACATTCTTCTTCATTATCTCTGGTTAGGTAGTGGGTATAATTTTGTCTTTAGGTTGGCTACAGTTTTGAACTTGACACTGTGAAGAAAGACTAACATCCACCACACACAAATAAGCCCCGTATCTTGGTCCCATTAAAAAGATAATTAGACCTTAGAAAGAGGATCATCCATATCTACCAAGTTGGAGTTTAGAGTTGGGATAGATGGAGTCAGACTAAGATTCTGTGGTTCCCCAGTAGAAAATGTAATAACCAAGAACTGATAACCACTCATCTCAATGTACTATTAGTTTCTTTCTGAAGTCACTGAGTCAGAGACTCAGCTGATAGAAAATTGTGAGGTACTTTGTCAGTCTCTTCCCCCTCTCATTTTACCATAAGGGATCGAGGCTCAGAAAGAAGGAATTGTTGGCTCTGAAGACTTAGCTATTAAATCGACTTTTTCTTTCGAACATAGTTGGAAATTTTTAGAAATTTTTTTCTTTTCATCTTGAGTCTAGTTTCCCTATGATTTTCTTTCTATTTATCTTCTCTTATTTTCTTTGAGACTGGGTGTGATTTCTTCTCAGAAAATGATACCCAGGGATGTCATGGAGATGGCCTCTATGAAATTAGAGCTATGGCTAGGTCCAAGATGGCCCCTGTTCAGCACAGGTGATCACAGGGTCTCTAGAGGGACTTAGGGGTCATGACATCCAACCTCGTGCATGATGCATGCTTCCATCCACAGTGTTCTAGATTGGTTAAATCCTTGATCCTTCATTCACAGTGTGCTTCCTCTTTAACCAAAGCAGCCAATCCCATTATTAAACAGGTTTCATATTATGTCCTTTTCATTCAATAATTCTACCATATTATCAAAGAAACATACGAGTAAATAACACATGAGCACTTTCTAAAGTTGTTTTGATAGCAGGTAGAATTTTAAAATCTCTTTAGCACCTGAGTCACCTGAGCTTTGCTTGAATTTTGGTGGCATTTCTGGGAATGTGAGCAGGAGCCCTCCAACTTTGGTTTATGTTCAATAACTTCAATGCTATGCTATCCGAAACCTGCTCCAATATATACTGATTCCTCTTTTACTCTGAATGGCTTCCTCAACACTTAAGAATGCTTCTTCTTTCTTTCTCTTCATTTTAAGTTGACTAAAAAATCACTGGCATGATCCTTCCTCATCTAATCAAGGAACTGGTTTCTGTTTTCTAGTAATGAAATCAGGGTAAGACGGTGACGTTGGCAAAGCACTGGAACTCACTGGCAGAATGCTGAGGGGAAACTGACTAGTCCCTGATTCTTTTATGAGACAACTTAAAATTTCTTATAAGCAGGGGTGAGCCAGTCACAGGAAATGTTGAGTGGTATGTGACATTTACCCCTCTGCTCCATGGAAGCTGCTGTCTGTAAAGCCTCTTAAATATGACTTGCACATTCCCACTTCACCTTGGAGCCTTATTCCAAGATGCCAAATGAAAGGACCGGAGTTCAAATTCTGACTTTCTATTAATTACTAGCTGTTGAGCTTGGGTAAATTCCTTAATCTCTTGAAGGTTAATAATAGCTACCCCAGAGAGCTATTATATGTGTCAAATGAAGTAATAGGTGTGGAAATGCTTTGTAAGTTCTACAAGGTCATAAAAAATGCATGCTGTTATTATTAATGGTATTTTCAGTAAAATTTTCCTGCCTACTTCAGCTCTCAGGCTTTTGCCTTTGTCTGCACTTGCTGTTGCTACTGCCCTTTGACCCTTTTATCTACCCATCTATGATGCTAGTTAACCCATCCCCAGGGTAGAACTGGTCTCTCTGGCAAGTCTGTAGTTCTAATATTTTAAAGTTAATTTTGTGCTATTTTTAGAATATAAAATATCCTTTGATAAAAGAATAAACCATATGCCTAGCATATATACATTTTAAAGAATAAAACAATGTTTTGTTGTTTAGTCACTGAGTCCTGTCTGACTCTTTGTGACCCCATGAACTGTAGCTCGCCAAGCTCCTCTGTCCATGGAATTTTCCAGGCAACAAGAGTGGAGTGGGTTGCCATTTCCTTCTCCAGGGGATCTTCCCAACCCAGGGATCTAACCTGCATCTCCTGCATGGGCAGATGGATTGTTTAGCTGAGTTCCTAGCTAAACTGAAAAAACCGTGTATTACCCAACATTTATTGACTGCTATGAAATGCTTGACATTGTTCCCTGTCTTGGGAATATCCAGACAAATAAGCCAGTCCCTGTCAGAAAACAACTCCCTGCCTGGGGTTGGGGGGCAGAGGGCAGGGTTTGTATTGAATGCACAAAGAGGGAGAGAGGCTTTTCTACTTGGTGAGATTCAGCTACATTCTGAAAGTGTTCTTATTCTAGACTGTTAGTGCTGAGTTGTTTCAGTGGTATCTAACTCTTTGCGACCCTACGGACTGTAGCGCACCAGGCTTCTATATCCTGGGATTCTCCAGATAAGAACACTGGAATGGGTTGCCATGCCCTCCTATAGGGGATCTTCCCTGCCTAGGAATCAAACCCATGTCTCTTACATTTCCTGCATTGGGAGGCAGATTCTTTACTACTGGCGCCAGCTGAGAAGCCCCCTAGGTTGTTAAGTCACTTGCTATTTTAAATTATTTTGGAGGTTTGTTTACTTGTTTCTCAGTTCTCCCACTCTTTTCTAATATGCGAACTCAGTGAGTCTTGGAGCTATGCCTTCAATAAACGTTTTTTTGAGCACTTATCATTATGCCTGGTACCCAATAGAATGTCAGATCCAGGAGGGCACAGATCTTTATTTCTCTTGTTCACTGATATATCCCTAGAATAATCTCAGGAATGTAATATATAAAATGATATATATTAATATGTTAATGTAATATTAATAAATATTTGTTAAATAAACTGTCACATTGCATTAGTTCAGCCAGTACTAGCTGTCCTAACTGAATCCTTAAAAATTCAGTGGCTTCATATAACCAAAATATGACTGTTTATAGTGGACTGGGAGACTGCTCCACAGAGTCATTCAAGGATCTAGTGTTGATGGAGGTTCTGCCATCCTCAGCTTGTGGCTTCTACAATTATATTAACACATCACCAATTTCCAGCCAGCAGACAGGAGAGGGAGAATGTGAAGGGTTACAGGGAAGGTGTTTTGGGCCAGAGCTCACTTCATTACCTTAGTGCATTTAGATGACTGGTGTGGGGCTGGGGGACAAAACATGTAGATCTTTCTTGGCCACTTCCTGTCAATAACTCTGCATCGTGAAAGGGACTCACAATTCTTGGACGCCTGGCCATCTCTGCCTTATAAATAAGACACCATTTGTCTCCTGTTGACATGTGGGTCTCCCACAACCTGGGAGCTCCTTTGGGGTAAAGGATCCATCTTATCCACTCTATCCCTAGTTCTCAGCATACTGTGATAGTTCAACAATATTTTCTGAATTGAAATCAGTAGTTTTTCTGTTGGGTACCTGGCACCACAATCAGTTCAGTTCAGTTCAGTTGCTCAGTCATGTCCAACCCTTTGCGATCCCATTGACTGCAGCATGCCAGGCCTCCCTGTCCATCACTGACTCCTGGAGTTTACTCAAACTCATGTCCATTGAGTCGGTGATGCCATCCAACCATCTTATCCTCTTCATCCCCTTCTCCTCCTGCCTTCAATCTTTCCCAGCATCAGGATCTTTTCAAATGAGTCAGTCCTTTGCATCAGGTGGCCAAAGGATTGGAGTTTCAGCTTCAGCATTAGTCCTTCCAATGAATACTCAAGACTGATTTCCTTTAGGATGGGCTGGTTGGATTTCCTTGCAGTTCAAGGGACTCTCAAGAGTCTTCTTCAACACCAATTGATGCTCAAAAGCATCAATTCTTCAGTGCTCAGCTTTCTTTATACTACAACTCTCACATCCATACATGACTACTGGAAAAACTAGCTTTGACTAGATGGACCTTTGTTGGCAAAGTCATGTCTCTGCTTTTTAATATGCTGTCTAGGTTGGTCATAACTTTTCTTTCAAGGAGCAAGCATCTTTTGATTGCATGGCTGCAGTCACCATCTGCAGTCAATTTTTGTTGAAAGAATTTTAAAAAGGAAAGAATAAAGGAATAAGAAGCCATTTGCTACAATAAAAGTGTGCCAAGTCTGTTACCTGGTGCTAATATGGTAAGTATTTAATAAAGAATTATTAGAAAAAGGAGGGGAATAGAGAAAAAGAGAGGAGAAGGAAGGAGAGAGTAGGAAGGAGAGATAAGACAGGAGGGGTGAGAGAGGAGGAAAGGAGAGAAGGGCCTGGCATGAATGGGAGAAGGAGAGAGAGAGAAAAAGTGCAAGAGGGGACAAAGAAAAGGAGAGGAAGGTGGGAGGAGGAGGAAGGAGGAAAGAAAGAGCCTGGTCCTCATAAAGAGAAGGATTTCCCCATCTGGGAGGTCAAGAAAGGCTTCCCAGAGCAGTCTTGCTCCTTGTTTAGCCCATCCTGGTCTCCCTGCTTAACTTCTGTGACTTTATGATCTGCCCACCCCTAACACAGGACAGAAATATCTCCCTGTCCTGTGATGGGGAAATGGAGTTCATAAATCTCCTGGCAAGTTTGTGCTTCTCTATGGAGACGGTACATAAAGTACCCCCGCCACCCACGGAGAAGCACCAGGAGAGGCAGAGCGCTCAGTCACAGGCGACCAGCTCCCCCGCCCCAGCACACTTCCCGCCTGCAGGTTGGAGGGTACAGATCTGGGGCGTGGAGCCACTGGCCTCCAAGGGCCTGAGAATACTGTGTTTATTTTGCCTCTCTAATCAGTCTCTCTTGCTTCTGGCTCATTGAGTTTCCCCACAAGATCCACATTGAGAAGTTTTTTGGGATGTGATTGATGGCAGCTGCACACACAGGCACGGGTGTATGGTGCTCAGATGCCTAGCAGAGTCCTGGACCACAAACTCAGGGCTGTTACTGCAGCCTTACCAGGTACCTGCATGCACTGGAAGTATTTGCCTTTTGTTTCCTTTTGTGCCTTTAACATTTTCGCCTCTTTTTGCCTCCTGAATTTGCACATTCATGGAGTATGATACATTTGGGGGTGCTATCACATGCGCTTTGGCAGTGTTCTTCCAAGGTGATGTTCATCTACTTGTCTATAGATGAGACAACTGAGACCTAGAAGGGTTGAGCATCTTACCCATGGTGCTTGACATCACTCCGCCTTGTTCAGAGCCTTCACCCAAGCTTCTTTGCAGCAACGAACGATGGATGGTCTTGCTGTCACAGATGTAGTCCTCAGCTCTGAAGGGCATTCATGGAAATGTGTTTGGATGACTGGAGTCTAAGAGTGAATTTAACTTCGAGAGTTGGAAAAACAATGTTCTTTGTTCTCTGAATAGATACCTTCTGCTGACTTGGGTTTTATTTCCATGTATGACTTTACAGAATATTTGGTACTGCTGTAAAATTGCTAAAACTGTAAATGGTCACTCTTGGTTTTAAATATCAAACCAGGTGAAGGGATGGAGAAACTTCTCAATGTTAGAGAAGGGAAAATGATTTCAGTAGCAGAATGGACACCATATAGTAGCTTTTTCTTTTTTTCTTTAAAGAAATTGTCCATCTGTCACCACATAATCCAGGGCTAGGAGAAGTATCGAGGGATTTAGGATTTAGTGAGACTGGTGGTGCTGAAATTAAGTTTGTAAGACAAGGTTGTTTACTCTTTACACTAATTTCCATACTTACCGCTGACTCTGATTTGGTTTGAAGAGAGATATTCCAGGAAGCCATTCTCACCATTATGGAAAGGAAAAGTAACTGCGAGTGACATCATTTTCTTTGTCTGAGCATCTGATAACCATGTATCAGAGTGTGAAGCAGTGGATGGTGAGAGCTGAGCTGCCTGCCTCCATCCCAGGGATCAGGAAACTGAGGCCTGTGTTATTAAAATGAATGAAATGGACTTCCCTGGCCATCTAGTGGTTAAGAACCCCGCCCCCCTTCCAGTTCAGGAGACATGGGTTCAATCCCTGATTGGGGATCTAAGGTCCCACATGATGTAGGGTGTGGCCAAAAAAATTTTTTTAAAGCATTGTTTTATATTAAAAAATAATAAAATGAATGAAACCATTGCTTCTTCTTATGGTAAAAGTTATATAGAAAACTATAGAGAAAAAAGATACAAAACAAGGTAACCTGTAATTCCACATGTAAGAGGAAAGCACTATTAATATTTTTATCTTCCAGCAGAGTGTTTTATCTTCATAGACATTATATATTAATTTGACATCTTATTGTATATATCTGTTTTGAAATATCATTTTAAAATTTAAATATATTATGAATATTTACTCACATTATCCTCTCTTCATTTATTCACTGTTGATAAGAGCTAACACTTCAAATTGTCTCTCTGTGTGCCAATACACATTGCAAACAGGAACTCATTTCATCCTTACAGCAACTCTATGAGATAGTATTAGTATTATTACCCCCATTTTACAGATGAGAATGCTGAGGTACAGTGGGGTTACACAACATGCAGGATCATACAGATAGGAAGGGACAGAGCCAGAACAGGCACCCCATGGATTATGACTTCTCTGTCTCCTGGGCCCCAGCACAGCTCTTGGCCTGCAGTAAGCTAGTAACCTTGAGTGTTGAATGAGTGTTGGTGATTAGAGACTGATTTGGTGAATGAGAATTTGGGGAGTGGTCCTGATTCATAGCAGATGTGTGAATTACTTACCCATGGTTCTACGACAGTCAACAAGGATTCTGAACCAACAGCTGATCACCTACAGGTTTACAGAACTGCGACACTGCATCTCTACCTTTGGCCTTGGGTGTTGTTGGCTGGGTCTTCTTGACTCCTAGNTCCTGACCCAGGAATTGAACCGGGGTCTCCTGCATTGCAGGTGGATTCTTTACCAACTGAGCTATGAGGGAAGCCTTAAAATTCTGAACTTTGTTCTGAATACTTCACTTTGTCCATGTACTCCATCCATCATTTCTGACATTTGACATTATTCTCAAATCATTTATCTCTTATTGAAAAAAGGGGGTTCCCTAGTGTTCTTGCCTAGAGAACCCCATGGACAGAGTGTTCCCTAGTATTCTTGCCTGGAGAACCCCATGGACAGAGTATCCTGTCAGGCTATATTCTATGGTCTTGCAAAGAGTCAGACACGACTGAGTGACTAAGCACACTATATTGTGTATACATTGTACTAGATTTCTAGTATTTTCTGACAAATTGCGACAAATTAAATGGCTTAAACAATACACATTTAATTCACAGATTCTGTGGGGGTGTGGGTAGGGGCATGGTGAAGTTCAGTCCTCTATAAGACTACAATTAAAGTATGGCCAAAGGTAGACTGTCATCTGGAGACTTGATTGGGGAAGGGTCTATTTCCAGCTTTACTCATATTATTGACAGAACTAATTTCTTTGCAGTTGTAGATTCATGGTAGCTTGCTTCCTCACAGGGAGCAAGGGAGGGAGAGAGACTCCAGAGTCATATGCTAGTAAGATGGGGTCTTTTATAATGTAACACAATCGGAAAACGACAGCCCTTTGCCATAGTTTATAGGTCAGAAGCAAGTTACAGGGAGAAGGCAATGGCACCCCACTCCAGTACTCTTGCCTGGAAAATCCCATGGGCGGAGGAGCCTGGTAGGCTGCAGTCCATGGGGTCGCCAAGAGTCGGACATGACTAAGTGACTTCACTTTTACTTTTCACTTTCATACATTGGAGAAGGAAATGACAACCAATTCCAGTGTTCTTGCNTGCCTGGAAAATCCCATGGGCGGAGGAGCCTGGTAGGCTGCAGTCCATGGGGTCGCCAAGAGTCGGACATGACTAAGTGACTTCACTTTTACTTTTCACTTTCATACATTGGAGAAGGAAATGACAACCAATTCCAGTGTTCTTGCCTGGAAAACCCCAGGGATGGGGGAGCCTGGTGGGCTGCCCTCTATGGGGTCATGCAGAATCGGACAGGACTAATGCGACTTAGCAGCAGCAGCAAGTTACAGGGCCCACACAACCCCTGCAGAATTAAACTGTAAAAGAATGTGAATATCTAGAGGCACAAATCATGAGGGAATTTTAAATTCCATCTGCTAAACATATGAATCTGTTTTTCTATCAGTTCAGTTCAATTCAGTCTCTCAGTCGTGTCTGACTCTTTGTGACCCCATGAACCACAGCACGCCAGGCCTCCCTGTTCATGACCAACTCCCGGAGTTTACCCAATATCATGTCCATTGAGTCAGTGATGCCATCCAACAATCTCATCCTCTGCCGACCTTTTCTCCTCCTGCCTTCAATCTTTACCAGCATCAGGATCTTTTCCAATGAGTTAGCTCTTTGCATCAGGTAGCCAAAATATTGGAGTTTCAGCTTCAATTATCAGTCTTTCCAATGAACACCCAGGACTGATTTCCTTTGGGATGGATGGACTGGTTGGATCTCCTTGCAGTCCAAGGGACTCTCAAGAGTCTTCTCCAACACCATAGTTCAANTTTAAGCCAACTGTTTCACTCTCCTCTTTCACTTTCATCAAGAGGCTTTTCAGTTCCTCTTCACTTTCTGCCATAAGGGTGGTGTCATCTGCATATCTGAGGTAATTGATATTTCTCCCGGCAATCTTGATTCCATTCTTCCAGTCCAGCGTTTCTCATGATGTACTCTGCATAGAAGTTAAATAAGCAGGGTGACAATATACAGCCTTGACGTACTCCTTTTCCTATTTGGAACCAATCTGTTGTTCCATGTTCAGTTCTAACTGTTGCTTCCTGGCCTGCATACAGATTTCTCAAGAGGCAGGTCAGGTGGTCTCGTATTCCCATCTCTTTCAGAATTTTCCACAGTTTATTGTGATCCACACAGTCAAAGGCTTTGGCCTAGTCAATAAAGCAGAGGTAGATGTTTTTCTGGAACTCTCTTGCTTTTTCCATGATCCAGCGGATGTTGGCAATTTGATGTCTGGTTCCTCTGCCTTTTCTAAAACCAGCTTGAACATAATTTAATATGAACAATTAGTGAACAAGACAGTGTATTTGTTTGCACAGTGTACTTGTTTTCAGACAGCTCTTTGGCTGTATTCACAAATAGGGCTCCTTTGTCTGGTTCAGGCAGAAATGTAGAGAGACGTATGTGAAGTCAGGAATGGTGAGGTTTGTGTGCCAAGGTCTCAGGGGCCTCAAGGGGGAAGCGGTGGACTTACGGACTCAGAATTCTGAGCTCCAGTCTTGCCTCTTGAAAGCTGAATCTTCCTCCACGAAGCTTTTCCTCATCCTTGAATCAGATACCTAACCTCCTGTGACCTCAGAGTGCCTTGTTGGGACCACCTTTCTCTTAGCTCTGCTTCTGGGTGGCCATTTGTGGTCCTGTGTGGTACCTTCCACTAGATTGTTAAAGAAGGTTTGGATTCTTTCTGACTCATCCATGTGACCCTCAGAGTGTCTAGCATAGTACTTACCACTCAGGCAACTGCACAAATGCTTGTATAAAGCAGACTTACCAATCCCAAGTTTCAGAATGCTAAGGATACACATCCCATGCAGGCTTTTAGTTGTATAGTGAGTTGAATAATGATCATAAAAAGATGTGTCCACATCCTGGAATCTGTGAATATGACTTTATTTAGAAAAAGGATCTTACAAACATGAGTTGAGGGTTTGTGCCTCTGGACCTTTTCTCTATGGCAGTTAACCTTAGTGATGCTTATTTTGAATGGTTTCCAATGAAATAATTAATTGTAGTTAGTATCAGTGGAACTGATGAGTGATGATGCTGAATGGTACCTTGATACCACAATGGATGGTGATTTTGGTCTATTAGTTTACTAGTTATAGTGAGTTAAACGGTGGATCCCATGTCCTAACCCCTAATTCCAGGTGTTAAGACAATAATTTTCACAATCATTACAAAATGATTGTGATCTCATTTAGAAAAAGGGCCTTTGCAGGTATAATTAAGGATCTCAAGACAAGATAGATTATCCTGAATTATCTGAGTAGCCATAAAACCAATGCTCTGTCTTTACAAGAGACAAAAAAGGAGAAGACAGGAGAGAAGGCCATGGAAAGACAGACAGGGATTGGGATGTTGCAGCCATGGGCTGCGGAGTGACTGGAGCCACCCAGTGCTGGGAGAGGCAGGGAAGGAGTCTCCTCCGGAAACTTGGGAGGAAATGTGATCCAGGTGACACCTTGCTTTCAGACTTCTGGCATCCAGAAGTGAGACAGAATAAACTTTTGTTGTTTTAAGCCACCAAGTTTATGATTGTTATGGAAGCCTTAGGAAACTAATATTATGTGGACTGGCCTGAAATTTCGATTCTATTATTAGTCGCTCAGTCACGTCCGACTGAGACCCCATGGACTGTAGACCTCCAGGCTGCTCTGTCCATGGGATTCTCCAGACAAGAGTACTGGAGTGGGTAGCCTGTCACTTCTCTAGGGGATTTTCCCGACCCAGGTATTGAACCCAGGTGTCTTCTATTGGATTAGTCTGGAATTTCAATTTTACTCCTAGCTAACCATAAATTCCTCAAGGGTAAAGACTACGTCTGTCTTATTCCTGGTGAGACCCCCAGAGCCCAGTGGCACAACAGACACATTGTAGTCTTTCATTCAAAGTTAATTCCCTTTTCCTTCCTTCTCCTGTTGTCAAAGTTACCTCTGCTGGTAAGGGCAGAGGTAGTTCTAGAACATACTTCCGCTCTTCCTTACCGTCCTATTTGTGACAGAGGTTGCCAGTTATTTCCCAACATTTGTTCTCCTTTTCTTTGGCTGGCCTTCCTTTGCAGCTGGATATGGCTATGCATTCATGTTCTGGCAAGCTGTAAGTGGAAATGTTATGAAGTAACTTCTGGGAATTGTCCTAATAAGACAGCTGGCAGATGCCCTTTGCCCCTTCTTCTTCATTTTTATTCCTCTGTCTGCCTGGAATGAGGTGCTACCATTTTGGACCATGGAAGCAGGAGTCCTACCTAAGGATGGAGAGGAGTGAGTTGACAGGGCCAGCATCTCTGTGTGGAGCAGAGCTGGTATACCAGCCCTGGGCTGCAAGCTTCTGGATTTTTGTGTCAGTGGGAAATAAAGCTCTTGTGTAAGCCATTGATGTGTGTGTGCGTGTGTGTGCATGCGTGTGCATGTGTGTGTGCATGTGTGTGAAATTTGTCAGCACCTGCAACTTGGGACTCTAAGGGGATTATTTACTCATTACATGGATTATTACCTTCAGATGTCTGAGGGACAGAAATCAAACAAGAGATACATTCTTCAAGCCCCTTCCTCACTGTGATGTTTCAAACACCTGTGGCCTCGGTTTTTTAACTGAGGAAGCCCATGGTCTAGCTTCTAGAGCTAAACAGACTTGGGTTTAAACCTTGACTTGGTTTCACGTTACTGTGGAATGACCTCACCTTAGATTTCTCATCTGTACAATGGAGAACGACCTCTTAGAGGCATTGTTCTGTTTATTAGAATGGCATTGTGTCTATTAGTAGATACTGTTAGTTGTAGTGTTGTATCTTTATCTTGTCTGGACTAGTGAAATCATTAAGGTTGATGTTCTAGGGAAAGGAGGAAACAAACTGCCTGAGTAAAAGTTGAAGCCAGAAAGCATTGAAAGGAACACTTTGAAACAAGAAAATTTCAAACAGACAACCTAACATTTCATATCAAGGGACTAGAAAGAGAACAAATGAAGCCCAAAGTTAGTCAGTCAGTCAGTTCAGTCACTCAGTTGTGCCTGACTCTTTGCAACACCATGAATCGCAGCATACCAGGCCTCCCTGTCCATCACCATCTCCCAGTAGAAGGAAGGAAATAAAGAATGGAAAAGGAAATGAATGAAATAGAGATGAACAAGACAATAAAAAAGATCAGTGAAACTAAAAGCTGGCTCTTTGAAATGATGAACAGAATTGACAAACATTTAGCTAGACTCACTAAGGGAAAGAAAAAGAGAGAGAGGGAGCAAATAAAATCAGTAATGAAAGAGGAGACATTATAACTGGTACCACAGAAATACAAAGGCTCACAGGAGAGTATTGTGCATAATTATAATGCCAACAAGCTTGACAACCTAGAAGAAATGGAACGTTCCTGGAAATATACAATCTGTGAAGATGGAGTTGTGAAGAAACAGAAAATCTGAACAGATTGACTACTAATAAGAACATTGAATCGGTAATCCAAAACCTCCCAACCAAAGTCTTGGACCGGCTAGCTGCACTGCTGAATTCTATCAAACATTCAAAGAAGAATTAATACCAATCCTTCTCAAACTCTTCCAAAAACAGAAATGGAGGAAACACTTCTCAATTCAATTTAGAGTTGTCAGCATTATCCTGATACCAAAATCAGGCAAAGATACTGCAAGAAAAGAAAATTCCAATACCCCTGATAAACTCAGATGCAAAAATTTTCAATAAAACATTAGCAAACGGAATTCAGCAATACATTAACAGGGTCATACACCTTGATCAAGTGGAATTTATTCTAGGGATGCAGAGATGGTTTGACATCTGCACTGAATCAACATGACACATCATATTAACAAAATTCATAATCATCTCAATAGATGCTGAAAAAGCGCTTGGCAAGATTTAACATCCATTTAAGAGAAAAACTCCGAACAAACTGGGTATAGAGGGAAGGTACCTCAACATAGTAAAAGAAACATTTTGACCCATACAAGAGAGATGCTGAGGAAACCAGGTAAGGAATTCCAGCTCAAACTGTCAATGCCAGGTATTGGCCATGCAGATGAGATTGGATTTTTAAATTCATTCAGTCAACATTCCTTGAACTCCTACCATATACTATGTATGTGGGGGTTTCACGGGGTTATTTGGGTGGGCTTCCCAGGTGGTGCTAGTGGTAAAGAACCCACCTGGCAATGCAGAAGACATAAGAGATGTGGGTTCAATCCTTGGGTTGGGAAGATTTCCCTGGAGAAGGAAATGACAACTCACTCCACTGTTTTTGCCTGGAAAATTCAATGGGCAGAGGAGCCTGGTGGCTACAGTCCATGGGGTCACAAAGAGTCAGACACGACTGAAGCAACTTAGCATCATCACGGGGGTATTCAGAGGTAAATTAAGACATGATCTTGATCTCATCTAGTGGGAAAGATAAAGATTTTTATAATGCCAGGAGAAGACTGTTTAAATACAGTATTCACAAAGTGCTGAGGGAGCACAGGGGTCTGTCTGAGGGATCTGGAGAAAGCCAGACCTCTTTACATTTAGGTTATGTCTTGAAGGATGAATAAGAGCTCACCAGAAGAGGAGAACATTCTAGAAAGGATAGGTCACATGTACAAAGGCAGAGAGACACAAAAGACCCAGGACATGGTTGTGCTGGTTTATCCCATGTTAGAGATGGGAGAGAGGGTTTAGTGGGTTGTGAGGCTGAAGATGTATCCTTGACATTGCTGTCTAAGAAGATGAGTTCAGGGGAGACCAGGGACCTTTTTAAGGAAGGAAATGATGTGAGCATTTCTGATCTGATGCTTGTATTTCTCTTCTCCCTATCTTCTGAGTTGGAATGATGCCACTAAGGGCAGAGGAGGAGGAATCTTCTGGCAGTCCTGGGAAGACACAGATATTCTCTATCTTAGTTGATATTAGCAAAACAAATTAACCTTGGTGTGAGCAGAAGCCCTTCAAATAAGAAATGGACAAACCGCTGGTGATGCTGATAGTGACAACAAATCTTCCTTATTTTCTCTTGGCTGGGCCATGTACTTTTATTTTTCTCCCTCTCTTTAAAAACTGTTGTATTTCTAGTTTAAAAAAAGCGCTCCATCTTCAGGAATGCAGTGTGGTTTTACTTCTGGTAAGAAGTGAGGGAAATTTAGCTTCTGGATTTTTCTATGCTTGATAAAGGGCATAGTGTATAAATGTAGGTTATAAGACTCTATCTCCAACTTGATCTCAGATTTATAAAGGAAACTATATATGTATATATAATATAAATTGCCCTTTGGGTTACAGAATTTTCTTCTATATTTTCCACATTTTTTTTTTTTTTGGAGAGCAAATAAATCTTAAATATTTTTAACAAAAGTTCTCAGTGTAATCTCTGTACTCAGCCTCAGAAACAAAAACAAATTTCTTGGGAGGAGGAAGGATAGAATTAGGGGGAGGCTGTGTGTTTTGGAAAGAGTTTGGCTTCTGTCCTGTTGATACCTTTTACTGGGCTATTGATGAAGCCCAGTAGCTATAGCTACTGAGTTCAGTTCAGTTCAGTCGCTCAGTCGTGTCTGACTCTGCGACCCCATGAACCGCAGCATGCCAGGCCTCCCTGTCCATCACTAACTCCCAGAGTTCACTCACACTCACATCCATCGAGTCGGTGATGCCATCCAGCCATCTCATCCTCTGTCATCCCCTTCTCCTCCTGCCCCTAATCCCTCCCAGCATCAGAGTCTTTTCCAGTGAGTCAACTCTTCACATGAGGTGGCCACAGTACTGGAGTTTCAGCTTTAGCATCATTCATTCCAAAGAAATCCCAGGCCTGATCTCCTTCAGAATGGACTGGTTGGATCTCCTTGCAGTCCAAGGGACTCTCAAGAAGCCAATAGCTATTGGCTATTTTGAAGGTTCTTTCATTATGCAGTCAATGTGTGTTTAGCAGCCACTCAGCCACCAACTCACCTTATCGGGCAGACTTATTTTAGACCAAAGGCCAGTCCCTGGCCTATCTCCCTGCCTTTCCTTGAGATTTTCTTAGCTGGGCTCCAGGTGGCCACAGTGCCCTGTGATTCTGTCACCCTCTCGTGCTGTGAAACCCACTCCAATGTTCTTGCCTGGAGAATCCCAAGGACGGGGGAGCCTGGTTGGCTGCCCTCTATGGGGTCACACAGAGTCGGACACTACTGAAGTGACTTAGCAGCAGCAGCTCATGCTGTGAGGGGCTGCTCCAGAGCCCTTCATGAATAAGTTGTCCAGCTTGTTTTGAGAAGAGCAAAGACAATAATAAAGTCCATAAGATGGCATGGCCAAGGTGGTTCATACTGACAGATTTTAATGTTTTTTTCACATACAATGAGCAGTTTCTTGCTTTTTTTAATGTTTATTATTTTTTTTTTAGTGATTAGACTACCAGTGTAAGAACCTGGCATTTTTTAAAAAATTAAAAATTTTAAACTATTTAATTGAATGGTTAAATATATATATATATATATATAATATATAAATAAATATAAATTTATTTAACTGTTTAACTGAACTGAGCTATTTTTAATTGAAGGATAATTGCTTTACAGTATTGTGTTGGTTTCTGCCAAATATAACAAGAACTTGGCATTTAAAAAAATTTATTTGTATTTATTTGGCTGCATCAGGTCTTAGTTGTGGCATACAGGATCTTTGTTGTGTCATATGTAATCTTTTGTTGTGGCACGTGGTAATGAATGCCAGTTCAGTAGCTGCAGTGAGTGGGCTTAGTTGCTCCAGAGTATGTGGGATCTTAGTTCCCTGACCAGGAATCGAACCTGTGTCCTTTGCATTGGCAGGTGGATCCTTAACCATTGAACCACCAGGGAAGTTCTGAGCACTTTTTTGTCTGCACTTCACAACACTGTTGTCAAACGACCATCCCCAGTAAAAGCTTCCCCTGGGGAGCCTTCTGGAACCCAGCAGCCTCAAGTTCAAGGCAAGAGTCTAGTTCTTTCTTCTGAGAGCAAGCATCAATATCAGGGTTCTCCTTGCCTGTGTCTGGAACTGTAGGTTAGGTGTGCATAAGCGATGGCTAAGTTTTAGAAGTTGTGCTGGCTGTTTTTAAAATTGTGTATTGAAACAAAGCTTTAAGATAAAAAAAAAAATGAGTACACATTGCTAGTTCCCACTTTTTCTTTCCCAGCACCAGCTGAATAACCAGAACCCTGAAATGAACCAGAGTATTCAGGAAGGTCAAGCACAGAGGGAAATGTTTTATTAGAAACAGGCTTTTGGGTTGTGACAAATTGTATGTGAAGTTTCAGGTAGAGACCCACAAGGCTGTGATGGCTTCAAGCATGTTCAGGCGTGGTTGGAAGGGGAAGCCTGCCCTGCCCCGTCTGTTGTGCGGTTTTGCTTCCTGCGGGAGAGGTAGGCAGGAGGAGAGAGAAAGGGGCATACAGCATTCGGGCTGTGACCATCCCTGGTGCCCCAGTTCCCGCAGAGGTCAGAAGACTTTTCAGGAGAAGGGAGAGCGAGAGAGATTGAAAGAGAGGTCTGTTAGGCAAAGCCGAGATTCTTTTAGTTGAGGCAGAAGACAGTCCAGATCACTCTGATGACTCTTAAGGGACTTTTAATGGGCTTCCCAGGTGGCTTAGTAGTAAAGAATCCGTTTGCAATTCAGGAGATACAGGTTCGATCCCTGGATTGGGAAGATCCCCTAAAGACAGAAATGGCAACCCGTTCCAGTATTCTTGCCTAGCAAATCCCACAGACAGAGGAGCCTAGCGGGCTAGTCCATGGGGTTTGCAAAAGAGTCGGACGTGACTGAGCATGCACAAAGCTTTTAATAGCCTGATCCTTCCCAGATTGTTCTATTAACCTGTCCTAGTAGCAAATGTCTTGTGTATAACTTGACCGTCAGACTCCTCTTCTCTGCCTGGCAAACTCCGAATCCTCCTTCAAATATGAGTTCGAGTGATCACTGAGCCATTTTTTCAAATTTTGGTTTCCATCTGCTCCCTTATTTCTGTTCATCACTGCTCCATCCTTCTTCAGGGCAGAATCAATTGCTTTTCTGTGTTGCTTCCATGTGGCCTGGCTCATGAACACTGTGAGAACTGATGGTCAAAGCATGGGGGAGCAGATGGGGTCTGGGAGAGCTTCTCCAGGAACAGGCTCTCATGAGATGATATGTGCAAACATTATTTGTTAGTTGTAAAGCGCTAATGTGCCAGGGTGGTCATCACTGCCCTTTAATGAGTAGATTGTGCTTGGTGTTTTCTCATTAAATCCTCACAATAATTACTGAAAGTAGGTATTAGCATCACCTTGCTTTTAGAAATGAAGAAACTGAGTCTTAGAGAGGTTAAGTGGCCTACCTGAGGCCCCGTAAATGAAAGCGTCTAAGTTGGAATTTAAATCCAGTTCTGACTCCATAGTCTTGGCCCCTGTGGGGAACTCAGATGGGAGGGAGACATGTGTTTGCTGTCAAAGCTTCCAAAGTCCAGGTGGAGAAGTAAGCCAGTCCCTGCTAGCTGGGGGACAGTATTGGATAGGATAAGAGTTCTAGGAGCGTGAATGTGAAGTGTTTGGAGATTTGAGTTGGTCTTCAGAGGGGGAAAAAAAGAGGCTTTGTGGAGATTGCTCATTTGCCCTGCACCTTGACCGATGGGTAGGGTTTTCACAGCAAGCAGAGTCTGAGAATAGGGAGTGGAAGAAATTGCATAAATAAAGGCTTGGGAGGAGTGTGTGTGTGTTGTGTGTGTGTGTGTGTGTGTGTGTGTGTGTGTGTGTGAGTGATGGGGAGCTTAAGAATGAGGCTCTCTTTATCACTTGTTGAGGACTTCGGGCTCATAACCTTTCCATCCCTCCTCAGCTCCCTTTGTCAAGACAGATGGTTGGTATCCAGCAGGCAGGAATAGCTGCGTTTGCAGTAGCTCTCTTGCGAGGTAGTACTGCTGCCCTGGGCTTGGACACACNCTTGTTGAGGACTTCGGGCTCATAACCTTTCCATCCCTCCTCAGCTCCCTTTGTCAAGACAGATGGTTGGTATCCAGCAGGCAGGAATAGCTGCGTTTGCAGTAGCTCTCTTGCGAGGTAGTACTGCTGCCCTGGGCTTGGACACACTTTTGATTGTCCCAGTGATTGGCAGGGGGTGGGTTTGTTGGTTGCATGTGAAGAAATATGCTTCTACTGGCACTTGGTGCCCCCGAACCACATATGCTAAATATCTTGCAGTGGATGGATCAGTCCTGCCCAAGGAAGAGTTCTCCCACCCCTAAGGCCACCAGTATCTCCCACAGAACCAGGGGATCTCTCTCGAAGTGTACATGCGTAGACTGCCCCCCACCCTGCCCCAGGCCTCTGGGAAGCCTGATTCTGTTCCTGGCATCCCTCCCCTTTCACATACACTAGCATGCTCTGGTTTTATCCCCATTCCATACCTAACCTCCAGGACCTGCTATTTATACTGCTTCCACAGCTTATAACTGAAAATACAGTTTCTTGCCCTGTTTTTCTCCTCCTGCCATATCCTCTTGCAGCTGAGACTAAGGAGAAGGCTGCCGTAGTAGGTTTTCATAGCCTCCCTCTTAGCATGAACAATAACTGCAAAATGATCCATCCGATCTGGCTACCATTGTGGCGGGGAAGAGGATGAAAAGAGCATTCATTGGGGCAGGCACTTCTCAACAAGGGCTCATCAAAGTAGCAAACCAAGTGGCACGTCCTTGTGGAGAAAGTATGAAAGAAGTAGGGCTGGGGGAGTGGTAGGGATCGAGGAAAACCCCAATAACATGGGAATAAGAGACAACAGACTACAAAACCCCAGTGAAGCCAGGAATAAAGGAGCCCAGTGCTCACAAACACAGGATTGAATGAGTTTCATGTTTAATGTAAATACACCTGCCATTTGGTCTCTGAAGCACTGGTTACAGGTTTTAAGATAAAACAGAGTTCTGAACACTGTGCCAGTGTAACTTGATTTTGCCCCTGCACTGGCTGTACACCTTTGTTCCCGAACAGTCTCTAGAGACAGAATACTGCTCTGGCCAGCTCGAAGGTCTCACCTCCTGCTGTTTCCTCGTTGCCTCTGCTTCTGCCGGGCCTTCGTCTTAGACTACTGCGCCGCTGATAGGACAGAGAGACACGGAGACGGGCTGCCAGGAGTCGTCTGTGCTCAGTGCCGGAGCAGATCATCTTACCCTCCAAAGTCTCCCACTGTGTTAAGGATAAAGACTACAATTGTCAGTCCCTCCTACAAAGGCCCTGCCTGCTTCTTGCCTCCAGTCTCACCGTATTCTCCTCAGTCTTTTGACTCCAGCGATCAGACCTGCTTTTAGTTCTTGCACCATTTTATGTGCAGCATCCAACCTCAGGGCCTTTGCTGGCTCTCCCTCTGCAGTGCTCTCCCTCCTCCTCTTTTTCCCTCTTTAAGTCTTGTTTTCACAAGTCAGCATTAGATAGCATTAGATAGCTGCTTTCCCTGAGCCCACCTCCCTGCCCCAAACGCACACACACCAGAAGAGATCGGGTCCCCTCTCACATTTGGTCATGGTACCCTATACTTTACCTTAATGACTCTTGTACTAATTTATAATTATATGTTTGTATGATTATATGATTAATATTGCCCTCTTGCACTGGATTGTGGGTTCCGTGAAGGTAAATCTGTTTTGTTCTCCATAATAATTCTGGCACCCAGCACCAGACATGTGGAAGGTACTCAATCAGTATTTGTTTAATGAAGGAATCTTTGACAGTGTTGCAAATAAATTGGAAAATGCAAAAATGCAGAATAGAAGAAAGAATATAAAAAGCAGTGGTACACCTGTAATCAAAGAAAAAACACTTTAAATTTTTGGTCATACACCTTTTCTGATTTCTCATTTATAAAATAATATATTGAGTTTTCATTTAATAATATTGTAAACAGGATGAAATGTCTATGAAATTTAGTTTACCATAATTTTATTTAATTAATCTTTTATTTTAGACCTAAATTGATGGTATGATCTGTGCTTCTTGGAAACTGATCAAAAATAATGTAAAAATTGTATCATGTTTACTCATCTAATCAACATTTTACTTTATTCAAAAGCAGTATATAATATGAAATTAGGACCGACTGTCTGGGAAGATGGAGGCATTTGGCAGATGGGACTCTAGACGCATGGGGAGAGCCCTGGCCACAGTAAATGGCTGTGGTTGGTGGAGAGGAAAGTGGTGGGACTGTTAGGAGTAACCACCTGCTCCTGGTGGAAGGCGCATTGTTGTGGCAAAGATCCTATGTTATGGCAGGATCTTTGCTGGTTTAGTGTTGTGGGCAAGCAACATGGATGCTTTGAGGTTATCTGGGAGCTTCTAGGGCTGATGGGTTGGTGACTGAGGGTGAGGAGAGAATCCCTTAGTGGTGCTTTCCTAGCCCAATGCTGGGTAAGAAAAGGATGAGATACCTGGTCCTGGGCAGGGGGCTGTTGTTTCAAAGCTGGGAATCAGCACCGCCATTCATCTCTCTGACTCTTGTCTAGCGCCCCTAGTGGCTGCCCTTGTTGTTAATCCTTGGTGCCTTGGTGCCTCTGGTAAGTCAGGCCAGACTCAGGTTGGTTGGTTTTGAGTGACTGTGAGCAAGAAGAGTTTTCAGGAATTTATATGCAAGATTCACCATTTTGCACTTTCTATGGAGGAGTCCCTCTGAGAGTCAGGTTAGTAGAAAGATGACTATTTCAACCACCACCCTTTGAATGCTTATCATGAGTAGACGTATTGTACTACATAAATCTCACCACAATCTCACGAAGTAGTTACCACTGTTACCCCCCGCCTCCCCGTTTGTAGACTAAGTACCTGAGACTTGGAGAGTGTCAGAACCAGAAATTGAACATAGGTGTGTTTGACTCCAGACCCTGTGCTTTTCCAACCCCTATTTTCGAAGAATCTCAGTGGGTTCTTAAGCATCAGGCCTATTACTCTCTAGAGCATTTGTAACCCAACTGTATGAATTGAAACAAGGCAAGCTCTGTGCTCCCATTTGGGGAAAGTTAATATTTCACATGCTCTCGAGAATTTAGGAGCTTGGTAAAAACTTACTATTAAACAGGGATTTTCTTTAATTCCTTTTGTTTAAAGATTTTCATGTGAAACACTCTATGTTCTGTGCCTCCCTCTGAGACGTCAGTGGTGCCAGAGACCGTTAGGGAGTTTGTGTAAATAGAGAGCGGGCCAAATGCTGCCCACACAAGTAGTGAGGCTCGAGGCTGCATGTGCAGAACAGTTTCACGGTTAGCCTGGGACTCCGTGGAGTATCTGAGGCCTCATCCTGGTCTGCGGATCTGTGGACACACAGTGTCATCAGGAGCCCTGTGGGCATTGTTCAATGGGTGCCTCAACTCCAGCCAGCCCGGAGACCAAGACCAGTGTGAGCAAATATCTTTCACTATTGATGTTAAAACAGATAAAGCTGCCAAGGAAATAAAACCAGTTAGTCTCAAAAGATCAATATTAACTAATGCCAGTGCATATGTTGATTTAAAATAAAAAAACCTGACACTTCCTACAAAAGACAGAATAGCTTGAGAGTAAATAACTGTACAAAAATGCTTTGAAATATCTTTGAAATGATGGTTCAATGCACAGGGTCAAAAGATAGAACTGGTTCTCGTCAAGCATTTTTTAAAATGCCGCATTTTTATTTAACATTGTTTTGGGGAAGGACTACATTCTATTGACACATTGAGAAAAAAAGTTACTTTTTGTTTTTCTAAAACTAATAAGAGCCTAGGCATTATGATTAAAGACCAAAAAAGAGCCAACTCTGATGAATGCCCCCTTTCTTCAGCTACAAAATTTAATAGCTGCCATAGAGAGTTTTTTCTTTTAATCAGCAAAAAATTTATTTTGTCCTTGACATTTTATGCCAAAAATCAGCCCAGAAAGTATGTTTTATAGCCTGAGCTGAATTGCCCTACAGGTAGAGTTTCCCTGTGAGCAGCCTTCACTTAAATGACTTTTTTTTTGCATTAGATAACAAGCCAGTATCAACTTATTAGTTAACCCTTTCAATGTTTCTGAAGATAAAAGGAAACTTAAGCAGAGATAGCAGAGCATTATGGGTAACCATTATGGGTTCCTATGGGGGACAAAATACAGGTTCCATTGACCTCATAAGTTCCTAATTCTGTGACCTTGAGTGAATTACCCTCCTAGAGCCTGTTTCTACTTTCATTTGGGGATCATAACAGTGCCAACATCAAAACATCGTTGTAATGATTAATGCACCTAAAGCATTTAGCATAGCCTTGACACTTAGTGATAATCACAAGATATTATTGATGCACAGCTATATATAACTTAAAACACTGCCTCAGAGAAGGCCTTCTTATGATTTGACAACAATAGTATCAAGCAGAAAACATGACGTTTCAACTATATACAAAAACTACCGAGTGTAAATTTAGCACAGGCAAAATCCATGTAGCTTAAAATACTGAAAGCCGATTTTGTTTCTTGAATGTTGTAGAATTGCAGTTATCTTATTAAAAGTGATAGGAAGTCCATCCAAAACCTCCTGTCCTTCTTATATCTGTAAAAACAGCTGGGGTGATCAAGAAACAGGGTACCTGTTCAGTGCAAGGGACAGTGTAGGGCATATAAGATGAGAAATGCACAGAGAAATGTAAGGTGCCTTTCCTACCTTGGTGGAATATTTAGTGTAACTCAAGAAGTTAAAAAATAAAATAAAAAATCACCTAGCTCCTAAGTAAGTGAGGAAGGAAAGACCCCCCCAGGCTGAAGCATTGGTAATGGAGTGAGAAATGGATTTCAGCTGATTTTTATAGGATGGGACATAGAAGAGGGAAGGCCTCTTAGAGGTATGGGTTCATTATGGGTTCATGGCAAGAGAACAGTCAGTAAAGTGGGAAAGAGCAGGGCATGAGGGACGGGATGTGGTTAAAAAATGAAAACTCATTAACATTTAAGGCTACCTTTGAACCTGAAGTGTCTGTCTGATTGACTGGATTGAATAGACCTGTCCATCCAGCCATTCTCCACCACCAGGGTTCACTACCTCAGGGTATCTTATTTTCATATCAAAAGTAAGGCGGAAGGCAGATACAGATATGAGGAAGTACTTCACTTTTCACTCCTGTGCCAACATAGTTTACATACCAACACTGATAATCCGTCAGCCCACCTCTCCTGGACACTTAATCATTTCCCTGGAGTCTACTGAAATAATTCTTCTATGCATTACCATGCATGTTTCTGTCTGCTTTTTAAGATAAATTTGTGTTCCTTTAAGTGATTTCCCCTAATGTTCTGAGGCAGCCTGTGTCATGGATTTCTTCTCAAAGACCCAGTGGATGAGTTATGAAAGCAGTTACCTCTAAGTCCTGTTAATAATAATGTCTGATACTTGTTGAGCATTTACTATGTGCCAAGCACTGTTCTAAGTCCTTCACATGTACTCATTAATTTAATTCTCTAGAATGGAGAGCAGTAGGAGAAAAGGAAGATGGGCAGATGTTGTACATGGACTGATTAAATGATCTTCAGTTAGTTCTATAGATATTAATATAGCGCTGTTATGTCCGGGCACTGTGATTCAGTGCTGGTGAAATGAATGAATAAACAATTTAAGGTTGAAGTAAGTTAGTAATTGCATCCTAACTGCTAGTATGGTATTTTATTAGCAACCCACATTCTGCATTGACTGTTTATTGAACGTATTTTGAGAGAGGTACTTATTTATGCCTTCATGTGCATACAAATGACCTGGGAGTCCTGTTAAAATGCAGATTTTGATTTGAAAGCTTCATGATGGAACCTGAGAGTCTGTATTTCCAACAAGCTCCCGGGAGATACTAATGCTAATGCTGCCTGTCTTGCTTGCTCTTTAAGTAGCAAGATTTTTGAGACTCGAGTAAATGGAAGAGGGAACACAAGAAAAGTAAAGGCAGGAACATGTCACTTTCACACTAGAAGGGGCAGCAAGTCTGGATTTGGCCCACATATCCTAGCAGAGGACTTACCTTGATTGTCATTATCATTAGATTCTTGTGCATCTGCAGGAATCTAGGAGATTGGACCCTCAAGGCCCAGTATCTCAGTTTATAACTCCTAACTCACATTAAAGTTAAAGGAGCAACGTGAGCTCTTCTTCCTAGGGACACAATTTGTAAGTTGCAGTAGAGAACATGGTGGACTGGAAGCCAGGAAACCTATGTTCTCTTGAGAGCTCATTTACAAACTTGCAGTGTGGCCCTAGTTGAGTCACCAGGCCTTTCTGTGACTTGGTTTCCTTCTCTGTAAAACAGACTAATGGCATCTACCCTGTGAACCCCAGGGTGGACTTGAACCCCAGGGTGGACATTAGTAGATGATGTAGGATATGCAGAAGCTTGTGGAAAAGCCAAAGGAGTATTCCAAGTATGCATTTTCACAACTAAAAATTACAGAGTCCTCAGCAGTAGGTAGGAAAAAGGAGCTGTATCATGGGCTCCTACTCTGGTTTATATCTCTCTGTTTTCTTTGTTTGTTTGTTTGTTTTTAAATGACTCTCAGATTATTCTGTATTCACTAGACATGTAGGCCTTCTGGGAGGCTACTGTTGGTTTGAGAACAGGCATCTCAGCCTCTGCTTGACAGATAGAAATCTCCAGACTATCACTGCTTGCCCTTTCCTTTCCTGAGCAGTGGATGGAAGGTAACATTTGTTGAGCAATTGATACGAGTTATTTTATTTAATCCGCACAATGCTTCTCAGAGGAGGGTCTTATTGCAGATTCACAGATGAGACACCTAAAGCTCAGGCGGGCTCATTTGCCTGGGGTTTCATTTTGTTCTTCATATTAAAAGAGAAGCCTTTTCAACTTTGTAGCCCTCAAGATGTGATTACATCACTTTTGCAAGACTATAAAAGTTCTCAAGCTCTGGGATCTGGTTAACAGTTCACCTTGGGCATGTTATTCCAAGGGTTGATATCATGAGTTTAGGGTGAAGCCAAGAATTTTGTGTTAAACACCCAGCAGTCCTATGAAGCTGGCTGTTTTGTTATCCATCTTTTAGAGAAGAAGAAACTGGAGACTTAGAAAATTAAGAAACTTTTGCAAGGCCTTGTGCCTTTCAAGGCAGATCAGCCTGGACTTTAGTCCTGATTTTTCAGACTCTAATGCTCATACCGCCATATTGAGTGAATTAACTACTGTCGTTGACCATCCAGGTTCAGAAATGGGGAGTGGCTCTCCGTGAAAAAAAGCTTCTTGAAACTAATAATAATGATGCCAATAATAATGCCAACTGCCAGCTTGCTATGCATCCGATGGAGTATCCTCTGATGACCATGATACATCTCATTACATCACAGGGCATATGAGATCACAGAGCTGAAATAACCCTGAGTGACTGATGTACAGCAGATGGCATGTGACACCTGCCCTTGGATTTCCCGGCATGGCACTTCAGCCCTGCTTAGTGCTCTCGGAGTACTTAGCATACCAGTGGAGTGCTTGGATCCCTGAAAGGGCTTCCTACAGATGGTGTATCTTCCACTGGAACAGGATTCTAGGCACTGAGGAATTTTGAAAGGCACAAGTCATTAGAGGCACAAAGTCCTGTTTGAAGTAGTTACTTAATCTCTGCAAAGCCCGGTTTTCTCATCTGGTAAATGGGAATAATGATAGCACCTCCCTCAAAGGTATGAGAGCTGATTGAGCTAGTGTTGCCAGATTGTTGATAGATACACAGTCAAAGAGGATCATTGTAGCTTGACTTCTGGATCGCATCATCTTTGATTTTTTTCTTTTCCTGTCCTCTCATCTATAATCCATCAGCACACTGTCTTGAATCTGTTTTTTTTTGTGCCTAGCTACCACCTTAGTCCAGACTAGCCTCAGCTCTGGTGTAGATTACTATAATACTATACTATTCATACTATAATATAGTACCATAATAGCCACCTACCACCTACCTGGTCCCCTGCTTATACTCCTACTGTACAGAGCATCCAGAGTGATTTTATTAAAGTATAAAAAGGATCATTCATTCCTTTCCTTAAAGCCATCTGGTGGTTTCCCGTTGCATGCTGGAACAATCTATACCCTTTGGCCTACAAGTTGTTACCTGGTCTGGTCTCTGCCCACTGCCTCACCTTTACCTCATGGCCCTCATCCCCAGGCTTACTGTGTGCTTCAGTCATGGTGACGTTCTTTCTGTTCCATGGATGTGCCAAGCCCGGTGGACCTTTGGACTTGCTTTTTGTTCCTCTGCCTGCGTGCTGTTCCTCAAGATCTTTGCATGGCTGGAAATGTGATTTAGAGATATCTCCCAATTTCTCAGTAGAAAATCACCAGGTCCCCTCCTCCAGTTACTTTCTAACATGTTACTCTGTTTTAGTATTCTTCATGTACTCATCATAGCCTGAAATTTTCTTGCTTATTTGTTTAATAATTTGCAGTTTATATCCTTTCACTGGAAGATCAGTTCCCTGACTTTACTCATGACCACATGTCTAGTTCCTAGAAAGGGCTGGCATATGTGAGGCACTCAGCAAACGTTTATTGGTTGAATGAATAAATGTGATCTTTATTGTAAATTACAAATAAATACAAGCAAGTTAAGAAAAATAAGAGGAAGGAATTCAATATTTGTCTTCAACCTGAAGCTTAGGATCCAGTGATCATGGATAGACCTAATGTGAAATAGTAGTGAGTAGACAGATCAGCATCCTCAAAGCTTTGCTTGATTAAGAGGCCACCTCCCTCAGCCCATTGCTTCCAAACACTTCTGTTTGTATATTCAGTTATTTAGCAAGAACCTGCTGCCTGCTGGACTCTGTGCTGAACCTTGGGCTTCAAGCAACTAATCACAAGAGACCTAGTCTCCACTTTCTCTGAGATTAGAGTTTGCAGAGGAGACTGGCATTGAGCACAGGCATTTTCAGATGAAACAAACATTTAACAAGGAGAAGAGAGGAGGGAGCCTGGGAGCATTAGGAGAGCCTGTCTTGGAGAACCAGGAAAGCCTCCCTAAGGGAGTGATGTTTAAACCAAATAGGAAGGATACTTCATTTTGTCCGTGTTTTCTCTTGAACATCTTATCATTAGCCCTTGAGGAAGGCGCCCAATTGTGTAGGTCAGGCCAGCAAAGGGGATGCTTCTTTTGGAATCCTTTTATCCCAAAGAGATAAAGGACACCTCTTTATCTCTTTATAAATTAACCTTTGTGTAAATATTAGCATCAGCCTTGTAGGGATGTTGATACCTTCATTATTGATGAGGAAGCTGAGTCTCAGTGGAGTAGGGGAATTTGTCCGGTCCATGTCCCTTGTAAATAGTGGATTAAGCACACAGTTTCATGTTTTCCAAGCCCTACACTCCTTTAGACAACTTTAGGCTTATCTGCCCCTTTTGTGATCATGAGCAGTTTAAGATCTTGTTGATTTTGTTGCCCCAACCACTTGGCCTATTCTGGATTTTTAAGAGTTAAAAAACTGGCTGATGTCTGTTTCAGTACTAACAAAGTGTCTCAATATTCACAGCCCTTTGAGATATCTTGGCAAGTGAGATACCGAAATGCAAGTAGGTTCCCCCCACCCTTTTTTTGCCAGCCAGCCTAATAATTTGGCACACCGAGACTGGGTGATTTTGAACCTTCAGGCTGCCTCTGAGTACCTGTATCCCCACCCTCATGCAAGTCACTGATACTTTCTGTAAAGTGGCCAATACAATCTTATAGAGCTGGTCAGGGAAATGCTCATGAAATTGATCTTGAAGTACTTGGCAATGGCGAGCTTCATAAGAATTCTTGGTAATAATAATTAACTTATTTTGGAGGATGAATTTACTTAGGAAAGCTCCATCTGCAATGAGGGTGGGCCCCTCTTTCCTGTTGCTCCTGGCACGTGCTCTTCTCCAAGTAACATTTGCTGCAGTCTGGGTGGTTTGTCTGCATAGAGACATCCAGAAAAGTTGGTGGGAAAAGCCAACAGGCCATTGGCACTTAGAGACTGGGGTTGGCACCAGTTACAGTGAGAGCATTGCTTTTATTAGCAACTTAGTCATTTTATAGCAAGCAAGGCAGAAGTGCCTCATATGCAGACTCAAGATGCAAATGTGGCTCTGCGGGTAAGAGAAACAGATAGGGCTGGTATCCCACAGAAGTCCCAAAGTATGGACAGAATACACCTTTCACTCTTGTGGTGAGAAGACGTGGTGTAGAGCAGGGGTCCCCAACCTCTGGGATATAATACCTGATGATCTGATGTAATAATAATAGAAATAAAGTGCACATTTAATATGCTTGAATCATCCTGAAACCATCCCCCCTGACTCTGGTCCATGGAAAAATTGTCTTCTATGAAACTGGTCCCTGGTGCCAAAAAGGTTGGGAATATTGTAGAGGCTTGCTTCTAGAAATACTTGCTGACAGTCTCTCCTAGGTCACATGATGTGGTATTTGCATCCCAGAAAATGAGGTGCAAATACTTTCACTATTAATAGCTCTGTGACTTTGTTATTACAAGACTAACCTCTCTGTTCTTATCTATAAAATTGGGATGCTAATGACATCTATCTAGCTGTTCTATAGAATAAGCAGGTTAATACAGGTAAAGCACTTAGAACAGTATCTGGCGCTTGGTGAGTGCTCAGTGATAATTGGCTCTCATTGTTATTAAACTGAAGTTAAACCTCAATATTGCACCTCTCAGCTTTTCAGAGGGCTTTAAGAAATAGATTCCTTGGGACTCCTTGGGAATCTGAGCTGTGTGGCCCTCTAGTCTTTACCACTCTCTAACCTGTGGTGTTGGAGAAGACTCTTGAGAGTCCCTTGGACTGCAAGGAGATCCAACCAGTCCATCCTAAAGGAGACCAGTCCTGGGTGTTCACTGGAAGAACTGATGCCGAAGCTGAAACTCCAATACTTGGGCCACCTCATGGGAAGAATTGACTCATTGGAAAAGACCCTGATGCTGGGAGGGATTGGGGGCAGTAGGAGATGGGGACAACAGAAGATGAGATGGCTGGATGGCGTCACCGACTCGATGGACATGAGTTTGAGTGAACTCCAGGAGTTGGTGATGGACAGGGAGGCCTGGCCTGCTGCAATTCATGGGGTTGCAAAGAGTCAGACATGACTGAGAGACTGAACTCAACTAACAATAAAAGGACACAGTGTACCCTCAGATCAGTCCTGGTAAAAGACCAAAAACAAAGCTCATAAAAAACAGAGGGAAAGGTTTGGAAATTTAACACAGCTGGGTGACCCAGATGAAAAGGATACGTTTTTAGAGACCCATTACAATTTATACAGGCAAACACACAAATAGGCCAATTGACACTTCTTGCCTCAGGGATGCAGGGTTGTGACCTGACCCTTTCCAGTCTTCTAACCCCTCCTATGTTTGCTCTTTCTTCCTCTTTCTTATTTAATATAATTTTTACTTCCTACATCTGTCAGTAAGCACTGAATATTGGGCATCTAACATGCGAATTGCTGTGATAAGAAAGTCATGGTTCTTAACTTGGGGAAGTTTTGAAATGTTAAAACGTATGGTTTTCTGTGTGAGCACATTTACCCTGACCAGATTCCATTTGTTCCTTAAAGCCCATCTTAAATATCACTTCCACTAGGAAGCCTTCCCAGAATTCTCCTTGTATTTTCTTTCTTCTTCTCTTTTTTGGGTGGCCCCCATAAAACACTGATTTTAATCTTATTAAGATTGTGTCTGCTTGTTTGACTTGCGTATTAGACTGGAAGCCATCCAGAGGGATGTTGTGGAATTCTTACCTGTCTCTGTATCCTCTAGTACTTAGGCACGCAGTATATGTTTGCTGAATGTGATAGTCATCTTGCCACTCAGTTGTGTCTGAGTCCTTGTGATCCCGTGGTCTGCCAGGCTGCTCTGTCCATGGACTTCTCCAGGCAAGAATCCTGGAGTGGGTTGCCAGTTCCTTCTCCAGAGGATCTTCCCAACTGAGGAATTGAACCGAGGTCTAGTATACCGCAGGCAGATTCTTTACCCTCTGAGCCATCAGAGAAGCATGCAGGATATGTTTGTTGAATGAGATAGTAAACAAATGTAAATGGTAAGTAAGAAAATAAAAGCTAACTCTTACTGCAGGTGTTTTGAAAAGCATTTCTTCATTCCCCTCCACTGTAATGGTAGCTTACATTTACTGAGGACTTCCTTTAGTTTTTTGTACTTTTCCTACAGAAGCTTATTTGGTCATCCTGCCTGCCTTAAGAGGAAGGATAATTAGCATTGCCATTTTATAGGTGAAGAGACAGAGGCATGGAGCTATTTGGGAACTAATGCTGGTTCATACCCAACAATCTGACCCAGAACCTGGCCTCTTAACAGCTACACTAGACTGCCTTGAAAGACTTCAGAGAGAGTTTTAGAATTTTTTATGGGTCTTCCTCTCTCTCACTCTGAAGGCAAGGATTCTGGCTTATTCGATTCTGTTGCCAACTGAGCCAGTTCCACTTATCCATTCAACAGAGGTCAGGTTCTTTTTGGTTAGTTTGGGAACTGTATCTCCTCCCCACTAACCTATGCTACAATGAAAGCAAGTCACAAACTAAATCTTCCACAAGTATTAGCATTTTTTAGCCAGTCAACATAAAAATCCTCATAAATCTCTTTCCTTTAAGGCTCCATGAAGTCCCTTCTCTCTGCCCTGGAGGTCTACCAACCATTCTTGCATAAAAAGTTCAGGCTGAGACCAGCACTATAATATTCTAATGTCAGAATTGGCTGGTCTTCTAGCCGTGTCGGGTAGACTCCCTGTGTTGAGCACACAGAGCTTATAGAATTCTTGATCCATGTGTTACTCCTAAGTCTTTTTGCTGGAATAGAGATGCCCTTACTATGCTGTAAGCCAATCACATTTCTTGAGTGTTGCTCACTTTACTAATGTAAATTTTTTCTAGTACCCCTTAGTAATTAATGTTCATTGATAACTGGTGGCTCAGATGGTAAAGAATCTGCCAGCAGTGCAGAAGACCCAGGTTCAATCCCTGGGTCGGGAAGATCCCCTGGATAAAGGAAAGGCTATCCACTCCAGTATTCTTGCCTAGAGAATTTTATAGACAGAAGAATCTGGTGGGCTATGCCTAGTCCATGGCATTGCAAAGAGTCAGACACAACTGATTAATATTGTGCTGTTACCTGAGTGCTTAGTCGTGTCTGACTCTTTGTGACCCTTTAGACTGTACCCAGCCAGGCTCCTCTGTCTGTGGGATTTTCTAGGCAAGAATACTGGAATGGGTTGCCATTTCCTTCTCCAAGTGATCTTCCCAATCCAGGGATCAAACCTGCATCTCCTGTGTCTCCTGCATTGCAGGCGGATTCTTTATCCACTGAGCCGTCAGGGAAGCCCTGATTAAGTTATAACACTAAGCAGACTTAGACAATATTTGAAGTGATTACAGTTGCATCCTTTACATTCTAACTAATTACACCTCAGTGTGAATTCCTAGTTAGGGCACTTGAAATGTTAATAACAGCTCCCCCTAGAATAAAGACCTTGGTTTAAGTGATATAAATGTTAACGCTTCATCCCTCAGAGGAAGACACAAGTTAACTTAGAAGCAAATATGTCCATCTCATCATCAGTATTGCAGGGCTTTCAAGTAAGTCACTGATAAGGTGACAGCCTCACACAGAAGTTGTTTAGAATAGTGGGAAGAGGCGGGCTTAGAGGTCAGACAGGATTTGAACCTGTGTCCAGCTGACTCTATGGCTCTTGATGTAGAAGGGCTGCTGTACGTGGGTGTTTCCCAGCTGCCTCGGGGAAATCTGGTCATCTGCTGGGTATTTATTCCACCAATTTTTCCCTGAAGCTTGAAGACTGGACCTGAGGGTTGGAGGAATAGGTTGTGGGACCAGAAAGAACTGGTGGAGTGGGCAAGGCAGTTCTGAGTCTTCTGTGCCCACCTGTCCTGAAACCCTTTATCTCTGCATCTCTACAGTAATCACCAGGAGTCCCCAAAGATGCCCTTTCCCTGCCTAGTAGCAAGACCAGGGATCATGCCAGACTTAATTGATTCTGTGTTGAAAGTTGCAAGAACTTCTCTTCCCTTTAATTTTCTCTAAATTAAGCACTGTGGAAGGATGAGATGACAGGAAACAACCTACGGTCCTGAGAAAGGGTTCATTGTAGTGTGACTTGTGCTGCCTCTCATAGCTGTGGGGCCTTGGTCAAGCTTCTGGGCCTTTCAAAGTTAACCTCATTTTTTAAATGTGTAAAACAGAGTTGATAACACTGACCTCAAATGGTTGTGAGGGTCAGTGAAATTCTCCATTTAAGTGCCTACCTCTAGGCAGGAACTTAATCAATATTCCTTAACATGACCAGAAATGAGCCTTGATAGCCTGCTGCTGCTGCGGCTGCTGCTGCTAAGTCACTTCAGTTGTGTCCGACTCTGTGCGACCCCATAGACGGCAACCCACCAGGCTCCTCTGTCCCTGTGATTATCCAGGCAAGAATACTGGAGTGGGTTGCCATTTCCTTCTCCAATGCATGTAAGTGAAAAGTGAAAGTGAAGTCACTCAGTTGTGCCTGACTCTTAGCGACCCCAAGGACTGCAGCCTACCAGGCTCCTCCAGCCATGGGATTTCCCAAGCAAGAGTACTGGAGTGGGTTGCCATTGCTAGTGTGGTTTTAAATCCTCATTCACATATCTGGCACATCATAGGTGCTCAGTAAATATTGGTTGAATGATGAATATGGTTGCTTTGCTCTCTTTCCAGGCTTTTAGCTGGATAACAGAAGGGTTAGGAAGTCATTAAAAGATGTTATCTTTTAAGGGCAAAGATAGTAACATTTATTGGACACCAGCTACAACCAAGTGCTTTCCATGTTATTTAATTACAACAGTCTTTGGAAAAGACTCTGATGCTGGGAAGGATTGGGGGCAGGAGGAGAAGGGGACGACAGAGAATGAGATGGCTGGATGGCATCACTGACTTGATGGACACGAGTCTGAGTGAACTCTGGGGGTTGGTAATGGACAGGAAGGCCTGGCGTGCTGCGATTCATGGGGTCACAAAGAGTCAGACACGACTGAGAGACTGAACTGAGCTGAACTGAAAAGCTTAATTATGCATATTTTTATGTGAAAAAATTAGGACTCTGAGAAGTTCAGTGAGAAAGCCAAAGTCACGGACCTCCATGGAGGGGCTGGAATCATATCCATAGCTGGCCACAGATCACCCACCCACCAAGCTCATGAGTGTGTTGAGCCTACACATCTCACGTGAGACATGCCATCTGCTTGAACTAAACATACAAGATGCAGAACAAGTTCCACATCTTAACATCTGGGCATGGGATATTATGGCTTCTGTACAATGAGCTGCTATGAATGAAGCAGTAGAGAGAAGCAGGATAAGGACTGATTGATGCCCAAAGTGCTCGGGAGCGAGGCCTTATCTCAGCTCCATCCTCTGTTCTGTCTCTGGCTTGGGAAACTCAGGATTCAGTGTGGGCTCAGGCTGTTAGTGAGGAGTAATATGTTGGCAATTTGATCTCTGGTTCCTATGTTTCAGAAAGGGTGGAGAAACCAGAGATCAAATTGCTAACATCCACTGGATCATTGAAAAAGCAAGAGAGTTCCAGAAAAACATCTATTTCTGCTTTATGGACTATGCCAGAGCCTTTGACTGTGTTGATCACAATAAACTGTAGAAAATTCTGAAAGAGACGGGAATACCAGACCACCTGACCTACCTCTTGAGAAATCTGTTTGCAGGTCAGGAAGCAATAGTTAGAACTGGACATGGAACAACGGACTGGTTCAAGTAGGAAAAGGAGTACATGAAGGCTGTGTATTGTCACTCTGATTATTTAACTTATATGCAGAGTACATCATAAGAAATGCTGGGCTGGAAGAAGCATAAGCTGGAATCAAGATTGCTGGGAGAAATATCAGTAACCTCAGATATGCAGATGACACCATCCTTATGGCAGAAAGTGAAGAGGAGCTAAAAAGCCTCTTGATGAAAGTGAAAGAGGAGAGTGAAAAAGTTGGCTTAAAGCTCAACATTCAGAAAACTAAGATCATGGCATCCAGTCCCATCACTTCATGGCACATAGATGGGGAAATAGTGACTGACTTTAATTTTTTGGGCTCCAAAATCACTGCAGATGGTGATTGCAACCATGAAATTAAAAGAAGCTTACTCCTTGGAAGGAAAGTTATGACCAATCTAGACAGCATATTAAAAAACAGAAATTACTTTGTCAACAAAGGTCTGTCTAGTCAATGCTATGGTTTTTCCAGTAGTCACGAATGGGTGTGAGATTTGAACTATAAAGAAAGCTGAGCACCAAAGAATTGAGCTTTTGAATTGTGGTGTTGGAGAAGACTCTTGTGAGTCCCTTGGACTGCAAGGAGATCCAACCAGTCCATCCTAAAGGAGATCACTCCTGGGTGTTCATTGGAAGGATTGACGTTAAAGCTGAAATTCCAGTACTTTGGCCACCTGATGCAAAGAGCTGACTCATTGGAAAAGACCCGAAGCTGGGAAAGATTGAGGGCAGGAGGAGAAGGGGATGACAGAGGATGAGATGGCTGGATGGCGTCACCGACTCGATGGATGTGAGTTTGAGTGAACTCCAGGAGTTGGTGATGGACAGGGAGGCCTGGCGTGCTGCAGTTCATGGGGTCACAGAGAGTCGGACATGACTGAGCGACTGAGCTGAACTGAATGTCACAGAGACAATAAGGCAGTGATGGCAAATATAAGGGATTCAATGATAAGGACAAATTTAAAAGCCCATGGGTGACTTACAGTGATATGGACCAGGTGGCTGCCATGGAGCAGGCGGCCCTGGGACTTTGCATTGAAGATCCTAACTCTGAGCTCCACCCTCCTGATCTGAATCTAACCCTGATACTCACTGTATGACCTTAATCAAGGCCCAGTCTGCTCATCTGTATAATGGGCATGATGCTGATTATATGAACCTCATTGCCTTGTCATATAGTGTTGACAATTTTCAGCACAATATCTGGCTCTAGTAAGCATATAAAGAAATGTTAAGTGTGATCATTGTTGAAAGGCCACATTCTACCCTGAACTTTACTTATTTCCTGGATAGATCTTGTGGGGTGATTTTGAAGAATAAAGCTGTTTACTGAATTCTTAGCCTCTGACCTAAATTTAGAACTGCTGGGCAGAATCCAATTTAACAGATATTTAAATTTCACAGAAAGAAAACATGTGGGTCGACCTTGGCAGGGTTTCCTTTTCTAAAAAGTTTATTTAAACATTTTTGTTTTTGCGACGTCAGGGTCTTGAGTGATGGACAGCCTGTGTCTAATGTCTGGGCCTGAGAAAATGTAGTAAGATTCAGGTCCATGGGGTCAAAATGGCCTTTCAGACAGAGCCTGTCATAGATTTTCTGAGGGTTTAGACGATGTAAAGGGGAGTTAACCCATCCCACATTGTAAATTATTTTTTCAAAGGAAAAACAAGGGAGCCAAGAAGCAATTTGTCATGATCCTTTTACATTTTAACTGGGTCAGAATTTAGCAATCTGCCATCCTTTTCCAGCTCTCTGTGATTTGGGGAGAATTTCTGTAAACCAAATGGTTAAGAGTAACCTGTTTGTTTTTTCACTGAAATGTAAAATATAAATTTGAGTAATCCATCCAACTTCCCGCACCCTCCCACTACAAAAACTACTGTCCACGTGTTAGCTAGACTGCAGGAGGGAAGAGATCTGGTTATACCAATGAGTTCTTTGAAAGAAACTAACCATTGAATGGCCGAAAGTTCCAAACGTGGGATGTTTTGAAAACATTACAGGGCATTCCAATCAACAAGCTACCCCAGTGCAAACAACCAACCAAGTACCCACTGGCTTGCAGATTTTTGTCACCTCATTATAATAATCATGCCTACTCTCTCATGAATACACATGTCTCCCAGGCGTGGGCTTTCTTGGTCCAGCAGTTTGAGAGACTGGGCTTGGAGAGATATCTCTCTGTCTCCTTACTTGTCATGAGTAATAAATGGTCCCTGTTTCCTTATTTGTCATAGGTGATAAATGCTTCTGCTTTGATTGAAAGAACTTTGGTGTGTTCACTGGCCATGCACCTCAAGCAGTGAACCAACTAAATCCAGTCATACATGCTTCTTGACAGCAGAAGTTAATTTTCAGCCATTGGTTAGGGAAACAGAATGGAGGGAAGCTTCATGCTTATCACTTAGCTTTACCAGTCCAGGAGATCACTGCTGGCATCAAGTGGGCTAAGATTCTGCAACTTCTGAAGTCCAGGCTCTGCTGTCTACTGGTAAAATGATCTTTGTCTTCAAAGCTCAGCACAGATAGCTGAGCACCTATATTCTCACAGTTCTAGGGGATTAAAGTAGAATGGTGAATAGGAGACATAGTTCCTGATGTGGCCTTGGAACTTAATAATATTGATGATGATGATGGAGGAAAAGGAGAAGTTGCAGTAGCAGCAACGGCCATTCACACCACGTCTGTGCCAGTCACTTTCTGCATCTTTTCTCATTTAATCATCTCAGAACAGCAAATACCTGCTTGAAGGAGGCTGTTTTTAACCTCATTTAGCAAATACAGTAAGGAAAGTTCCCTGATATTAAGCAACTTGATCAAGTCTCCAAAGAGAACAAGTAGATCAGCTTGCATTCAGCCCTGGATCTGCCTTCTCAAAGACTATGTTTGAAACCAGGATACTGCACTATGCAGGGATTAAAGCAGATGTGTACGAAGATCACTAGAGTATGCTGTAGTGTGTGTTGAAGCGGCAGTGTCCTAGGTGCTTTGGGAACATGGATGAGACAGACTCTGGTTTCCCTGGAACGCTGGGCATGGTATCCTAGAGGGAGTTCTGCTGGAGTTGTCTGGGGTGGGTAAATAGAAGTTTCCACTGCTGAGGAAGGGCAGTGAAGACTGCCAGTAGAAGACACAGCTGATGGTAAGTTGTCATAGTTAATGGGAAGTTGTGGCGCACTAGGGTGGGGTGGGGGATACAGGGAAGCAGCTTCATTGTTGTGATTGTTTAGTCACTAAGTCATGACTCTTTGGTGACCCCCATGGACTGCACTCTGCCAGGCTCCTCTGTCCATGGGATTCTCCAGGCAACAACACTAGAGTGGGTTGCCATTTCCTCCTCTAGGGGATCTTCCTGACCCATGGATCGAACCACATCTCCTGCATCAGCAAGCAAATTCTTGACCGCTGAGCCACTATTGTAGAGGAAGGCACAATCAGGCCTAGGTATATTGGACTAGAGAAAAATTAAGTTTCTCTAACTAAAACTTCCAAAGTGCTTAAAACTTAATCATTTACCTTTTTTTTTTTTTTCATTCTATGGTTTGGTTATTGAGAAGGCTTCTTCTCAGGATTATATATTATATAATGTCCACATACTTGATTCCTGAGAAAAGAAGTCAAGACCATATTTAATCACAAACTGTACAGTGTCAGTAAAGGTCCTGGTACCCTGTCTTGTCACTGCCCTGAGTGGCAGTAATTTACAGCCTGAATCAGCAAGTGGAGCAGGAGGCAGCCTTGAAAGCAGTCAGATTTGTTGGTTAACTGTGGTTAACCCAGAGGTCAGAAGCACTTTCTGCCTAGCACATGAGATAACTTTTGAAACATTTGACAAGTTGCAGGGAGCATTACAGGAACATCTACACTTGTGATAAAAGGAATTATTTATGAGGTAGCTAAGGTTTCAAATGTAAGAGAGAAAAAAAAAAGTCCTGTAAATTATGAAGACTTTGGTAACAAACCCCGGTTGAATCTTGCTGGCATTTCTGAGAGGGTGAAAGGGAGATTAGCCAGGAGTAAAATGGGAAAGTCCATTTAAGTTCTCACTGGAATTCCATTGGCATTACCTGCTGATTGAAAGTGACAGTCCAAAGAAATGTAAGTGACCATCATGGAGAAAGGATTAATGCCTTGAGCCTTCTGATTGGATGTCTTTTGTGTCATGAGTTACTATGGAAAACTCTACTGGTGTTTTCCAGCTGATCTAGTATTGTCTAGAAATAAGTGAGAAAAATCAATTGGTTCCAAGGACATCATCACAAAGCATTTATAATCTATTAGGTTCCTGCCTTGACTTATTAAAGCTAAAAAGAAAGAGGGTGCTCTAAAGTGAAAAAAATAAAAAGTAGACACCTCAGATTCAGCTGCTTTCTGAAGTCTTTCTTTCTTTTTTTTTTTTTTTCCCCTACAGAGTGTTCATTGTTGTATTAGGCAATAGTGTATATGCTTTGGGGGGGAATAATGATTCTATTTTAAATACCCTTACCTCAAATGCTGCAATTTTAGCTTTCTGGGGGTTACATGACTAAGTCAGAATTGTTTTTCTACACATGTATGCGTACTGGAAAAACAGAAATTAATTACAAAGAAAAATATATACCTAGCTCTATTCAGTACAAAATACTTCTTCTTTTCTTTCTTGTCTGCTGGTGTACATGCAAGCCACACAGAAAGGGAGATAATGACCTGAGAACTGGCCTTGGAATAGCACATCCTGCCGATGTCACTTCCAGCTAGACAGATATCTGGGGAAAGTGCTATAGCCCTTCTGAGCCCCAGAGACTGATAAGCACCTACTTTAAGTCCTCACTAATGTTCTTAAATTCTTCAAGAGATGGGAATACCAGACCACCTGACCTGCCTCTTGAGAAACCTATATGAAGATCAGGAAGCAACAGTTAGAACTAGACATGGAACAACAGACTGTTTCCAAATAGGAAAAGGAGTACGTCAAGGCT
>SJYV01056142.1:192964-204842 GCA_006410875.1 Neotragus pygmaeus
ATCTCATCCTCTTTTGTTCCCTTCTCCTCCTGCCTTCAATCTTTCCCAGCATGAGGGTCTTTTCAAATGAGTCCGTTCTTTGCAGCAGGTAGCCAAAGTATTGGAGTTTCAGCTTCAGCATCAGTCCTTCCAATGAATATTCAGGACTGATTTCCTTTTGGATGGACTGGATGGATCTCCTTGCAGTCCAAGGGACTCTCAAGAGTCTTCTCCAAAACCACAGTTGAAAAGCATCAATTCTCTGGAGCTCAGCTTTCTTTACAGTCCAGCTCTCACATCCATACATGACCACTGGAAAAACCATAGCTTTGACTAGATGGACCTTTGTTGGCAAAGTAATGTCTCTGCTTTTTAATATGGTGTCTGGGTTGGTCATAACTTTTCTTCCAAGGAGCAATCATCTTTTAATTGCATGGCTGCACTCACCATCTGCAATGATTTTGGAGCCCAACCTCAAGGAATCCCTAAAAATAATCTGAAGAAGAAGATAATATTAGTTTTCATATTTCACAGACAAGAAAACTGGGACACATAGAAGTTTAAGAAATTTGTCCAAGATTCATCAATTAATGTCAGAACTAAATTGTGACCCCAAAGAATTTGATCTCAAACCTTACACCATGCCACATCATACAATGACCTGGGTTGATGATTTAGGTAAGTGTAAAGTTGAAGATTGTAATTATTATGTATCAGTAAATACCATAATTATTTGGTAGACTGTATGGCTTCCCAGGTGGCTTAGTGGTAAAGAATCTGCCTGCCAACGCAGGAAACACAGGTTTGACCCCCTGGGTCAGGAAGTTCCCTTGGAGAAGGAAATGGCTACTTACTTCAGTTTTCTTGCCTGGAAAATTACATGGACAGAGGAGTGTGGTGGTCTACCTTGCAAAGAGTCAGATAAGACTTAGCTACTGAACAACAACAATACATTCATCCATTTCTGTTTTATTACTGTTATTATATTAGTTGAATTCATTGAATTCCTAACAAGTCAGTTCCTACATAAAATTAATTTTATACCGCAAAGCAGAGCTCAAGTTCATCTAGAGCTAAAGGACTAACCTGATACTAGAAACATGAGTTGTTTCTCCTTTAGCTTTTGTTTCCTGGCCTGAAAATTAAGGACTCGTTGATTTTCCATTAAGATTTTAAACCTACTTTGTGCTTGGGTCACATAGGATACTCAGGAAAAGAATAAAGGGCCTAGACTCAGGAAACATAGTGTGTAATTGGGAAGACAGATACCTAACCAAGCATGTATGATTATGCATTACTATGAAATTCCCAGTTGACACTAGTGGTAAAGAATCCACCTGCCAATGCAGAGGAGGTAAGAGACACAGGTTCCATCTCTGGATCTAGAAGATCCTTTGGAGGAGGTCATGGTAACCCAGTCCAGTATTCTTGCCTACTGAATCCCAGAGACAGAAGTGCCTGGCAGGCTATAGTCCATGGGGTCACAAAGAGTCAGACAGGACTGAAGCAACTTAGCACACACCCACGGGTTACTGTAGTGGAAGTAGTAGAAGTCACGGGAGCAGATAGAGAGTTGAGTAAGGCAGGGAGGTGGTGGCTGAACCCGAAAGGGTGGCGTCCAGGTTGTGTCATTCTTGGCATCACTGTTTTCATCAGTCTGTCACAGCGCATTACCTGACTGCAGCCATATGCAATTTGTTGTTCTTAAAAGAATTGAACAACAAACAGAATAAAACAAAATGCTTTGCAAATGGTAATGTACTAAACAAATACACAATGTCAAAATTGTTATTATTAAATTATTACAATAAATTATACAACTAGATCCATTGTTTGTTTAGAAAGTGCTGCTCTGTTAGCCTTGAGGAGGAAATGGAAATGAACAAATAGACACCTTGGATTAGTAGCATATCATTAATTATTTAAATTGCACAAATAAAACATTTGTCATTCTTCATAATCATATGAAATTATTTGATGTTAACATATTATCTTAATTTCCACTTATGAAGAAGCTTAGGCTTAATTTGGAAAAAGGCTTCCCTGATAGCTCAGTTTGTAAAGAATCCACCTGTAATACAGGAAACCTGTTTGTTTCTTGGCTTGGGAAGATCCGCTGCAGAAGGGATAGGCTACCCACTCCAGTATTCTTGGGCTTCCCTTGTGGCTCAGCTGGTTAAGAATCCGCCTGCAATGCGAGAGACCTAGATTCAATCCCTGGGTTGGGAAGATCCCCTGGAGAAGGGAAAAGCTATCCACTCCAGTATTCTGGCCTGGAGAATTCTTGGTTGCAAAGAGTTGGACTTGACTGAGCGACTTTCACTCTCTCTTACTCTCTAAGTGGGAAAGGTACTCATTGCTCAGTATTTGCCTTCAAAGTAGATTCTACTATGTCACATGAATATTGCATAACTTGTGTCTTTTCTATCATATGTAGAATTCCATGGAATTTCAGGAAAAGTTTTTCAAATGCAATAAATTTCAAAAATATATCTGATATATTTTCATATTTAGATTTTATAAAATTACTATTTGCTGCTTTTATATACATAAAAACATGCATGTTTTTTCCTATTTAAAGGAAAATTATTAAGTGTTGCAAAGAACAATTTTTAACCTATGTAAAAATTTAATTTTCTTGGAAATACTTTTCAAATGATTCAACATGGTAGTTTATGCACAAAGAGAAATCATGAAAATTCTGATAAAATTGTTTACATCTGTGGACATTTTTCAAATTCAACTTTTGGTAAACATTAGTATCAACAGCTGGAAAGGCTTGTAATACTTAATAGAGGTAATTTTTCAAAGTACTGATTGGAGTTTGAAGAAACACTATTCCTGTTGTCTTTAATAGAAATCACATTTCTAAAACCTAAGCAAATGATGTGAGAATGTGGGAATTGAGTTTGAAAACTGAGTTTTGAGAATTGATATTTAGAAAAAAGTACATTAACTATAAACCTTATTCTAAACACAATATTTACATACAATTTAAAAAAAGCAATTAAAAAAAACTAAGTGTATCTAAAATTAAAGAAGTAATTCATCATTATATAAAGGTTTCCCCAAGTTTGGAATTCTTATCCTTCTTAATTATTCCTATATTTTCCATGAAATTACTAGGTGATATATGTAGATATCCCTAATAGCTTACATGGTGCCTAGTACATCAGAGTCTCAGTATAATTCTGAACTAATTAATAAGAAAGCCAATGAGTCTTTTTCCTTTTGAGCTCAGAATGTAAGCATGCCAGTAAACATGAAAGCAAACCATCAAAGAAACAATCTGAACTGTGTGGATGACTTGACTTCCTGGGTGGGATTTTCCCCTGAGTTGTGTGCTATTTCTCTCATGGAAAATGAGGCTGTTTGAGACTACTTTAACTTCAGGCATTCACCCTGATATTAGCAAAGAATGGTTCTCATTCTTTCAGATTTCCTTGCTCCATTCCCCAGAAATGGTTTCTCTCAGCTTTGTTTCATACTGATACCTTGCATGGCCCAGTTCTAAAAATTCAGAAAGTAATTTTTTATCTGTCAATTTGGTAGAATACAATGTGGTAGAGCTTAGACTGGTGACGTGAACAAATCCCCTTTGCTGAGCTGCATCAAACATATGGAGACAAATAATCATTGCCCCATAAAGTAGTCCATGATGTAATAGGTAGAAGGGAAAGGACACCTTCTCCTTAATGTGCTCTCCTTATTGTATACACGGTTTTATATTATATATATATGTATATATATATATATATATATATATATAGTTTTATCTCCAGTTCAGTCGCTCAGTCGTGTCCGACTCTTTGCGACCCCATGGACTGCAGCACGCCTGACCTCCCTGTCCATCACCAACTCCTGGAGTTTACCCAAACTCATGTCCATTGAGTCAGTGATGCCATCCAACCATCTCATCCTCTGTCGTCCCCTTCTCCCACCTTCAATCTTTCCCAGCATCAGGGTCTTTTCAAATGAGTCAGCTCTTTGTGTCTGATGGCCAAAGTATTGGAGTTTCAGCTTCAACATCAGTCTTTCCAATGAACACTCAGGACTGATCTCCTTTAGGATGGACTGGTTAATTTTATATTACATATAAAATTTAGTTTTATATTATATATATGTAAAGTTTTATCTTTACATATTATGTTTTATATTATATATGTAATATATATATATTTTATATTATATTTTTATACTATATATCAGTTTTATATTTTATATATAAAGGAAAATTATCAGATGTTAAGAAATTGGGGATGTCTCATCTTTAAGGAATACAGTATAATAACTTGTATAAGATTTGTAAAGTAGGATCTTTAAGTTCTTTTTCTTACAATGCATTAGTCATATGTATATGGGCATTTTTTTCCTCAACCACAATACATAAAACAAAAATCATATCTTGAAAATTAAAAAGTGTAAAGATTTTAAGGAATGGATAAATAAATAAATAAATATATATAAAATACATGTGTAGATGTATATTCCATACATCTAAATATTAATTAGATGTATAATCATACATCTAAATATGTAATTACATATACATATATTTTTAATATTTAATACATATATATAACAATGTAATATCTTGCCATGTGAGTAACTCTGTGTAACTCACCTAAAAAAATATTTTGGTCATTTCCAGCTCCTTTCTCTTCATTTTTAAAGCACCTATGATGGTGTACAGTAATCCATAGACTTCTAATCAGTCCTCTATTATTTTCTTTGTATGTTCCTGTTTCATAGGCATTAGGCTCAAACTTGTATTTCTATATGCTTGCATCATCAGATCTGTAACCATCATCAGAAGAGGACTGTTAGTCATGATTTGAGGCTGAATAGTCTGGTAAAGATAATGTAGGCTCCAGAGTCATACGAGCCAGGGCTCACTCACTGGGCTTGTGGCCAACAGTAAGTCATTTGCATCAATAAGCTTAAATTTCCTCATATGTGAAGTGGGCATAATCATTTATTTGCAAGATCCTTGTGATGTTTACAAATAACATATGTAAACTGCCTTGTAGAGTACTTCTGTGAACACTTCTGAAGTGGGCAGATGAACATAGAGATAGGCACATTTCTATCCTCATGGGGTACCAAAAATTCTTCAGATGAAAATGGAATAATACGAACTCAAATAAACTAGAAAAAATTATTCAAATGACAACTAGGCCTCATTAAACTATAACTGCCATATTACCCACCACAAACTGGTTTAACTTAATTCCTAAAGAGCAGAGATGCAGAGCATCTTGACAAAAATTTGTAAATAAGAGATATCGGGACAGGCAAAAACTGAATAAAGCAATTATATGGTAATTTTCCCTTGAATATGTCAGCTGAATGGCTTGTATTTATTAAGTATATGCATTAGCTATTATTGTCTTAAGGATATTAACATTAGCTATAAATATTAGCTATTTTTTGTTGTTATAACTATTTTTTTTTAAATTCCCTAGTCCTTGCATCGGAGAAGGCAATGGCACCCCACTCCAGTACTCTTGCTTGGAAAATCCCATGGACAGAGGAGCCTGGTGGGCTGCAGTCCATGGGATCATGAAGTTGGACAGGACTGAGCGACTGAGTGACTTCACTTTTCACTCTCATGCATTGGAGAGGGAAATGACAACCCACTCCAGTGTTCTTGCCTGGAGAATCCCAGGGACAGAAGAGCCTGGCAGGCTGCCATCTCTGGAGTCTCACAGAGTTGGACATGACTGAAGCGACTTAGCAGCAACAGCAGCAGCAGCAGTCCTTCCATATTTCTTCTCTGAAATAAAGACACAAAAACTCTATTAGCTAGAGGCCTTTGGCTAGAGGCCTTTGATCTTTTGAAATATTTCAGCTCTGATATCCATGAGGAAATAAATTTGAAAACAGAAACTTTTGGTTCTCTAAAACCATCCTTGGATCATTACTGTGAAGTAATTGCTTTATTTCTACTTTTATTAGCATTTTTTTACTTTAATGATTAGGTGATATTTATGAAATCCAGGTTTAAGAGCTATAGAAATGCTTTCAGTTTTCTTTGTTTCTCACCCTTTTTGGCTGCCTCTTGCTTGGGAAGATCAGAATTTTATAAGGTGCCCCTCTTAAAATTTCTTTCTAAATCCTTTACAAAGAATGCCTTTTTTCCTGGCTAGGTCTTTTTTTTTTTTTTTTAATCTTTTAGCTTATTTTAATTTTTTCCCCTACATTTAAGCAACATGTCTTTTTAAAAACAATTTCTCTCTCATGAATTCTTTATTTTATATTGGGCGGAATAAAATGGCTCTATATGCAGTCTCTTCCTTCACACTGGTTAGAAACTTCTTTCAGTGTCTTCTGGTTTCTATTTCTATTTTATTATCAGATAAGAATCTGTCTGTGTAATGCCCATTTCACGCTGGTAGGGTAATTTGATCATCCCAGCTTCTCGTTAGGATTTCAAAATGTGCCTTACTGCAGGCTTTTATTTTCCAATTTTTCCTATTTTTTTTAGTTAAATGAATTAGTCCTTCTAAAAGGAGTTATTAAATATGATGTTCTGATTTTTTAAAACTTTCATAAGTGTTGTGGCAATATGCTTCATGAAATAACAAAAGTTTTCATTGGCATCAAGGTTTTCAAGATACAAACTGTGATTTAATAAAGGGCCCAGACCAGTGTTTGATGCTAGTTCCAATAGTTAGAGGAATAATATGTTAATTCTCTATATAAAATAGTCTATGAAAAGACATACATTGGCAAATATAGTTACAATTGAGGGTAAAATGTTCAGAATTTGAAGCAAAAATGAAGGTGTAAATAGCAATGCCATTTTAGGACTAATGTCAAAAGTCAGTCTACTTTGTGTAATTCAGTTCAAGGAGGCAATGGCCTAGATATGTGAGGAGGACATAAAATGCCTGGTGAGATATATATGCCAGTAAGGAGAATAAAATTGTTGACATGTGCTAATTGTGAAAGATATGCTTCTAATATAAAAGTTAAAAGAGAAAAAATATTTTAATAGATCACTAAGGTTGAAAATATAACATATATTGGTTAACTGTCTTACATTCCCTTGCTTATTGAAATATTTACCTGCTTTGTGTTATGTGAAAATCATGTATTAAATTTTTATTTGGAAAAAAACCTTGCTTACTAATTTTTATTTCTTTTCTAATTATACAAAGATTTTAAACTTAAGACTTTATTTATAAGCAACAAAAAAGAAAGGTTAATCTACAAGAATTATTTTGAAATCAAAGGATGTTTCATTTTCTAGTTAAACTATTTTCTCCAAACCTTTGAAGGAAAAATACATCCTGGTCATTTAAAACATTCATAAGCAGCAACAGTACTTCCTTTTTACTTGAAAGCTGAGACAGTATATAGATCTGAGAAACAATCTCTAGATGAGTAGGAATCATTGGCCTAATAAAGGCAGATTGCTATAAGCCTCTTTCCTCTCACATCCCTTCTGTATGACCTTTATGCTTCCACACTTTGCAGGTCCTTCCTACCCCCACCATAAAATTGTCCAGCCATTTCTCACACTCATTTGTATGATCTACCATAATGGTCATATGTATCATGCTATTCCATGTGGGTTCTTCATTCCCGTGAATCTGCTTAAAATTTTTCTCTTGATTTCCTTTGTCATTTTTTGTCATCTTTCCCTGTCTTTTGTTTCCTGAATATTGTTTTGGTTTATAAACAAGTTAACTGAAATAGAAATCTCACATTCTTTATGTGAGACTCCACCCTTTACTTCACTTGTCTCAGTTCAAGTGAGTCTTAATAATATGTCTCTTTACACTGGAAAATATTTTTGGGGTGTGGGGATCTGAAATCATTGCAGATGGTGACTGCAGCCATTAAATTAAAAGATGCTTGCTCCTTGGAAGAAAATCTATGACCAACCTAGATAGCATATTGAAAAGCAGAGACATTACTTTGCCAACAAAGGTCCATCTAGTCAAAGCTTTTGGTTTTCTGGTAGTCAGGTATGGATGTGAGAGTTGGACTATAAAGAAAGCTGAGCCCCAAAGAATTGATGCTTTTGAACTGTATGTTGCAGAAGACGCTTGAGAGTCCTTTGGACTACAAGGAGTCCAAACAATCCTGAAAGACTGCAACCAAACAATCCTAAAAGAAATCAGTTCTGAATATTCATTGGAAGGACTGCTGAAGCTGAAACTTCAATAGTTTGGCCACCTGATATGAAGAACTGATTCAATAGAAAAGACCCTGATGCTGGGAAAGATTGAAGGCAGGAGGAGAAGGGGCTGACAGAGGATGAGATGGTTGGATGTCATTACTGCCTGGATGGACATGAGTTTGAGTAGGCTCCAGGAGTTGGTGATGGGCAGGGAAGCCTAGTGTGTTATACAATCCATGGAGTCGCAAAGAGTTAGACAGGACTGAGTGACTGAACTGAACTTAAACACTGGAATAAAACTGCAAATGAACCCAAATCTTTGAAGAACATTGAAACATACACACATAGGCACACAGTCTGAGTCTACAAGAGCTTTGCATCATAGAATTAAGAAAAAATGGCTCCATTTGTGATAACTGCAGATTTTAAATTTCCAGATCTTTGAATCTATTGTTGAAACTAAATGTCTTAGGCTAAATGGGTAACTATAAAACAGCTAATTTAATGGAAATGCAAGCTTCTTTTAAATGCACATTTTTTAAAAGCATGGAATCTTATTTAATTTGTAATATGATAATGTATGTGTGTTTCACTCTATTTTATGATGTTGACTAACATTATTTTGATTATTAGCAAGAAAAATACTCAGTGTTATGCTATTGCTACTTCAAGCATTGATTAAATCCTCCACAGTTCATGAAGGCTGACAGGGATTCAAAGGAGGAAATGTAAAACTTCAAAGTACGACAAAACAGTGACATTTCACTCTATAAAGCTGCCAGTATTTCAATCCTGCATGTAAATCATTTTATCAGTTCAATTCCATTCTTAATTTATATACCAAAGAAAATACCCTGTTGCATTAATTTAATAAATAACAGTATGATATTAAGTGTACTCTATTTCAAGGTCCTTGTGAGCAAGTAAGCTTTTTTCTTGTGGTGGTCCTCAACTTCTTTACTTTTCTATGAATAAATTCTTACGGTGTATTTTTCATTTTCTTGCTGTTAACAACAGACCTTTCATTATTTTTTTATTTAGAATCTTTACTTTCTCAGCTTAAGTGATGTCTTTGTCAATGATAACATTGTATTCATTTGGAGTGATGATTGATATGGTAATAGATACAGTGTGATTGAAAGCAACCTTTGTCAATAAAAAGGCCAAATACTCAAACTATGTATTGGTCTGAATTTGCTCATTATTGGAGACCTTTCATAGTCATATTGACTTGCTGTCTAAATGTTGTTACTTACCTGATGCTTCCATTGTTTTAATGGGATAGATATTGGTTTTGAACATAGCTTCCCCAATATTTGTCTTAAAATACACATGATTCAGTTTTGCAGTGTTCAAGTGTGTTATAAAAGTGTATAAACAGAGATTTTGAGTTTAAAAAAAGATATATTTAAGATTATGAAATTGAAAAAAATGAGAAAAAGCTAGAAGTTCTATGTTTTTAAGCCCTTATTCCAATAGTCTTTTAACTTTGAGTTACCATTTTATATATTTCTAATTGGCAAAAATATATAAAATATTGAAACAGAAAATGTTTTGTTATTGCTGAAGTATTTGATTGAATTACATTTATCTTCAGAAGAGTTGTAACAAAATGGTTTGTTGCAAACTCTATAACGTGAATGTACACAGAAAGTGAAGTATACATTCAAGACTGGCAACGTTCTCCCTTTAAAGATTCTGTGAAAGGATGGTGAATATGAACCTGTTTTGTTGTTGTTAGAAGACAACTGCTTACAATGTTGTGTTAGTTTTTGCTGTATGGCAACATAAATCAGCCATATGTATACATATTTTGTATGTGCGTTTACATATATACATACATACTTCCATCTTGAACCTTCCTCCCACCCACCATCACACCCCCCCCACCCCATCAGGTCATCACAAAGCACTGAGCTCCCTGTATTAATACACCAGTTTCCCACTAGCTCTCTCTTTTATATATGGTAGCGATATATATGTCAATGCTATTGTCTCAATTTGTCCTACCTTCTCCTTCCCCTGCTGTGTCTGCAAGTCCGTTCTATAGATCTATGTCTCTATTCCTACCCTGCAAATATTTCATCAGTACCATTTTTCTAGATTCCATATATATGCACTGCTACTGCTAAGTCGCTTCAGTCATGTCCGACTCTGTGTGACCCCATAGACTGCAGCCTACCAGGCTCCCCTGTCCCCGGGATTTTCCAGGCAAGAACACTGGAGTGGGTTGCCATTTCCTTCTCCAATGCATGAAAGTGAAAAGTGAAAAGTGAAAGTGAAGTCGCTCAGTTGTGTCTGACTCCTAGCGACCCCATGGACTGCAGCCCACCAGGCCCCTCTGTCTGTGGGATTTTCCAGGCAAGAGTACTGGAGTGGGTTGCCATTGCCTTCTCCAGTATATACACTAATATACCATATATGTTTTTCTCTTTCTGACTTACTTCACTCTGTAGTAAGGTTCATCAGCATCTTTATAAATAACTCAATTTCATTCCTCTTCATGGCTGAATACATGTATACATCTACCATATCTTCTTTATCCATTCATCTGTTGAACATCTAGGTTGCTTCCACATTCTGGCTATTTTATTTCCTCTTTCCTTTGGGTGCCTCAACCTGCAGTCAGAATGAATATCATCTGTTTTTCCTGTAGGACTGTGGGCCGTTTGAGGACATCTCTTCTTGTTCATGTATCTCTCCACCCCTCCTCTGCTCCATTCTACTGTGTGTCTGCCTTCTAACACCTGGTAATTTGTAGGTGATCTGTATACATTTTTTAGTTTGAAGAATATGAGGAGTTCAGAAATTCAAAACAAACAAACAAAAAAAATGGTTGCATTACTATTGTTTTCATATACCCTATAACGTGGAATCAGATGTTGCTAAATTTGCTGAGAATATGTTCAAACCAGACAATATGACACACATACATAGTCCTTGATTGTCCTGCTATAGTAATCTGAAAATATATTTTCTTAAGTGTTATCTACTTATAAATGGAACTATCTATGCCCTCAAATTTTATCATTAACTTCATTTTTCTAGAAATCAATATCCTTTAGTTTATGACCAAATAATCCCTTCTTATTGCATAGCACATTTCCTACGTCCAAGTCTACTAATAGAGTGATCATTTACTTTTTCAAGGAATGATTTTTGGAATATCCAAGAACCTTGCTTTTTCTTCTTTTTTGCTGAGTTGCTTGATAAGTCATTGTTATTTAAACTTTCTCTGCTTCCTCGTGTATACCAATACTTCACTTGCAACACTTTTCATGACCATTCTGTTTTCTACTTCTGTTGCTGTCTCTCTAATCCAAGCTCTGATAACTAGTATAACTGACTTAGTAATCAGACATTAGACTCTGATTATCTCTCTTCATCCTCTACTCCCATTTCACTCTGCAGCCTGCTTGTGATCATGTTACTCCAAGTCTTCCATTTGCTTACAAGGTGAAATTCAAGCTCACTATACTAGCATTCATATACTTTTGGTTTTGATCCACATCTATAGTTTTAACTCTGTCTCTTTTGTCTCCTCCACAAGAACACAATCCAGCACGCCTTCTTCTTTTCTTACCTCAATTTTATGCTCAATTGTATGCCCTTGTCCAAAATAGTTTCACTTTCCCATTTTCATCATGATATACTCAATGTATCATTTAGGATGGGTCCTGTTCTGGTTCTAATTTTTAAATAAACATTTTCTGATTCCCCTAGTTTAAAACTATCATTTGATTTAGCTTTCAGGTAAGCACATCCCCC
>SJYV01056151.1:0-34476 GCA_006410875.1 Neotragus pygmaeus
ATAGGTTATCTGCATTTTTAAAGTAGTTGATTCATGATTCAAAGGGTCAGTAATCTCAGGAACTCCATCACAGAATATAATACACAATAGTGAAGTTCATCAGGTTATTAACAAATTGAATAGTTTCCTAGTATTACAGCTTTACTCTACATAGATATGTTTGAAACATTGCTAACATATTCACAGATAGACATAAAGCAAAATACAAATAAATGATAGTATTGAGATATTTTCAGAGTTCTACGAACCCTATATGCATATCAAGAAGCAACTGTTAGAACCAGATATGGAACAATGGACTGGTTCAAAACTGGGAAAGGAGTACATCAAGGCTGTATATTATCACCCTGATTATTTAATTTATATGCAGAGTACATAATGAGAAATGCCAGGCTGGATGAAGCTCAAGCTAGAATCAAAACTGCCAGGAGAAATATCAATAACCTCAGATATGCAGATGACACCACTCTAATGGCAGAAAGCTAAGAGGGACTAAAGAGCATCTTGATGAAGGTGAAAAAAGAGAGTGAAAAAGCTGGCTTAAAATTCAACATTCAAAAGCTAAGATCATGCCATTGGTCCAATCACTTCATGGCAAATAGATGGGGAAAAATGGAAACTGAAAGACTTTTTATTTTGGGGGGCTCCAAACTCACTGTGGACCATGACTGCAGTCATGAAATTAAAAGACTCTTGCTCCTTAAAAGAAAAGCTATGACAAACCTATACAGTGTATTAAAAAGCAGAGACATCACTTTGCCAATAAAGGTCCATATAGTCAAAGATGTAGTTTTCCAGTATTCATGTACAGATGTGAGAGTTGGACCATAAAGAAGGCTGAGTGCTGAAAAATTGATGTTTTTGAATGGTGGTGCTGGTTAAAACTCTTGAGAGTCCCTTGTACAGCAAAGGGATCAAACAAGTCAATCTTAAAGGAAATCAACCTTAAATATTCATTGGAAGGACTGATGCTGAAGCTAAAGCTCCAGTACTTTGGCTACCTGATGCAAAGAGCTGATTCATTGAAAAAGAGCCTGATGCTGGGAAAGATTGAGGTCAAGAGGAGAAGGGGGAAACAGAGGATGAGATTGTTGAATGGCATCATTGACTCACTGGACATCAATCTGAGCACACTCCAGGAGGCACTAATGGACAGAGAACCCTAGGGTGCTGCAGTCCATGCAGTTGCAAATAGTTGGGCATGACTGGACAACTGAAGAATAGAGTTCTTTCTTCAAGAAAACTTTACCACAGTTAAATCCAAACAGAATGTTTATGACGATGTGTTTATGATGCTTCTGGGTTTTCATCTTTAAATTTTGTTACAATTTGGTTACATTTTCCACTTATATTAATTGTGCCTTAATAGACCTGGATATACATTTTATTCAAATAAATTCTGATTTTCTAAGACTCAATTTTTATAACCTTGGATAAATAAGCCCCAAGTTGTCTCTTCAACATTGATGAAACTCAAGACATGCTCTTTAATTAAAATAGCCTTTGACATTATTTGTCCAAATTGACAGCTGCTTTTTTTCCACTTAACTATAAGTCTTTTTATCATGTTATTGAAAAAGGAAAGAAAATACTGATTTTACTCAAAATTCCCTACATATTTTCAGATCGTATTATTCCAATGATTAAATTTTGACGTTGTATACATCCCCAGGATTCAACTTCAGAACCCCAAAGGTAATTTTTTTAAACTCATTATCTCTTTCATGTAGATTCTTAAAAATGCCAAATACTTCCTTTATACACAGATAAAATAAAAGTGTTCTTTAAAATAAGCACTAATTCCAACAAATGAATGTAATAAATCTCAATATCAAGAAAAATATTCAAAGCATCCTACATAACAAGACATTGCCTGTGAAAATATTCAGTGGCTTCTCTCTGGAGTAACATTACCTTGGTTTGAATATAGGGCCAGACACATAATAGGTGCATATTTAAGTCAGTGATTTAACATTTCTAAGCCTCAGTTCCCTCATGTGAAAATGGCAACCGCCATAGTACTTTCCTATTATGGTTGAAGTGATTATCAAAAGAGCTAAGGCACGAATTGAAACTGGTCTTTGTTTCACTTAGGTTTCCCATCATTTGCAACTTCTTTCTGAGGTGGAAAATCAATCACTGTGAAAAGTTTAGAAGGTCGGATGCTATCACTTATCCCTCGTATAGCACATCATCTAAGCTTAGCCAAGAGAATGCTGTTACCTGGAACTTCAAATCTTACAAGAAGCAAAAACAACATAGAATTCATTGCAGTAATAGTTGTGATTCTGGTAATAGCATTTTCCTATTATAACAGTAAAAGTTATAAAGCCAATTTTTATTCAGTGATACACATTACATTTTAAGTGTATGCTAAGGGAAAAAAAAACTTCCTTAGTGGCTCAAGGGAAATTCCATCTGCAATGCAGGAGACATGGGTTCTATACCTGGGTTGAGAAGATCCCCTGGAGAAGGAAGTGGCAACCCACTCCAGTATTCTTGCCTGGGAAATTCCGTGGACAGAGAAGCCTGAAGGGCTATAGTCCATGTGGTCACAAAAGACTCAGACAGAACTTAGCGACTAAACAAAGTAATAACAAAGAAAAAAACTCTCCAGACTATTTTTTCAAGTGTAGAAGAAAGTGACAACAAGTTGGCTGATCTGTTGGTATTTAGTGCTTTATAGTACTGTATTAAAGTGTCTTTAACCATCATTTTTTAGAATTTAGGGAACTTCAGGTATATGGTAAATCCTGCAGTCACCATTACACATCGACTGCTACATTTATATGCAGAACACATGACATTTCTCCGAGGCAGTTTGCCATTTGTTATCACTGCAATAGGCACAATTACAAAGGATAAGAAGTTTGGTCTTTATCATGTAAAAAAATAGAAATATTTGCAAGTTAAACCAGGAAATAGAATGGTCAGATCTGTACTTTAGAAAGATCACACCAGAATAGATGGAGCAAGAGCAAAAACTAGAGTTAAGTGAGAAAGTTACTACAACAATGCAGGTGAAAAAAGATAAGTCTTGGCCTATATTAGTAATGATCGGAATAGAAGGGAAAGGATCAACTTGATAACTATTAAGGAAATGTAACTGACAAAACCTGTTGGCCAGTTGGATGTTGGGAAGTGAGATATAGAAAACATAATAACTTCCAGGGTTTTAATGTGACAGTTGTTCATTTGTGATTGCTCAGTAGTTTCAGGTTTGATATCTTCTTTAAGCCAACATTATTAAGAAAACTACATTTTAGATTTTCACGGAAAATTTCACATAACCAAAGTAAAACACAGTATTATAGAAACTTCCACTTTCTGTTTATTCCTCAATCAATAATACAATAATTTTAAAAGTTTTTATTTGATGATACAAATATAAAAATGCACAAGTATTAGTTGCACAATTCGAAGAACATACACACCAAAGAAATCTATATCCCTATCATGATGAATAAACTCAGTAGAATGCTTCTGCATATACCTTCCCAGTCAATCCCTACCCGGACTAGAGGCCACCACAGATCAAATTTTTTAAACATTACATTAATTTTGCCTGTTTTAGGACTTCATATGAATAGAGCCATATTTCATGAGATGCATTCGGCTGTTGCTTGCTTCATTTTGTTTCCTTTTTATTGCTTAGTAGAATATGAAGAATAGGTATTGTATGAATATATTCAGTTTTTTAGTAATTATTCTGTTTATGAATACCTCAGCTCTCCACAATAGGTTTACACCCATTGTGAATAAATTTGTTATTTGTTGTTGCTCAGTTGCTAAGTCATGTCTGATTTTTTGTGACAACATGGACTGCAGCATGCCAGGCTTCCCTGTCCCTCACTATCTTGTGGAGTCTGCTCAAACTCATGTCCATTGACTCAGTGATGCCATCCAATGATCTCATCCTCGTCACCCCTTTCTCTTCCTGCCTTTAGTCTTTCCAAACATCAGGGTATCTTTTTCAATGAGTCAGTTTTTCGTATCAGGTGGCCAAAGCTTCAGCTTCAGCATCATTTTTTTCAGTGAACATTCAGGAATGATTTCCTTTTAGGATTGACTGGTTTGATCTCCTTGCAGTCGAAGGGACTCTCAAGAGTCTTTTCCAGCACCACCATTCAAAAACATCAATTCTTCAGTGCTCAGCATTTATGGTCCACCTCTCACATCTGTACATGATTATGGAAAAAAAAAAAACAAAAACATAGCTTTGACTACAGGGACCTTAGTCAGTAAAGTAATGTTTCTGCTTTATAATATGCTGTCTAGGTTTGTCACAGCTTTTCTTCCAAAGAGTAAGCATATTTTAACTTCATGGCTGCAGTCAGCATCTACAGTGATTTTGGAGCCCAAGAAAAGGAAATNAGCTTTGACTACAGGGACCTTAGTCAGTAAAGTAATGTTTCTGCTTTATAATATGCTGTCTAGGTTTGTCACAGCTTTTCTTCCAAAGAGTAAGCATATTTTAACTTCATGGCTGCAGTCAGCATCTACAGTGATTTTGGAGCCCAAGAAAAGGAAATATGTCACTGTTTCCACTTTTTATCCATCTACTTGCTATGAATTGATGGTATTGAATGCCATGATCTTAGATTTTTGAATGTTGAGTATTAAGCCAGCTTTTTCACTGTCCTCTTTCACCCACATCAAGAGGCTCTTCAGTTTCTCTTTGCTTTCTGCCATCAGAGTGGTATCATCTGCATACATGAAGTTGTTGATATTTCTTCAGCTTGAGCTTCATTCAGCATGGCATTTCACAAGATGTAGTCTGCATATAAATTAAATAAGCAGGGTGACAATAAACAGCCTTGAAATACTCCTTTCCCAATTTTGAAACAGTCTGTTGTTCCATGCATGGTTTTGCCTGTTGCTTCTTGACTTGCATACAGGTTTCTCAGGAGACAGGTAAGGTGGTATGGTAATCTCAAATCTTTAAGGATTTTCCACAGTTTATTGTTATCGACAGAGTCAAAGGCCTTAGCATAGTCAATTAAACAGAAGTAAATATTTCATGGAATTTGCTTGCTTTTTGCTATGATCCAACGAATGTTGGCAATTTGACCTCTGTTTCATCTGTCTTTTCTAAATCGAGTTTATACATCTGGAAATTCTCAGTTCATGTACTGTTACATTTTTATAAATATTTTTCTGTGGACAGATGTTTTTATACATATCTTTGATAAATCTAAGATTTCAATTATTCAGTCAAAAGTAGGGGTATGTTTAATATTCTAAGAAATTATTGAAACATTTCTCAGTGTGTTGTACCATTTTCCACTTCTTCCAGAAATGAGTNTAGGCTTCATGGAAAAGCTGACATTTAAACAAAAACCTAAAAGCAATAAGGGAATAACCCTGGAATATACTAGAAGGAGATACATCCCAGACAAAGCAAACATTAGTTGGAAAGGCTATGAGGTTAGACAATGGCTGGTATATTTGAAAAATAGTGAGAAGAGCAATTTTCCTGGAGCCAAGTGGAGGAAGGGGAGAGTATACAGTGATGGGGTGCAGATGGAAGATAATTATAAGGCATTGTGAGGATATTGGATTTCACTCTGAAAACAAGAGGCAAGTTATTGAAGGATTTTGAACAAAGGAATGGTAGAAACTGCTTTGCTGCTGCTGCTGCTGCTGCTGTTGCTAAGTCGCTTCAGTCATGTTCAACTCTGTGCGACCCCATAGACGGCTGCCCACCAGACTTCCCCGTCCCTGGGATTCTCCAGGCAAGAGTGCTGGAGTGGATNGGAATGGTAGAAACTGCTTTGCTGCTGCTGCTGCTGCTGCTGTTGCTAAGTCGCTTCAGTCATGTTCAACTCTGTGCGACCCCATAGACGGCTGCCCACCAGACTTCCCCGTCCCTGGGATTCTCCAGGCAAGAGTGCTGGAGTGGATTGCCATTTCCTTCTCCAATGCATGAAAGTGAAAAGTGAAAGTGAAAGTGAAGTCGTGTCCGACTCTTAGAGACCCCATGGACTGCAGCCTACCAGGCTACTCTGCCGTAGGATTTTCCAGGCAAGATTACTGGAGTGGGTTGCCATTGCCTTCTCTGAGAAACTACTTTACAGTAGTCTTCTAACTGATATCCCTTGTTTCCACTGTATATCCCTGTTGGGGATATCAGTTAGAAGACTACTGCAATCATCCAGAGAAAACACATTGGTGGCTTGGAAAAGAAAAGTGGTTATCGAAGTGGCAAGAAGTGGTAAAATTCTAAATAAAATTTTGAAAAAGAACTAAAAAGATTTTTCCAACAGACTAAATGTTGGACAAAAGAAAAGAGGGATAAATGAATAACTTTGAGGATTTATGTCCAATCAAATAGAATGAAGTTGTCATTAATTAAATTGGGGAAGTCTTTGAGTGGAGTAGGTTTTGAAAAGAAAACAAGAAAACCAAGAACTCTATTTTGAATGATCCTGTCAGATATGTATTGGTTATCCAAGTGGAGTTATAGGTAGGCAGTTGGATATATGTGTATGGAGTTAAAGGGAGAGCTAGGGCCTGAAATATACATTTGGAAATCAGAGGTTTATAGATTGTGTTTAAAGCTGTGAAGTTGTATGAGATCATCTAAAGAGTGAGTCCAGATGAAAAGAGAGTTAAGAACTGAGTTCTAGGGTATTCCACATTTGGCTCAGAGAGTAAAGAATCTGCCTGCAGTGCAAGAGACCTTGGTTCGATTCCTGGGTTGGAAAGATCCCCTGGAGAAGGAAATGGTAACCCACTCAAATATTCTTGTCTGGAAAATCCCATGGACAGAGGTGCCTGGCGGGCTACAGTACATGGGGTCGCAAAGAGTCGGACACACACACCACATTTAAAAGCCTAGGTGATGAAGAGGGATCTGGTAAAGGAGACTAATATGCATAAGAGTTCAAGTAAGAGTAAAATCAGGAGATTGCAATGTTCCGGAAGTTAAGTGAAAATAGTATTTCCATGAATATGTAGTGGTCAATTGTGTCAGACACCAATGCTAGATAAGGTGGAGAATGGACCACTGGGGTTAGCAATCAAGAGCTCATGGGTGACCTTGACAACACCAATGTCAATGAAGTTGTGGGTTTTACATAACTGCATTGGATTTAGGAAAAAAGTGTCAATGAAACTGTTAGTCACTCCATCATGTCCAACTCTCTACGACCCCATGGACTATAGCTTGCCAAGCTCCTCTGTCCATAGGATTCTCCAGACAAGAATACTGGAGTGGGTTGCCATTCCCTTCTCCAGGAGATCTTCCCAACCTAGGGATCGGACCTGAGTCTCCTGCATTCCAGGCAGATTCTTTACCATCTGGGGAAAGGATGGTAGGGAAGCTTTTAAGAGGGTATAAGGACAAAAGAATTGGAGTTAGTCAATGATTATGACTGCTCTTCTGAAGGAGTTTTGCTAAAAAGTGTCATCTCAGAAGCACAGTCAATTATTCATAGAATGCATATGTAATGTGAACATAGTAATTGGATACGGATGAGTAGATGTGAAGGAGGAAATACACACTTGCAGTTTGAACTTGAGTCATGTAACTTCTCTGTGGTGTTTAATCTTATGTGTCAACTCAGCTAAGCTAAAGGATGCCCAGATAGCTAGTAAAACACACTATGTGTCTGTGAGAGTGTTTCTTGAGCTGATGAGCATTTGAATAAGTAGAGTGGGTAAAGGAGATTCTCTTCATCAATGTGGGTAGGCATCATCCAATCCATGGAAGGCCTGAATAGAGCAAAATGGTGAAGAAAGGAAGAATTTACTCTTTTTACTTGAGTTGACAGGGCCCTGTTCACCTGCCCTCAGTGAACAGTAACAGCAGTGCTTCTGGTTCTCAGGCTTTTGACTCATTGTTGTTCAGTCGCCCAGTCATATCCGACAATTTGCAACCCATGGACTGCAGCACACCAGGCCTCCCTGTCCCTCACCATCTCCTGGAGTTTGCCCAAGTTCATATTCATTGCGTCAGTGATGCCAGTGACTCACATTTGTACTTAAACCAATCCTTCGATACTCAGGCTTTCAGACCCAGACTGAATTACATGACCAGCTTTTCTAATTCTCTAGGTTGCTGACAGCAGATTGTGGGATGGGACTTTTCAGCCTCCATGAGTGCATTAGCCAATTCCTATTAAAACAACAACAACAACAACAACAACTTTCCCTTCTCTCTATTCAATTTCTTTAAAGAACCCTAATATACCCTCTAAGTCAAATTTTCTTCCTCTGTATTTTAAAATGAAGAGAATAGCGGCATGTGCTTATTGAGATTTGTGTTACAATTAAATAAACTGCTCTATGTAAAATAGTTAGTATGCTTCCTGGTACATAGAAAGTACTCTCCAAATGCTAAATATTAATGTTTTTTTTTTTTTCCGTTTTTTTCGCCTGTGCTGGGCACCCTGTATTCCTGGAATCTTAGTTCAGCNAGAAGATATTTACACAGGATGGACTATAAGTTATATGAAGGGAAAGATTAGTTTGGCTCACTACCAGATCAGAGAACAGAATAGGAAATTGACAATTGCAGTGAATGACTGAGATTGATAAAACTTGCTATCTTTAAATTCATGCCCTCATAAATAACTATTTCTAACATAATACATAATTTAATTCACATATGGGATTGGAATTCAAAAGTAAGAATTCAAAAGATACCTGGAGTAGCAGGCAAGTTTGGCCTTGTAGATCAAAATGAAGCAGGGCATAGGATAGCAGAGTTTTGCCAAGAGAACACACTGGGCATAGCAAACACCCTCTTCCAATGACACAAGAGACAACTCTATACATAGGTATCACCAGATAGTCAATACCAAAATCAGATTGATCATATTCTTTGCAGCTGAAGATGGAGTAGCTCTACACAGTCAGCAAAGACAAGACCTGGAGCTGACTGCGGCCTAGATCATGAGCTCCTTATTGCAAATTTAGGTTTATTTATTTATTTATTTTTCAATTAACTTACAATATTTTGTTGCAAATTTAGGTTTAAATTGAAGAAAATAGGGAAAACCACTAGGCCATACAAGTATGATCTAAATCAAACCTTTATGATTACACAGTGGAGTGACAAATAGATTCAAGGGATTAGATCTGATAGACGGCCTGATGAACTATGGACAGAGAATTGTAACATTAAATAGGAGGCATTGCAACAAACCATCTCAAAGAAAAAGCAATACAAATCATCCCACCCTCTCTCTCTCCCTCTCCCACAGAGTCCAAAAGACTGTTCTATACATCTGTGTCTCTCCTGCTGGTATGGGGAGGGAGGTGGGAGGGGGGTTCAAGATGGGGAATACGTGTACAACTGTGGTGGATTCATGTTGATGTATGGCAAAACCAATACAATATTGTAAAGCAATTAGTCTCCAATTAAAATAAATAAATTTAAATTAAAAAAAAAAGAAAAAGAAACACAAGAATGCAAAATGGTTGTCTGAGGAGGCCTTACAAATCGCTGAGAAAAGAACAGAAAGAAAGGCTAAGGAGAAAGGGAAAACTATATTCGACTGAATTCAGAGTTCCAGAGAAGAGCANAAATAAATAAATTTAAATTAAAAAAAAAAGAAAAAGAAACACAAGAATGCAAAATGGTTGTCTGAGGAGGCCTTACAAATCGCTGAGAAAAGAACAGAAAGAAAGGCTAAGGAGAAAGGGAAAACTATATTCGACTGAATTCAGAGTTCCAGAGAAGAGCAAGGAGAGATATGAAAGCCTGCTTAAATGAACAGTGCATAGAAATAGAGGAAAACAATAGAATGGGAAAGACTAGAGATCTCGTCAAGAAAATTGGAGATACCAAGGGAATATTTCATGCAAAGATGGGCACAATAAAGAACAGAAAAAGAAAAGACCTAACAGAAGCAGAAGAGATGAAGAAGAGGTGGCAAGAATACACAGAAGAACAATACAAAAAAGGTCTTAATGACCAAGATAACCAAGAAGGTGTGGTCACTTACCAAGAACAAGACATCCTGGAGTGGGAAGTCAAGTGGGCCTTAGGAAACATTACTAAGAACATATCTAGTGGAGATGATGGAATTCTAGCTGTGCTATTTCAAATCCTAAAAGATGATGCTGTTAAAGTACTGCATTCAATATGCCAGCAAATTTTGAAAACTGAAAAATGGCCATAGGATTGGAAAAGGTCAGCTTTCATTCCAGTCGCCAAGAAGGGCAATGCCAAATAATGCTCAATCTACCATACAATTGCACTAATTTCAAATGTTAGCAATGTAATTCTCAAAATCCTTCAAGCTAGGCTTCAACATGGAGAAGGCAATGGCAATCCACTCCAGTACTCTTGCCTGGAAAATCCCATGGGCAGAGGAGCCTGGTAGGCTGCAGTCCATGATGTTGCTAAGAGTCGGACACAACTGAGCGACTTCACTTTCACTTTTCACTTTCATGCATTGGAGAAGGAAATGGCAACCCACTCCAGTTTTCTTGCCTGGAGAATCCCAGGGACCAAAGAGCCTGGTAGGAGGCCATCTATGGGGTCACACAGAGTCGGACATGACTGAAGCAACTTAGCAGTAGCAGCATTAGATCCATAGAAAAAGTAATAAAATTCCAAAAATCCTCTACTTCTGCTTCATTGACTATGATAAAGCCTTTGACTGTGTGGATGACAACAAACTGGAAAATTCTTAAAGAGATGGGAATATCAGATCACCTTACCTGTCTCCTGAGGAACTTGTATTGTGGTTATGAAGCAATACTTAGACCTGGACATGGAACAACTGACTGGCTCAAAACAGGTAAAGGGGTACAACAAGGCTGCATATTGTCATGCTGTTTATTTAACTTATTTGCAGAGTATATCATGTGAAATGCCAGACTAGTTGAGTCACAGGCTGGAATCAAGATTGCTGGGAGAAATGTCAACATCAGATATATAGATGATACGTCTCTAATAGCAGAAAGCGAAGAGGAATTAAAGAGCTTCTTGATGAGGATGAAAGAGGAAAGTGGAAAAGCTGGCTTAAAACTCAACATTCAAAGAACCAAGAACATGACATCCAGTCCCATCACTTCATGGCAAATAGATGGGGAAAAAGTTGAAACAGTGACAGATTATATTTTCCTGGGCTCAAAATTCACTGCAGATAATGACTGCAGCCGTGAAATTAAAAGGCACTTGCTCCTTGGAAAGAAAACTTTGACAAACCTAGACAGTGTATTAAAAAAACAAAGATATCCCTTTGCCAACAAAGGTCCGTATGGTGAAAGCTGTGGTTTTTCATGTAGTAATGCATGGATGTAAGAGTTGAACCATAAAGAAGGTTGAGAGCCAAGACCTGATGACTTCAAATTTTGGTTCTGGAGAAGACTCTTGAGAGTCCCTTGGACTGCATAGAGATCAAACCAGTCAATCCTAAAGGAAAATCAACATTGGTAGGCCTGATGCTGAAGTTGAAGTTCCAGTACTTTAGCCATCTGATGCAAAGAGCTGACCCATTGGAAAAGACCTTGATGCTTTGAATGGTTGAAGGCAAAAGGCTGTCTCTTATACACATCTCCTTATTGCAAATTTAGTTTTATTTATTTGTTTATTTTTCAATTAACTTACAATATTTTGTTGTAAATTTAGGNACCCATTGGAAAAGACCTTGATGCTTTGAATGGTTGAAGGCAAAAGGAGAAGATGGTGACAGAGGATGAGATGGCTGCATGGCATCTTCGACTCAATGGACATGAGTTTGAGCAAACTCAGGGAGATAGTGAAGGACAGGAAAGCCTGGCATTCTGCAGTTCATGAGGTCACAGAGTCAGACATGACTTAGCAACTCAACAACAAATAGGTGGCACACAGGAAATTTTTAGGTAAGTGAAACTGTTCTGTTTGGTACTGTAATGGTGGGTACATGACATTTTGCCAAAATGCACAGTACTCTGCAAAACAAAGAGTGAGCCATAATTAATATAAACTATGGATTTTAGTTAACAGCAATGTATCACTATTGATTCATCAAGTTTAACAAATGTGCCAGATTAATGTAAGATGTTATTAATAGGGAAAGCAGAGGACAGGAGAAGATTAGATACATAGGAATTCTCTGTACGTTCTACTGTGTTTTTCTATAAACCTAGAACTGCTCTAAAAATAAAATCTATTAATAAAACCCCAGACACACTATAAATAAATTCTGACTGTAAGTTATTCCTAGGGAGGCAGAAAGGTGCCTCCCTAAAATGCTAAAAAGAATCTTGCCCTCTGAGAATTATTCAAAGGCCAAAACAGACTTTAACTGACATAATTAACAATCTGGTCTGAAGTCTGGGCTATATCTGGTCCTTAAGTGGTATTTTGAACAATTATCTCTACAAGTGTGTTTAAAAATAAAGGATTAGAATCTAGGATTATTCTTTATGTTTTGTTTATTTAGTTTTGCTTTTATGCATGCTCTAATTAATGAAGCATGTATATAATTATTCTCTAAGATTACAAATCCCTGAGGGGCCATAGATTATGTCTACTCTTGGCTTTAAAAAATTCACATGAAACCTGGTAGTAATGATAGCTTTCATGCAGATAGCCTCCTATAGCTTATGCAGCACTTCTGTATATTTATCTGTTTAGCCACTTGTTCTACATTCAGAAAGTAAAACTCCAAGCCATTTTTTTTTAATAACAAAAATCCCACGTAGGATTTTTTTTAACAAAAACACTAAGACAGGATGTCAAAAACTGCTAGTTACCTAGCCAGTATCTTTTTTCTTACATTTCTTTCTTAGTAGTAGAATTCTAATTTTACTCAGGCTAAAAAATACCATATTTTGAGCTTCTCTTACAGCTCCTATGACCATGTAACTAAGATATTTCTAAAGAGATATAAGCACCAATTGCTCAGGGAGACATCCAGGATGAATCCTTAAAAGGGGAACTGTTGACCAAAACCAATCCTTTTGCCTGAGTTCAGCTCCTTGCTTGAAACACAGAGGTGATGAATGCTGCTTCAGCAGTTACATAGTATATTTATAAAATATGAAAAAAATCTTTTATTTTTTTCTTGGAGATGCAATGAGGTTATACTTTATGGTAATCAGTTTTTATTTATCATTCTTTTAGGAAAATTATATTGCTTTGTGTAAGATTGCCCAATTATTTTTATAATTCTTTAACTAGAGANTCTTACCTGGAGAATTCCATAAACTGTATACTCCATGGAGTCTCCAAGAGCTGGACACCCTGAGTGACTTTCACTCATATGACTTATATATATATATAATATAATATATTATATATATATATTTCTTTTCAGATTATTTTTCATTATATGGCCTTATAAGATATTGAGTAAAGTTTCTTGTGGTATAAAATATGTCCTTGTTTTTTACCTGTTGTATATATATAATTTGTGTGTGCATGCCCAGTTTAGTCTTGTCCAACCCTTTGTAACTCTATGGTCTGTAGCCTTCCAGGCTCCCCTGTCCATGGGATTCTCCAGGCAAGAATCCTGGAGTGGGTTGCCATGTCTTCCTCCAGGAGATCTTTCAAGCAGATATCGAACCTGCATGTAATGCATTGAAGGAGGATTCTTGACTCATTGAGCCACTGGTAAAAGTGAATGCATGTGACTTTCACTTTATATATACTTCATATATTTTGCTTTATATAATAGTGAGTATCTTTTAATCCCAAACTTCTAATTTATCCCTCCTCCACCNCCGAGAGATGGTAATGAACAGGGAGGCCTGGCGTGCTGCGATTCTTGGGTCGCAAAGATTCATGGGACACGACTGAGCGACTGAACTGAACTGAAGTTCTTTGAGGACAAGTTGGTGTCCTGTTCATTGTTGCACGACCGCTGTCTTACACAGTGTCAGGACCTCATAGGTGCTCAGGGAACATTTATCACCTACATGGTTCAAATCTAAATTCTTTGAAGAGAGCTATAACATGATACTTGGTGACATTATTCTTTTTTTTAAATGTTTTTTTTAATTGAAACACAGTCAGTTTACAGTTCTGTGTTAGTTTCAAGTGTATGACAAAGCAGTTAGGTTATACAAGTATATATCCCTGATAGTTCAGTTGGTGAAGAATCTGCCTGCAATGCAAGAGACCCGGATAGATTCCTGGGTTGCAAAGATCTGCTGGAGAAGGGATAGGCTACCCACTCCAGTATTCTTGAGCTTCCCTTGTGGCTCAGCTGATAAAGAATCCACCTGCAATATGGGAGACCTGGGTTCGATCCCTGGGTTGGGAAGATCCCCTGGAGAAGGGAAAGGCTACCCATTCCAATATTCTTACCTGGAGAATTCCATAAACTGTATACTCCATGGAGTCTCCAAGAGCTGGACACCCTGAGTGACTTTCACTCATATGACTTATATATATATATAATATAATATATTATATATATATATTTCTTTTCAGATTATTTTTCATTATATGGCCTTATAAGATNTGAATGCTGACCCCAGCATTGGCAAAGTTAAGTATCAACACAACTAATGAATTAAAATGGTTAAATACAAAACAAGTGGATATAGTGCCATATTTTGAAAATATTAAGAAAAGTCTATCTTATGAAATTTGCTAAAAATTGATTGTGTCTTAATTGAATTTTATTTACTATGAATCTATCTAAAGCTTATCTTCCTAATTCTACACTAGGGAGATATTTATATTGCAACAATAGATACCAAAAGTAGTTTCAGTGAGTCAATTCATATGGTGCCCTAGAGATACATATGCAAGAAATTGTTTAGATATGTCATGAATTAATAGACTTTTAAGAGACTGGTTATTTTAGGTTAATTACACACTTAAAATAAGGGCTTCTCTGGTGGTACAGAGGTTAAAGCATCTGCCTGCAATGTGGGAGACCTTGGTTCGACCCCTGGGTTGGGAAGCTCCCCTGGAGAAGGAAATGGCAACCCACTCCAGTATTCTTGCCTGGAGAATCCCATGGACGGAGGAGCTTGGTGGGCAAAGAGTCGGGACTGAGCGACTTCACTTTCACTTTCACTTCACTACACACTTAAAAGTAGGCCTTCTTTCCTTTGTTTTCATNAAGGAAATGGCAACCCACTCCAGTATTCTTGCCTGGAGAATCCCATGGACGGAGGAGCTTGGTGGGCAAAGAGTCGGGACTGAGCGACTTCACTTTCACTTTCACTTCACTACACACTTAAAAGTAGGCCTTCTTTCCTTTGTTTTCATCGTCAAAATTGAAACAATAAACATTATAGAATACTAATGGGTAAGAAAGCAACTATGTTAAAGGAAGCAACTTTTATAAGCTTAATATAATGACAAAACAGAAGGGAATTTCTGAAGAAAGCTAAAAATAAATTGTAGTTGAAAATCTACAAGAAATGTATTTTTGTATCTGTCCTGTTTAAGATGGTATTCTGCCTCTACCATGTAATAGTAAGATCAAACTTACCTCTCTTGAGTCTCCTGCATTGGCAAGGTATATTCTTTACCACTCTGACACTTGGGAAGTTCTAGAATATATAATGGGGTTTACAATTATGCTGATGTATGTACGTACTTTTACTTAGCGCACTACCTACTGATGGATTTTTATATTGTTTCCAATTTTCACTATCATAGAAAATACCTCCCAAAATTAATATTAGTCTATTAAAATTGAAGCTAAATTGTGGAACAATTGATAATTATTGACAGGATTTCTTTAAATAAATGCAGTACTAAATTATTTCCCCTTTTAAAAATGTATAAATGTTCTATGTCTATATGTTTGTACAGTTATACTTAAAATATTACTAAACATAAGTATAAAAAGAGTTAAGTACAAACATACATCTATGTCCTGGTATCAGAATCAGACCTACACACATGTGCTATTTGGAGTGATATAAGCATGACTTCCATAGAATCATAATTCAGGAAGTTATGGTAATTTTTAATGTTGTTGATTATATTACCTGATGCTTTATGTTAGCTCTGTCTCTTAATGTCTTTCATTGAAATAATATAAAGGAAAGGAGTTTTCAATCATGTAGCCAGATGTACAAAAACAGACAAAAGACAGTATGGAATGGCCATTGGATATATGAAACTGACACGTATTGGAGAGTTCGATTTTTCCAGAATCTTGTCTGTGAAACAGAAAGTGATCTTATATCATGTTTCTGATTCTGATGGTCTTCACACCTCTCTTAAAAATGTAAAAGATCTCAGATTTTTCTCAGCATTACCAGCTCAGAGTACATGTTTTCAGAGCCATCTGGCCAGTTGGCCTATATAAGAGTCATTTCAGAGTAAAATAAATGTTGAAGCCAGATGGATGACACAAAGAGTGAGAAAGTAAAGTTGTTGAGCACAGAATATTGTTTCTAGAAACTTTACTTGTAAAATTAGAAAAAAAAAATGCATTGTGGCCTAGAATTTAACTCTCAGTGAAGCGCTTGATAGTTATACCATTTGTTTAGTTTTTAAGATGAAAGAGACAAGTATTAATAAATGTTTATGACAAATCTGAGTAGGGAAAAAAAGTTGATGCCACTATAGAGAAAGAGAACTGTTGAAAATAGTGCTACTCGGAAACCATAGGGAAGGCTGGGTTAGCCTGGTGCATTCTACAAATGTTAGAAATTCTATAAAGAATTCGGGGAAGAGAAAGAATGTCTTATAGAAAAGGCCTTAAGAAATAGAAAGAGAATGATCAAAACATTAAGAGGCCACACTAACAAAACCAGGGGATATGGTCAGTTGAAATGAACTTCAAAGTAAGAGATATTTTTGTCTGAGGGTAGTGTCTAGAGAAACCTGGGAGAATTAGGAGGAAACAGGGACCAAAAAAAAAAGTGTTTTCAACTCAGTTTGAATTTTGTTTAATTGAATGTTAAAATTTTATTTAATTGAATTTGATTTAATTTTATGTATAGGAGCATTGATATTTATTGTTATTAAATATCAATTTTTATGTTTTTATCAGTTTTTAATATCAGTTTTTATCAATGTTAGGAACATTGATATTTATTATTATTTATTTATCATTATTTTATCATTATTATTTTATACTATTATTATCATATTTTATCATTATTATTTAGCTTTGTGTTTTATTGCTTATTATATAGTAAAACAATTACTTGGATTGAGCACTTAACTCGTATCTAATTTGTACACTGTAACTAAATACGTTTATGTTTTAGCTCAATTAATTTCATTTTAAGAAAGTATTATTTTGACAATTTAAAAATGAAAAAATCAAGACTATAGGCATTAAAACAATTTTTTGAGAACCAAACCATTGGAAAAAGAGGAGCTTATATGAAAGTTCAGGACTCTACGATTACTAAACTGCCTATAGAGTAGGTATGGGAGTAGGGGAAGGAAAAGGTTGAAAGTTAAAGAACTGAGAGTTAAATGTCTTTGAAAATATTGTTGTTAGTTGTTGTTTAGTCGCTAAGCCATGTCCAATTCTTTTGCAACCCCATGGAATGTAGACATGCCAGACACCTCTGTCCATGATATTTCCCAAGCGAAAGTTCAGTTCAGTCACTCAGTTGTGTCCAATTCTTTGAGACCCCATAAACTGCAGCATGCCAGGTCTCCCTGTCCATCACCAAATCCCAAAGTTTACTCAAACTCATGTCCACTGAGTTGGTGATGTCATCCAACCATCTTATCCTCTGTCATCCCCTTCTCCTCCTGCCCTCAATCTTTCCCAGCATCAGGGTCTTTTTCAATAAATCAGCTCTTCGCATCAGGTGACCAAAGTATTGGAGTTTCAGCTTCAACATCAGTCCTTCCAATGAACACTCAACACTTATCTCCTTTAGGATGGACTGGTTGGATTTCCTTGCAATCCAAGGGACTCTTAAGAGTCCTCTCCAACACCACAGTTCAAAAGCATCAATTCTTCAGCACTCAGCTTTCTTTATAGTCCAACTCTCACATCCATACATGACTACTGGAAAAACCATAGCCTTGACTAGACAGACTTTTGTTGACAAAGTAATGTCTTTGCTTTTTAATATGCTTTCTAGATTGGTTACTGGAGAAGGCAATGGCACCCCACTCCAGTACTCTTGCCTGGAAAATCCCGTCGAGGGAGGAGCCTGGAAGGCTGCAGTCCTTCCAAGGAATAAGCATCTTTTAATTTCATGACTGCAGTTACCATCTGCAGTGATTTTGGAACCCAAAGAAATGAAGTCAGCCACCGTTTCCACTGTTTCCCCATCTATTTGCCATGAAGTGATGGGACTAGATGCCATGATCTTAGTTTTCTGAATGTTGAGCTTTAAGCCAACTTTTTCACTCTCTCCTTTCACTTTCATCAAGAGGCTCTTTAGCTCTTCTTCACTTTCTGCCACAAGGGTGGTGTCATCTGCATGTCTGAGTTTATTGAATTTTTCCAGGCAATCTTGATTCCAGCTTGTGTTTCTTCCAGCCCAGTGTTTCTCATGATGTACTCTGNCTGCACTTTCATCAAGAGGCATTTTAGTTCCTCTTCACTTTCTGCCATAAGGGTGGTGTCATCTGCATATCTGAGGTTATTGATATTTCTCCCAGCAATCTTGATTCCAGCTTGTGCTTCTTCCAGCCCAGCATTTCTCATGATGTACTCTGCATATAAGTTAAATAAGCAGGGTGACAATATACAGTCTTGACGTACTCCTTTTCCTGTTTGGAACCAGTCTGTTGTTCCATGTCCAGTTCTAACTGTTGCTTCCTGACCTGCATACAGATTTCTCAAGAGGCAGGTTAGGCGGTCTGATATTCCCATCTCTTTCAGAATTTTCCACAGTTTATTGTGAACCCCATGAACAGTATGAGTGTCGTTAGTGGCAGCTTATTGAGTGTTAGGAAATATTATAATAGGTGATAGCATGTGAGAGTAGAATGAAAGGTAAAGATATAAAGAAAAAATTAAGTGTTTCATTATATGTAATTTTGGAAATATCCCTATATATACATCTTTCTGCAAATCTTTGTTTCCTAAGAATGGATGTTTAAAAAATTAAATGTGTGGATAAGTTTAAAGAATTGGGTACGTGTTCTTGGACTATACCAATCCTCCACAACTGAGTGGTTCTCAGTGGCAGAGCTGTGGGAGGTGGCAGTAGCTACAAGGGCTGTCTGAATCCTTGGCAAGTGCCTCTGGGCTCCGTGTCAAACATGCCTGCACATCAAATGCATCACGGCTGATGATGGTGGGGCTGGGGCCAGTAACTCATGGTTGTGGGGGCTTGTGGCAGGGCTAGGGCTGTCTATTCCCTATGTGCATGTGGCCTCAGGAAACAGGGCCATCAACGTGAGTGGGGGCTGACGGCATGCACTCGCACTCAGCTGTAGCGGAGGTCTTCAGGTTGCCCTCAGTGGTGGGAACTGGTGCCTGAAAGTGGAGTCTGGGGGCAGTAGCAGGCTGGTGCCTGTGTGATTGGTGGAGTTGAGCTGTGAGTCCTATTTGGGCAGTGGTCAAGTCAGCTCTTTGAACCAAGGCATCCACAGCAGCACTGGCTGGAACAAATCCAAAGCATGGTGGAGTGACAAGGTTGGTGCAGTCCATCGAGGGGAAAACTGTGGTGTCCTCAGTAGTGAAAACTTTGGGGCATCTGCTGCAATGGCTATGGGTTTCTCAGCGATTAAAGATTCTGGGGTCTTCTGTAGAGCAGAACTCTGGGTTCTGCAATGACCAACACTGCAGGATCTTTGGAGGTGATGTTTTCAGGGAGGGTGTGTTAGCTGTGAGGGCTGTAGAGGTCTTCAGTGGTGGAGGCTCCTGGGAACTGTGGGTACCCACTGCATGGTTGGTACTATGTGGTTGGCCCCACCCTTCATTTTGTTCACAGCTATTGGCAGACATCTCCACTATGTCAGTCTCCTTAGGTATTGTGTGGGATGAACTTCATTTAGATCCTTCCACAGTGCCTTGAAAGGGTGAAGAAGCTGGACACTCATCCTGATCTCCTTTTCCCCCAATGAGAAGCACTTGCAAATCGAGGTGATCCCTCTTGGCACTGTCATGCTGGCCTGAAGCATGGGGTGATGAAGACAAAAGGACACTGTTCTTTTTACCATTTGTGTGTGGTTATACTTGTATTTATTTGCTTCACTGTGTCGCTCCAGCTTCTTAACTGGACACCAGAGCTCTTCTGAAGCTATTTTGGTGCACAAATAGCTGTCCAATTGTTGGTTTTTCTAATAGGATGAAGGCTGGGATCTCCTACTCTGCTATCTTTCTGACATCACTCCTGTACCCCAATTTTTTAAAATACTTTTTTCTTTTCTCCACTTAAGGAATACCTACTTGTAACCTTTGCATTGAATCTCATTCCTTTGTCCTCCAGACCTATGATTTATCTCTTTCTATTTTCATTGCCTTGCACTTTTCCATAATATTCAGGAAAGATCTGTTGTTGTTCAGTCACTAAGTTGTGTCCAACTCTTTGTGACCCCATGGACAGGAGTGCTACAGTCCTTGGGAAAGTTTCAGTTCAGTTCAGTTCAGTCACTCAGTCATGTCTGACTCTTTGCGACCCCATGAACTGCAGCACACCAGGCCTGAGAAACACGCTGCTCAAACTGGAGTTTCAGCTTTAGCATCATTCCTTCCAAAGAACACCCAGGATTGATCTCCTTTAGAATTGATTGGTTGAATCTCCTTGCAGTTACTGAACTTTTATTTTGTTGTCATGGATTTTGTTCTCTAGTTTTATCCTGTTCTTCTTATGCTTCTGAAGGCCATTTAGGTGTCCCTGAGAAGTACTAAGCTTTGCTAGTACCTAAGACTTCTAATAAGCTCATCCTTTAGAAACTTTTGACATTTGTTAGTGTGGAAGAGGCTCTAATAAGTAGGCTCCAGGTGAATCACTTCAGTCAGTTCAGTCGCTCAGTCATGTCTGACTCTTTGTGACCCCATGAATTGCACCATGCCAGGCCTTCCTGTCCATCACCAATTCCCGGAGTTCACTCAGACTCACATCCATCAAGTCCGTGATGCCATCCAGCCATCTCATCCTTGGTTGTCCCCTTCTCCTCCTGTCCTCAATCCCCCCCACCATCAGAGTCTTTTCCAGTGAGTCAACTCTTCTCATGAGGTGGCCAAAGTACGGAGTTTCAGCTTTAGCATCGTTCCTTTCAAAAGAAATCCAGGTGAATAGATTCAATAATCTTTGTGACACCATGATAGTTACCTTCCTTCGAAAATTTATCCACTGGCAATTTAGCTAATATTTCCATTAACACTCTGAATGAAATAATTTTTGGTTATGGAGGGGAATGTTTTAAAATTAAGATAATTCTTTTTTTTTAGTTTAAATTTATTTATTTTAATTGGAGGCTAATTACTTTACAATATTGTATTGGTTTTGCCATACATCAACATGAATCCACCATGGGTGTACATGTGTTCCCAATCCTGAGACTCCTCCCACTTCCCTCCCCATACCATCCCTCTGGGTCATCCCAGTTCTTAAATGTGTTTATTCCATAATGACCAAACATTCATTTCAAATGCTCAAATACTTTGCCTTTGGATATTGCATAAACACCAGAATTTCTCATAATGTGGGCACTACAGAATATATCAGAATATCATTTACGCTCATTAAAAATACGTATTCCTTGGTCCCCTCCTTTGTCTATGTTTTCTGATTTTGGTGGAGTCATATCCAAGAATCTGCATTTTAAGCTTTGAAGTTGACTTCAATGCACAATAAAGGATGATAACTCTGCCTAGAACTCTGCTCCTAGAGTCTCTTCCTACACAGCTGATGCTTTTTTAACTCTATGTGTATGCTTGGTCCTATCTCTAACCTTGGGAAAAATCTTGTTTTTAGTCTTGGGATATTCAAAGAGATCTTATTACATATTCAAGTAACAAAGTATCAAGACACCTTGCACTGACCTTGAGTAATTACCTAAGAAATTCATGGTTGAGACTTCATTCCCTGGCTTAATGGAAACCTTGCATGCTGCGGCAGCAGAGCATAAAACCTCAGTGGTACATTTATTTAAAATCAACCATCTTTAGAGGGACAGAAGTAAAACAGAATTAGGATTTAATTATGTACTGGTTATAAAAAAACGAAATCAGAAAAGCAAGAGGAATAAAGAGCAAGACATTGACCTTTCCTTTTTACAGGGAGAAAGGCAAGGACATACAATCAGAATATTGGACTGAGCTGCTCCTGATAAGGTGGCAGCACTTTGAAAGCCCAGAGAAACAGAGAGTTCAGTCATGCCACCATCAGCTTTTCCTCTGTCACCAAAGCAAAAGTTACCAATCAAAGAATGGAGAAAGAATGCTTACTATAATCACTGTTCTGTAATGACATTACTACCCAGAGAACTCTAGACTCACTATTCAAAGCAGGGTGCACAGACCAGCAGCAGAAACATCACTTGGGAGCTCGTTAGAAATGTGGCTTCTCAAGCTCTGCTCCACACCTCCTGAATCAGAATTTAAATTTTAGGAAGATCCCCAAGGGATTTACATGTTTATCAAAGTTATGGGGCACAGCTCTAGGAAATTGCCTGCTCTAGGAAAGCCAGGATTTCCAAAATGTATTCCATAGTATGGAAGAAAGTCTTTAAGGTAGAAAAACACAGAAGTTCAGTTACATATCCATTGAAGAGTAAATAAAAGTTGCTGAATTGAAATTAAGAACAACATAGCTAATCACATTCAAAAGAGGCATGGTGTATACCATCATAATGTTTAACAAATATCTTATAGACAGTAAGCTGAATGCATGGATCATATATGAAAGAATAGCACTCTTACAGCTACTAGACTTCAACAAGTTTGACTCAGAGATGTANGCTAATCACATTCAAAAGAGGCATGGTGTATACCATCATAATGTTTAACAAATATCTTATAGACAGTAAGCTGAATGCATGGATCATATATGAAAGAATAGCACTCTTACAGCTACTAGACTTCAACAAGTTTGACTCAGAGATGTAAATCATTAAATATGTGATTGTAAGGTCAGACATGTCTTACTATACTTAGTGAAATATAATTTCCATAAGCTTAGCTAGCCATAATCCTGGTTAATAGTCTAAGGGTTATAAATGTTGTCTGAACAAAAGAATCACCTGAAAATCTTGGAAAACTAGAGAAGTATTTGTCATTTCAATGAGGGAAAATGAACACAGGAGTGTAGAATCATAGAAAAAAGCAACAAATAGAGATACACACAGAGAGAGAGGAGAGAGAGGCTTTCTTGACCAGACGTGTCAGACTCACTGATATTTAAATGAAGGACATTAATGATTAAAGAGGAAATACAAGGATAATGTTAGGTTCTATAGATAGAAAGAGAACTTTCAACAATCTGCATGCAAGCCAAAGTGAGAAAGAAGTCAAAGCTGACTCAAGTAATTTTTTAATGTAACATAAAAAACGTGATAGCAAGCAACTTACAAAGCTGTACTTGATACTCGTGGCATGTAGAGAATATACTGAAACTGACAACTGTTACAGTGAATTCCAGGCAATAAGGCACAGTATGTAACTAATTAAATGAAAACTGAGGAATGGTAAACTATAAAATGTGATGTTTTACTCAATAAATTTTGATTTATTTGAAATATGACTACATATGTATTTAACTTTTTTCTCTCATNAGCGCCCAGGGCCGTGCTGGGATGGGCTCGCGCTGCTCTGTGAAGATGCATACCTGCACATGGACATTCGAGGATAACCGCTTCAGAGAACCCAGAGAGAACAGGCAATTTTCAAACAAGGAGAGGAGGAAAGACAGAAATAAACAGACAAATGGAGGAAGAGAAGACAAGTAAGGCAGGAATGAGAAAACAGAACAAGCTGAAAACCCAAACAAAATGGAAGCTAAAGGCCACCCTTCCAGGTCTCGCCACAAAGGCGAGCAAGTCTGTCACAGGTAGAGGATCAAAGCTGAGAGGCAGGACAAAGGCAGTGCAGCAGCACCCACCCAACCATTTCTGTGACGTGTGTGTGAAACAGAGAAAATGCAAGAGGGAGACATGCACCAGAAACTTCTGACACAAAATGGGTGGAGTTCTCAGTTTGAGGCAGAGCAGGCTGCCAGACCAAAACAGGACTTCAAAGAAATAAAATTAAAAAGTTTAATTTATGTGTAGCTAAAAGGGCTTTCCAGGTGGTGCTAGTGGTAAAGAACCGGCCAGCCAAGGCAAGAGACCAGGGTCCAATCCCTGGGTCAGGAAGATCCCCTGGAAAAGAAAATTGCAATCCATTCCAGTATTCTTGACTGGAAAATTCCATGGACAGAGGAGCCTGGCGGGCTACAGTTTATGGAGTCGCAAAGAGTTGGACATGACTGAAGTGACTTAGCATACACACAATAATAGAAAACCTAATATAAAAAGCAAAAACAGAAAGGAATATAAGGAAAAATGGATAAATCCAAAATCGGAATGGGAGACTTCTTTCTTCCAAGTTGTGCACCGGCCATGCAGCATGTGGGATCTTAGTTCTCTGACCAAGGACTGAACTCGTGCCCCCTGCACTGGAAGCATAGAGTCCCAACAACCGAAGCTCCAGGGAAGTCCCAGAATGGGAGCTTTTAATACACCTGTCTGATAACTGACAAAATAAACCTGACGTGGAGGTGACAAAGGGAGCCCACAGCCACAGCCCGCACTACCACACACCACGTCTCAGCTCACTATCCTGCAAGATCAGCGCCGGGCCAGGGCCAGAGCGTGAAGAGCCGCAGAAGGTTTGACCCAGGTAAGGCTGAAGGTCAGGAGAGAACTGCTGTTCCGGGGCTGGAAGAGGAGCTGCGGGGCACAGGAGGGTCTCGGGTATTGGAGGTGCACACCTCCAGGGAGCCATCCTCAGGCAGCTGGAATGAAAACTGTGCCCGGGGCTCAGGGGGACCCGACTTCCCTGGCTGTCCAGTGGTTAAGAATCCACCTCCCGATGCAGGGGATGCAGGTTTGATCCCTGGTTGGGGACTAAGGTCCCACATGCCCCAGAGCAACTAAGCCCAAGTGTTACAATGCAAGATTCCGAGAGCCAAAACGAAGACCTGCTGCAGTCAAGAAACATAATAAAAACAAACAAATAAAAACCCTGTGAGGAATGGCACCTGGCTACAGATACGAATCTGGACTCATCAGTAGAGATGGGCTCACAGCCTCAAGACTAGAGTGACCACGAGGAGAGAGGTGCAGACAGGGTTTTTAAAAAGACAAAACACCAAACAACCAAAGGAACAAAAACTTATAGCCAACTAGGTCAAGAAGGGAATTTTCTTACGTGCTGAAGGATGAGTTTAAAAACCCAACCCTGCAGAACGACCATACAGAGAGTGATGTGGCCGAGCTTCCTGTCTACGCCTGCCCTCCAAGCCCTTGTGAGCAGGAAGAACGTCAAGGAGGAAGGGGAAGGAGTCGCCACCAGGACTCACAGGTGACAGTGTCAACACAAATGATAGAAGAACAGACTGAGGCTGCGGGATTCAAAGTCAACACACACAGTGCCTTAGAGACACATAAAGGAGAGTAGAGCAGCAGCAAATGCTATTACTCAGGAATAAACCCAGGAAGAGCAATAAGATCATTATGGAAAAAAAACAAGAAACTTACTTGAAGGGCCTTAAAGAAGATTTAAACAGTAAAGCGTGTCTCACATTGGCGAATCTGAAGTCAAGACTGTAGAGATGTCTACTCTCCCCCAAACTGATCTACAGGGTCAATGTAATTCTAACAAAAACCCCATCAGTTTGCTTGTGATGTGAACACTTAATATGTTAACTCAAAATTCAGAACTTCTGTTCGTAAAGTGAGTGAGAAGACAAGCCACAAGCTGGGAAAAGTGTGACATAGACCCGAAGGTGAACACCAGGAGGTACAACTGTACCAGGAAGCCCCAAACAGGCTCGTCCCTTGAAAGGGCCCCAACAACCAGCAGATTCACCAAGGACAGAATCACACGGCTGCTAGAGGAAGGCAGACAGCAGGCCAGCCGCCGTGGGTGGAGGCCAGGGGACCACACAGTACCTCACCAGGGTGTGTGCCCAGGCCCCACACCCCGTCCCAGACATTACATGTGGCGCTTACATGCAGGACCCACAGGATGTGTGACGCTGGGCTGGGCAGCCCTGGGAGCAGCAGAGGGACAGAGCTCACGAGTTCCTGAAGCACCGGGACGACCACGAGCACTGGGGGAGCCTCACCAGCACTGAGGCCGCCGCTGCGCTGGGCCCTCCGCACGGCCCCCAGGCCACACTGCGGGCCCCACAGTGCGTTTCCCGGGGTGCTGCTCTGTGGCCCCCCAAGTCTGCTGTCGGTCCACAGGCTCCCTCCTGCTCACCTGGATCTGAGTCTGCACCTGCTGGGTCCCGGCCAGCTTCTGGGCCTGGGAGATGGGTGTGGTGAGAAATTGGGTTTTAAGGGCTGGCTGGGTGGCGTAGGTGACCTTCTGTGGTTGGCCCTGAGCAGCAATCTGCTGTGCTGTGATCTGAGGAAACAGACCGCCCAGGGTTAGAGCTGCATCCCCGTCTCAGAGCCACCAGGCCTCCTCCCGGGCCCTGCCTGCCCCCAGGTGCCCACAGCATTGACCACCCCAGCTCCCAGCCCTGCCTGCCCATTGCCCCCACCCCCGGCACCCAGTCCTGGGTCATCGCTTCCTCTCCTGGGAGGTCCCCTCACGACCCAGGCTGGGCTTCATCTCCACATCCTCTTCAGAACCTGGGGCCACGTCAGCTCATCAGGTGAGTGAGTGAGTGAACTTGACAAGACAGGAGACACGCGTGCACAATTTCTCGAATCTAATTTTAAGAATTTGACATATACTCAAACACATTTAGGACAAATAGAAACAAACTATATGCACAATCTTTGCACCTTTAGTCTCATTTTTAGCTTTCCCTGCCAGGAGAATTTAAATACTATTTAGAAAGCCATGCGTAATATACAGACCATATATTTGGTTAGAAAGTCACCTCCACGAACAAACATTTTTAAGGTCTCAAAAGTCTTCTTTCAAGTCATATGAACATACAGACCAGCACATTCCTAAAGCCCTTCTTCTCTCTTTTAGATGTTGGCTAAGCCTCCATGCTGATCCAGCCCTGCCTGTCCAGCCACAGTGCCTCCCTGCCCAGCACTCTCCACTCACAAGTCACTTCATTTCATTACGTGTCAGTTTCTGAGAATGGGTGCCAGCGCCCACAGAACCCTCAGCACACAGAAGGAATGTTCCAGCTCCAGTTCAGAAAACACAGATACAGCATGGAGTTCAGTATCAGCAATCAGAAATCAGCACGATGATACATCATCATCTGTAGGCCAGGCTTCATGCCACCAGAAGCAGACGGGAAACAGAATGCCTTACACTCTGCTCCTGCTCGTCAACACGGGGCCTGCAAGTACAACCCCGAACCCCCACCTCCAAGGAGGACTTGCTTTTGGGAGCTGAATCAGCCCAGAGCTTCCTCCCAGTCTTCTCAGTCAAGGTATCACCAACACACTGACAATACTCCTCTTGCAGTACCTTTGTCCGCTGTCTCTTCCCTCCCTCCCTCCACCCTCTGAGCATGAGTGCCAGCGCACACACACTCTCTCACATGGACACAGTCCTTGCCTGGCCTCTTCTGACAGCTCGACAGCCGTGGCCTGGCTCCATCTGTCCGGTTCACCCAGGTGGGTCACACACCATGAGCTACACCCATGTCCTGGAATTCTTCTGGCCCCTCCCCAGTCATGCAATTCCATAGTCTGAGTCCATCATGGTGGCCCCCACAAGCCCTCGGTGCATGGGGGTCCCTCTCCCTCCAGGGCAAACCCTAAGACCATCCTCTGTGCTGCCCAAGCCCACAACCATAGGGTCTCCTGTGTGAAGAGGCCAGGCAGCCAGGCAGGGCCCATTCAGGACCCTCTGCACTTCTGTGCACCCAATGCTTGGCAGCAGGGCCCACCTCAAATGCAGAGGGAATGACTAGGGACCCCAGTACCCAGTACCTTCTGCTGGACAGCGGCAGGGCCTGGGGCAGCCTGTGGCTGGATGGCCTTCTGCTGCTGGACGGCTTGCTGCTTGAGCTTCAGCAGCTGCTGGACATGCACAGGCTGCGCCACGACAGTCTGTCCTGCGAACACCAAGCAGATCATTTAATCATGAGCACCAGGGACGAACAAGGTCTCAGGACTCACACTGAGTTCAGCTTCAGTGATTTCTTTATAGAAAACAACAGCCTGAAATGGTGCTGAGACAAATAAAGCTGTCCCTTAGGACAACTTTAAATGTTTCTGGGTTCATAATAACATTCAGACAAAGGTCTGGGAAGTTGAGAATGTTAACGGTTAAATCAATGGACACCTCTGCTAACACACACTGTGACGCTCACAAGAGGGCTGAGGGCCATGACTACTAGAAAAGGCTTGTCAGCCCCACTGAAGGCTGTAAGCAGGGGGTGATGTGCGGGGGGAGCAAGGGGCGGCGTGAGACAGGCACCTGCGGCTTTCTGAGGCTGCCCGATGGCCACACTGATCCCAGCAACGTTCATGGGCAGGGTCGTGACGCCCGGCGAGGAGACCACAGCTGCTGGCACTGACACCACCGGGGGCTTCGCCAGTGCCACCTGGGCCGGCTGGGGCGCTGGGGCCTGCATCTGCCCTTGCGCCTGCAGCTGTGAAGTGGGGACCCGGGTCTAGACAATGAAAATAATGGGAGAGTCCAGAGATATTCAGGAGTCCATGCATCTGCAAACATTTCCCACCAGAGGTCAAGTGGCGAGAAACTGCAAACTTCATGAAGGTGCAATGTGGTGCTCAGCTAACAGAAAACATCTTGCTGTGGGCTGCCTATGCCACCTGACCATCACCAAGAGACGCAGGGAGCGGGGCTCAGAAAGCCCCACGTGTGCCTGGGCGCACCGCCGCTCAGCCACAGCTCCTGTCCTGTCCCACAGTGCACGTGCGCCTCTGCCTTGCCCTCCACTCAGAACCTCACAGCAGCCCCAGACTGCCACGTCTCCTAGTCTCATCTCCTAGTCCTTCGGCGACAACCCTTACCCTGAAACTACTGCCACAGCCTCCCAAGGGCCACCCTCGGGCCCCATCTCCTGAGACTTTGTTATCACACTGCTTCCAAACACTTCTTTCCTTAAGTTGTATCTTTAAAAATGAAAATGGAAATAAAGACTCGTTTTTACATGTACAAAAACTCAGAAAAAGAAAATATGTCTTATCTGTATGGCTCGCTGGGAAAGTGTAAAATGAGATGAACTTTAGGTATTTTGTAATCTGAGTCTTTTCCTTTTGTAACAATCCTTTTTAAAGCTGCATACTATTCCACTGTGTTTATGCTATACAGTCTATTTAGTCAACTCCTTAGTGATGGCGATTTAACTCTCTCCTAACATTCCCAATACAAGTTTGTATATTTATCACTTTGTACTTGTTCTATTATTTCTTTAGAATGTAACAAAAATAGAATCACTGGGTAAGATAACGTGCATGTTTCTCAGCTTAACCGGCTAGAACTCTCTCCAAAGGGAGCCAGTGCCTGCCAGTAAGTCCCATTCAAGGAATGGGCTCCCCAGCCTGGCCTTCAATCAAGTGTGATTACTACTCTGCTCACTAGAATTGGCATTTTTTGGGAACACAGACAACACCAAGCTTGCTCTCACAGTTTTTATCCACTTCTGTCCCTTCTCTTACAGACTGAGTGAAGCACACGAGAAGCAGAGCCTGGACCCCCAAATCACAGCTGCGTGGTGGGTGGCGGGTCACAGGATCTGGGTGTCACTAGAGGTGTGTGACTTGGTTTCTGCACCTGCAAAGTGGAGTTAGCATCACAGCACCCACTCCTACCTCAGCAGCAATCAGGTGACAGGCAGAGAGGCTCAGGCAGCAGCCGGCCCAGAGCAGGGTTCCTAGTGCTAGATGTCACCAAGTGTGACAAAGTCTGGCCCACCGGACACTCCTTCAACTCCCGCTGATTGTGACTGACCATCCCAGACAGCCCTCTCCCCCAGCATCACCCCTCCTTCAGAAATCTCCAATGTCTCTCCGTGCCCGCGGAGCGCTGCGGTCCCGGAGCTCAGCTCTGGGGCCTTGCTCGCCCCCTGCCTCCTGCAGCCTCCCCTCCGCCTGGCAGCACTGGCATACTTTCCACATGCCAGGTCTCATGGTCCCCTCATCCCCCACGTAAACCCTGCTCTCCCTCCATGGTCTGGCTTGCTCCCCTCCTCCCTGACCTCTCGGGCCACCGTAAGCTTTGTGACACTGACGTTCTGGAAAGCACGTAAATGTGTAAATGTTTCCCATACGTGTGCTGTGCTTCGCCCTCTCCAAGGAGAACTTAAAGTTCCTGGGGAAAGACCATGTCTGTACTTGTCACTCCACCATCACACCTGCAAGGGCCTGAGCAAGCAATAACAGTTCAGTTAAAACGTTAAGAAGACGCTGCTCTGGAAAAACAAGCGTTATCAACGGGAACTTACGAGCCGGGCCACCTGGAGGTTGGCCACGGTGGTGCCCGTGAGCAGGGCGCCGGGCCTCGGGGCCGTGACCGTGGTGAGCTGGGGGCTCTGCTGCTGCGTGGGCTGCGGGGGCTGCACCTGCACTTGAGCCGTTGGCTGCGGGGGCCCCGCTGGGGCCTGTGCTGGGGGCGCCTGCTGGGGCAGCTGCAGTTTCTGCTTCTGCATTTTGATCAGGTGTTCCTAAAACCCAGATAAAGTAATCTTTTCATCAACATTAACTGTATTCCACTTTGTATATATCTTGGTTTTAAGTTACTGTTCTACTACCCATTAAATATTGAAGAAAACAGTTGCTACTAGGCTACAGTCTGCAAACAATCCTCCAGGCCTTTGCCAAACATTTTTTAAATGTTCCTTTATCACTGATGAAAACTAGCAACTGTGATTTGACAGATCAGCAAATCTGTAACAAAATTTCTAGGTTCTGATCACTCATAAACAAGTTAATTTAAATCTGCAGTACCATCAGAAAAATTCTAAAAGTCTTAAAATCATAGTCCTTCTTGAAACTTTAAAATGTATTATAAGCAGTAGCTCTAAATTTTGTATTCCAACTGTCTCCAAATGAAAGTTTAATTGATAAATAAACCCATGTCTTTAAAAGAAGTCAAAATAACAAGATAAAAATATTCTAGGGAATAAAAAATTATTGAGGAAAACTGATATTGAGTTCATTCATGACTATCAGATCTCTTTCAAGATGCTGAAAAAGAAAAGGACTTTGCAACTGGCTTAGGAGGGGGCAGGGAAGAGAGGAAAGGAATCAGGTGCATGAGTGGGTCAGTGGGGCTCTGAGCAGCTGGAAGCAGGGGCAGGTCACTGAAGGCCCTGCCATCACAGAGCGGAAGAAGCAGGGAGGCGGGGGGTGGAGGGAGGCAACAGCGTGGGGAGCGGCACAGAGCCGCTCTGACAACTCGCCCCTGCGGGGCTGGACAACCCTAATTCAGTGCTGCCTGTCAGCATTCCGCAGCAATGGACATACTCTGCAGCTGGGCTGTCCAATGAGATGGTCACAGCCACGTGTGGCCTTGCACCCTTGAGCTGTGGCTGGTGTGACGGAGGATGGAAAGTTGAGCTTGGTCACATTTTGTTTCTGTGGTGTGCACTCGAGTGCCCCTCCAGGATGAAGTCCTGGCTGGTGCTCGCAGGTTCTCAGGCCCCTCCAGCACCCTGGGCCCCTCTGTCACCCGCAAGGGGCAGGCCCGAGGGCAGGTACTTACTGTGGCAGCTCCGACAGCCAGCTGCAATTCTAAAATACCGTCTTGTTTCTATTACATACGTTTTTCTGGCTCCTTTCTATGTTGAATATTAATGCTTTTCCATTTGTGGCAGTATTTCCTTTTAAAATGAATGTATTTGGTTGTATAACACCACAGGTGACACGGCGATTGGCAAAATTCAGGAACATCAGTACTCAAATGACTGACACTGGAAAACGATAACGCAAATGAACTACTCCTAGAGAAACCAAGTCTTNCAGTATTTCCTTTTAAAATGAATGTATTTGGTTGTATAACACCACAGGTGACACGGCGATTGGCAAAATTCAGGAACATCAGTACTCAAATGACTGACACTGGAAAACGATAACGCAAATGAACTACTCCTAGAGAAACCAAGTCTTTACCACCTCGGCTCTTAAACTGTAGAGGAACGCTTTTCACCAGCATTTTCTCAGGCTGGGAAAGGGGTCCAGTGGCCTTCAAGTTCTCCCTGGAGCCTGAGCTGCTGCACACAGCACAAGCAAGCAGGTGGGAAGATCCATCTGGAAATGGGGATTAAGGTCTCAGAGAGCTAGGAACAAGCTGGTCACGTGATCATGGAAGTGGCCCTGTAGGCAAGGTTGTTTCTAAACACAACATACACACACTTCCCACATAAAGACGATGGCAGGTTGTGCAGAACACACTCTGAATGACACGACACAATAAGGCATCATCACACAGGGGTGTCAGGGTTTCTAGAAGATGCTCACCGGTGTCAACTTGCCCACAGCCTTGATCTGTGCTGGCGACTGGGCCTGGCCTTGGATCTGCGGGACCTGCACCTGAGAGGCCTGCTGCTGCTGTTGCTGCTGCTGCTGCTGCTGCTGTTGTTGCTGCTGCTGCTGCTGCCGAAGGAGCTGGAAGTGTGCGGGCGTGATGGTTTTCCCCGGGAGCTGGACCCCTGTGGCTGAAGATGTTGTCTGGTGAGACCGCAGCCCCCCTGACAAACACACACGCACCTGAGCCCTCAAGAGCTGTAAGAGCAGGGCAGGTCATGTAGGAAACCAACCCTGCCTTTACCTTGGGACACCTGAGTCACCAAAGACCGGGTCGGGGTCTGCACGGGGGTCAGGCTGGTGGTGACCACAGCCGAGGCCGTCACTGAGGTGACCGCTCGAACACCCTGAGTCGGTGCCAGGGACACCAGGTCGGATGTGGCCGTGGCTGGGGAACCAACTGCTCGAGGCTGGGTGTGGACCACCTGGGCAGGAGCAGAGCCTCCCGAGGTCTGGAAAAGGTGAACGGGAAGAGAACTGTCAGGCTGCTTCGCGATACTCAAGACTCTACAGTCATCGGGTGAAGAAAAAAGGCCACAAAACTCTAAAACCTAGAAAAATAAGCCTTCTGACAGAGTGCTGAGAGACCTGTGAGCGCAAAACCTGTGCCCTGGACTAGAGCAGGTGGCAACACGCAGAAAAGGAAGGTCCCCTCCCCTGTCTACCACACTTGCCCTGTGCCTGTCCAGGTGTCCTCACTCGAAAGACCTTTGGTTTCCAAGAAACCATCTGGATGCCCGCGTTTATCCTCGCAAAACACACAGGACCCTACTCACGGTCATCCCTAGCCAGGCGTGGAAGCTGCAACCCTGAACCCACTTCCACCCCTCCAGGCCTCGTAGCATCCCAACTGAAGTAACTGATCAAATCTTTTGTCCATTAAAAAAAATTATTTTGTCCACTATTAAAAGTTGTTCATTTTCTGACTGTTGATGCAAGAATCTTTATATATTTATATACACATAATTTATTTTGGGCTAGTGTTGGGTTTTCATTGCTGCATGGGCTTTTCTCTAGTTTCAGTGTGCGGGCTTCTCATTGAGGTGGCTTACTCTTTTTTTTTTTGTTTGATTTTCAACATTGAGGTGGCTTACTCTTGTGAAGAACCTGCTCTAGGGTGCATAAGCTTTAGTAGTTATGGCACATGGGCTCAGTAGTTGCAGCTCCTGGGCCCCAGAGCACAGGCTCAGTAACTGCGATGCAAGGGCTTGGCTGCTCCACATCATGTGGGATCTTCCTAGACCAGGGATCAAATCTGTGTCTTCTGCAATGGCAGGAGGATTCTTTACCACTGACCCACCAGGGAAACCTGGAAGAAATCTTTATATAATCTAAATACTAGTTCTTTCTCAGGTATATTTTCCATGCCTTTGTTTTAACTTTATTAATAATGTTTTCCAAAGAGCAAAAATTCTTGATTTGATGATGCCTCATTTATTAATTTTTTCATAATGCACAGGTTTTGGGTATCTTAGGAAATCCTTGCCTAAACCAAGGTAGCAAAGATGTTCTATTTTTTTCCTAGAAATGTTATAGTTTGGGGCCGATGACCCCCTTTGAGTGACTTTCTATATACAGTATTAGTGAAACAGGTCAAAGTCCATTGCTTTGCACATGGCTCTGCAATTTCTCCAGTACTATTTGTTGAAAAGACTGTCCTTTCTCCACTGAATGAACTCTTCCAGCACTTCTAGCAAAAAGTAATCAACTATGTACACGTGGGTCTATTTCTGGGCTCTCTATCCTACCCCCTGGATCTGTGTGTCCATCTTTTTGCCAACACCATGCATCCAGACCACTGCCAGCAACACCTGCACAGCAAAGACATTTTTCAAAACTCAAGAGGGGCCTTCCCTGGTGGTGGTAAAGGATCCACCTACCAATGCAGGGGACATGGGCTCAATTCCCTGTTCTAGGAAGATTCCATAGGTCAGCTAAGCCCGTGCTCCACAACAAGAGAAACCACTGTGATGAAAAGCCCGTGCACCACAACTGGAGAGTAGCCCCCACTT
>SJYV01056156.1:0-16315 GCA_006410875.1 Neotragus pygmaeus
CTCTATTATGCTCCTGCCATCACTCTGATGACCTTTCTGGTGGTCAGACTTCCTTTTCATTATCTCCCAGGATGCTCACATTTTCTCAAGGCTTTGTCATACGTCCCTTGGCAATATCATCCACTCCCACCATCATCTGCTATTATCAATTTAGATGTAGCTGTCAAGTTTTTCATGTCTGACTCAGCTGCTTTCCCAAATTCAGATCCTACATTTCTATCTGTAGGACAGTCTCCAGTCATTCAACAAGTACCTAAAATTTAAAATGTGCAACCTACCATCTTATCCCAAACATGCTAGTACACTGAAAAGGGATTTCTGTCATATGTGACTTTTCAATTTCCCTCACATCATATCCCGTCATTCCCAGCTAAGCCTCTAACCACTCATCACAACCCTAATGTAGATCTTTATTTGCTCACAACTCAGCTCTTGAAAGAATCTTCTGCCCTTTTATGAGAAGTCCCAGAATTATTTCTAGAAAAATTTGCTTTGGAATGACATAGATGTATGTATAGAGCCCATCCTCAAAAAATACATAATTGTTTAAAATATTGAAAAATTAGAACCAAATTTTACTGCCTAGAACTGTGAATCTGTAGCCGTCTATAAAGTGGAATATTATCTTTCACATTACTGTCTATCCACACTTTATTTGCCAGATATACTAGATTATACACCACTACCCAAATAGCCTCAAGACATTTTCAAGGGCTGGAAAATACACTTTTCCTATAGCTTTTATATGTGAAACAAGTTTAAAGATGTCTATTGAAAAAGTAAGACGGAAATTTGAAAGACTATTAGAGAAGAGGAACTCATGCAGAGGAAAATATATGGAAATCTAGAGGTCCTTTTGATTCTTTATCTGAATATAAAAGGTGGAAAAAACTCAAAAAATCCAAAATAATTGGAAATTAAACAATTCATCTCCAAATAAAAAAATATGGAGCCAAAATGAAATCACAAGGAAAATTAGAAAAAATTGGGGGAACTGGATAAAACAACATTTAAAATAAAATTTATATATTTAAACATATTAGAAAAAATTAAATATTTAAGGAAAAAATACAAATCTTAAACTCAGATGACAGAAGCTAAGGAATACACTGCAACTAATTTTGCGCTAAAGGAATAGAAAACTAAATAATAATATAATTTGCATAAATAAACACAAAAACTCAACAAAATACTACCATTCAGCTATCTATAAAACAGACTACATATCATGATGAAGTACAGTATATCTATGGAATGCAAAGTTGACTTAATATTTAAATATAAATTGGCATAGTTCACCATAAAACAGAAAAAAATGGGAGAAAAAACATCATCTAAATCATTTTTTAAAGCAATTACTTAAATAATTAACATTCAAAACCCTTTCATGAAAATAAATAATTAAATAACAAGCACTCCACAAACCAGGAATACAAAGAGACTCCCTTAGAAGGACATCTATAAAAATTATTCAACTAAACCTGGAAATAAAGTGCTATGTTCTCTCTCATGACTTCTATGCAATATGGTAAAAAGAGATCTTAACCAGCAGAGACAAAAAATAAACAAGTAAGCAAAAAGACAGTCTGAAAAGGAAAAACTAACAGACTCTTCATTTGTATATGCTGTTCCCTATGTTATAATTCTGAGCAATTCTGAGAAAAAACTGCTAGAATATATAATACAAGTTTCTTAGATAAAAGGCCAATATACTAAAAGTTAATTATGTACCTACAAGCTGGCAATAATCAACTCAAAAACAATTAACAATACCATTAATAACATGAAATATTTCAGTTCAGTTCAGTTCAGTCACTCAGTCGTGTCTGACTCTTTGCAACCCCATGAATCGCAGCACGCCAGGCCTCCCTGTTCATCACCAAGTCCTGGAGTTCACTCAGACTCACATCCATTGAGTCCGTGATGCCATCCAGCCATCTCATCCTCGGTGTCCCCTTCTCCTCCTGCCCCCAATCCCTCCCAGCATCAGAGTCTTTTCCATGAGTGAACTCTTCGCACGAGGTGGCCAGAGTACTGGAGTTTCAGCTTTAGCATCAGTCCTTACAAAGAAATCCCAGGGCTGATCTCCTTTAGGATGGACTGGTTGGATCTCCTTGCAGTCCAAGGGACTCTCAAGAGTCTTCCCCAACACCACAGTTCAAAAGCAGCAATTCTTCGGTGTTCAGCTTTCTTCACAGTCCAACTCATATCAATACATGACCACAGGAAAACCATAGCCTTGACTAGATGGACCTTAGTTGGCAAAGTAATGTCTCTGCTTTTGAATATACTATCTAGGTTGGTTATAACTTTTCTTCCAAGGAGTAAGCGTCTTTTAATTTCATGGCTGCAACCACCATCTGCAGTGATTTTGGAGCCCCCAAAAATAAAGTCTGACACTTTTCCCACTGTTTCCCCATCTATTTCCCATGAAGTGATGGGACCAGATGCCGTGATCTTCGTTTTCTGAATGTTGAGCTTTAGGCCAACTTTTTCACTCTCCTCTTTCACTTTCATCAAGAGGCTTTTTAGCTCCTCTTCACGTTCTGCCATAAGGGTGGTATCATCTGCATATCTGAGGTTATTGATATTTCTCCCGGCAATCTTGATTCCAGGCTTGTGTTTCTTCCAGTTCAGCGTGAAATATTTAGCAGTATATAAAAACATATTCAAGTCTACACAATGAAAACCATAAAACACCACTAAGAGAAACTAAGACTAAATAACTGAGGATACATACAATGTTCATAAATTTAAAATCTCAGTATTTTTAAATATATATACTTTTCAAATTGATTTTATAGATTCAATCCAATCTTAATTAATACTTTAGGAGGCTTTCTTAAGGATATATTGACAGCTGAATCTAAAATATATCTGAACATAAAAAAAATATATATATATCTGAACAAAAAAGAAAAAAAAAGTTACAAAGGAAAGATGAAACTGTAGAATTTATACTCTTTGAATCATACTATAAAATAATCAAGACAGCATACATAGATCATGAAATGAAAAAAGAGTGCCTTTTCGACAACTGATACAGAAACACCTGGCCACTCTCAAAGGAGCAAACAAAGAAAAAAACATGGTTTCACCTCATACCACACGCAAAATGTTTAATTCAAAATGAATAAAAAATATAGATGTAGAAGTTAAAATTTTAGCACTTCTAGAAAAAATAAACAGAAAATCTGATGAACTTCAAGTAGGCAGAGAATACTTAAGACTAAAATTCATAGATTGGAGAGTGTAAAAGAAAGTCATAACCATAAAAAATTTTTGACAAATTAGACTTCAGTGAAACTGATAAAATCTGCCCTGTTAAAGTCACCATTTAGAAAATGAAAAGGCCAGTGAGGGAAGGAAAGAGTGGGACGAATGGAGAAAGTACCATCAACATATACACACTACTGTGAGTAAAACGGGTACCAAGTGAGAAGTTGGGCGCCTGGCCTGGCACTCTGTAATGACCTAAAGAGGCGGGTTGGGAGGGGAGTGGAGCTAAAAAGGAGGTGACATATGTGTGACTGTGGCTGATTTGCAGTGTTGTACCGCAGAAGCCAACACAATTTTGTATAGCAATTTTCCTGCAATTAACAGAGAAATGAATAAAGAAAGAAAATGAAAAGGCAATGAGAAAAAACATTCACCATATGTATAACTGACAAAAGATTTCCTTACAGAAAATATAAAGAATTCCTACAGTGCCATAAAGACAAACAAACTTAAAACCATAAACAAAGGATCTGACTAGACATTTTACAAAAAATATACAAATGACTAATAAGTATGTGAAAAACGCTTAGTCAGCAGAGAAATTCAACTAAAACCCACAACACTCTATCATTATATACACACTAGAAGGGCTGAAATTACAGGAACTGACAATAAAAACTGGCAAGGATGTGGAACAAAGGGAACTCTCATACCTACCAACTAGTCTGATGAAGTGTAAAACCTACAACTACTCTAGAAAATAGTCTGGCAGTTCCTCCTAAGCCTGAACTTCCAATAGCACATAGCAATTATACTCCTAGGTATTTCCTTGAAATGAATGATAACATGTTTCTCCAAAAATGAATTGTATGAAAATGCCCATAATGCTTTTAATCATTAGAGTCAAACAGCGGAAATTATCCCATATACACCTACAGATGAATGGATAAACAAAGTAGTACTGCTAAGCAATATAAAAAACAAAAGAGCAATACACATACAAGAATGTGGATTAGTATCAAAAACGTCATGCTGACCAAAACAATCCAGACATTAGAGCACCCATTATGTAATTTATATGAAATTGTATACAACACCAAACTATCTATTAAAACAGAAACCAGATGAGCAGCTGCCTACAGTTAGGTGTGTGTATGAATCTGCCTGAAATGCAGGAGACCCAGGTTCAGGCCCTGCGTCGGGAAGATCCCCCAGAGAAGGACATGGCAGCCCACTCCAGTACTCTTGCCTGGAGAATCCCATGGACAGAGGAGCCTGGCGGGCTGCAGACCATGAGGTTGCAAGGGTTGGACACGACTGAGCGACTCAACCACGACCACCAGGTGTGTGTATGTGCAGTGGAACTGACCACACTGGAACAGAAGGGAATTCTCCAAGATGACAGATAATTTCCATACCTTGATTACAACAGCAACAAAGATATAAACTTGTCAAAACCCATCCAACTGAATACCTGAAATGAGTATGTTATATATAAATCACTCAATAAAGTATATTTAAAGTATATTTAAAGTATATTTAAAGTATAGTCTTAAAAATGAATAGGCAAGGCACTAACAGGAAAAAAAGTAGTTAAAATATTCATATTGGAAAAAAATAGCTCATATACCAAGTAAGTCAATACACTCTATAAATCAGTAAGTTAGATAAACAATAAGAGATAACTAATAAGAAACTAGGTAAAAGACAAATAGGTACTAAACAAAAATTCTTTTAAAAAATATATATATAACAAGCAGGAGAAAAGATGTACACTTTAATTTGTAAAGAAAATCCAAAATAAAACACGGTGACATACCACTACACAACCACCAGAAAGCTAAAATTAAAAGTGGCAAACAACTGTTGATGAAAACGTGGAGTGATATGAACAAGTACACACTGACGTTGGAAGAGGTACACATTGATGTTAGAAGACAGTGTACCAGTATCTGTTGAAATGGAAAACATGAACATTTTACAGTCAAGTCCACCCTCCCCTTCATGGATCACAGCCTTGTTGGGCAAAGGGGCTTGTATAACTCAGTGAAGCTATGAGCCATCCTGTGTAGGGCCACCCAACATGGATGGGTCATAGTGAGAATTTTGACAAAAAACAGTGTAATGGAGGAGAGATCCTGCCTCAAAAACCTCATGAACAGTATGAAAAGGCAAAAAGATATCACAATGGAAGATGAGCCTCTCAGGTCAGAAAATATCCAACATGCTACTGGACAAGACTGGAGAAATCGCTCCAAAAGGAATGAAGAGGCTGGGCCAAAGGGGAAACGATGCTCAGCTGTGGATGTGTCTGGTGGTGAAAGTAAAATCTGATGCCGTAAAGAAAATATTGCATAGGAATCTGGAATGCTAGGACCACAAATCAAGGTAAATTGCACATGGTAAAACAGGAGATGACAAGAATGAACATCAATGTATTAGGAATCAGTGAACTAAAATGGACGGGATTGGGCACACTTAATTTGGATGATCATGCATCTAATCCTGTGGGCAAGAATCCCTTAGAAGAAATGGTCTCATAGAAAACAAAAGAGATCAAAATGTAGTACTTGGGTACAATCTCAAAAATGGCAAAATGACCTCGGTTCCCTTCCAAGACACACTATTCAACATCATAGTAATCCAAGTCTAAGCCACAACCACTAATGTTGAAGAAGCTGAAGTTGATGGCTTCTATGAAGAACTACTAGACCTTCTAGAACTAACACCAAAAAAGATATCCTTTTCATCATAGGGGATTGGAATGCAAAAGTAGAAAGTCAAGAGATTCCGGGAGGTGAAAGTAAGTTCAGCCTTGTAACACAAAATGAAGCAGGGCAAAGGCTAACAGAGTTTTGTCATGAGAAATCACTGGTCATAGCAACACAAGAGACAATTCTATATATGGACATCACCAGATGGTCAGTACTGAAATCAGACTGATTATATTCTCTGCAGCCAAATGCAGAAGCTCTATATAGCCAGCAAACACAATACCTGGAGCTGATTGTGACTCAGATCATCAGCTCCATAATGCAAAATTCAGGCTTAAATTCAACAAAGTAGGGAAAACCACCAGACCATTCACGTATGACCTAAATCAAATCCTTTAAATTTATACAGTGGAAGTAACAAATAGATTTGAGGGATTAGATCTGGTGGAGAGAGTGCCTGAAGAACTATGGATGGAGATTCATAACACTATACAGGAGGCAGTGACCAAAACCATCCCAAACAAAAAGAAATGCAAGAGGGCAAAGTGGTTATCTGAGGAGGCTTTACAAATAACCGAGGAAAGAAGAGAAGTGAAAGGTATTAGAGAAAGGGAAAGATATATCGAACTGAATGCAGAGTTCCAAAGAATAGCAAGGAGAGATAAGAAAGCCTTCTAAATGAACAATACAAAGAAATGGAGGAAAACAAGAGAATGGGAAAGACTAGAGATATCTTCCACTGTATAATCATAAGGGATTTGATTTAGGTCATATCTGAAAGGTTTAGCGGTTTTCCCTACTTTCTTCAATTTAAGTCTGAATTTGATAATAAGGAGTTCGTGATCTGAGCCACAGTCAGCTCCTGGTCTTGTTTTTGTTGACTGTATAGAGCTTCTCCATCTTTGGCTGCAAAGAATATAATCNGTTTAGCGGTTTTCCCTACTTTCTTCAATTTAAGTCTGAATTTGATAATAAGGAGTTCGTGATCTGAGCCACAGTCAGCTCCTGGTCTTGTTTTTGTTGACTGTATTAGAGCTTTTGAACTGTGGTATTGGAGAAGACTCTTGAGAGTCCCTTGGACTGCAAGGAGATCCAACCAGTCCATTCTGAGGATCAGCCCTGGGATTTCTTTGGAAGGACTAATGCGAAAGCTGAAACTCCAGTACTTTGGCCACCTCATGCAAAGAGTTGACTGATTGGAAAAGACTCATGCTGGGAGCGATTGGGGGCAGGAGGAGAAGGGGACGACAGAGGATGAGATGGATGGATGGCATCACGGATTCGATGGACGTGAGTCTGAGTGAACTCCGAGAGATGGTGATGGATAGGGAGGCCTGGCGTGCTGAGATTCATGGGGTCGCAGAGAGTCAGACACAACTGAGCGACTGAACTGAACTGAGAGATATCTTCAAGATAACTGGAGATAGCAAGGGAACATGTCATGCAAGGATTGGCACGATAAAGGATATAAACAGTAAGGACCTAGCAGAAACAGAAGCAATCAATTAAGAAGAGGTGACAAGAATACACAGAACTACACACAAAAGGTCTTAATGACCAAGATAACCACGATGAGGTGGTCAGTCACCATGCCAGACATCCTGGAATGTGAAGTGTAGTGAGCCTCAAAAGCATTACTATGAACAAAGCTAGTTCACAGTATGTAATGAACTAGAAGGAATTCCAGCTGAGCTATTTCAAATCCTAAAAGATGATGCTTTACAGTGCTGCAATCAATATGTCAACAAATTTAGAAAACTCAGCATTGGCCGCAGGACTGGAGAAGGTCAGTTTTCCATTCCGATTACAAAGAAAGGAAATGCCAAAGAATATTCAAACTATTGTACAATTGGTGCTCATTTCACATGCTAGCAAGGTAATGCTCAAAAATCCTTCCCAATAGGCTTCAGCAGTACATGACCAAGAACTTCCAAATGTACAAGCTGGATTTGAAAAAGCAGAGGAACCAGAGATCAAACTGCCAAAATCCATTGGATCATAGAAAAAGCAAAGGGATTTCAGAAGAAACATCTGCTTCATTGACAATGCTGACACCTTTGACTGTGTGGGTCACAACAAACTGTGGAAAATTCTTAAAGATAAGAGAATAGCAGACCACCTTGTATCTTGATTAACCTGCATGCAGGTCAAGAAGTAACAGAATTGGACATGAAACGATGGACTGGTTTAAAATCGGGAAAGAAGTATGTCAAGGCTATATATTGTCACCCTACTTATTGAACTCATATGCAGAGTGCATCATGAGAAATGCCAGACTAGATGAATCACAAGGCAGAATCAAGATTGCTGGGAGAAATATTAACAACCTCAGATATGGAGATGATACCCACTATAATGGCAGAAAGTGAAGAGGACCTAGAAAGCTTCTTGATGAGGGTCAAAGAAGACAGTAAAAAAGTTGGCTTAAAACTCAACACTCAAAAAACAAAGATCATGGCATCCAGTCCCATCACTTCATGGTAAATGGAAGGGGAAAAACTGAAAATAGTGACAGATTTTATTTTCCTGAGTTCTAAAATCACTGAGGACGATGACTGCAGCCATGAAATTAAAAGACGCTTGCTCCTTGGAAGGAAAGCAGTAACAAATCTAGACAGCATATTAAAAGCAAAGATATCACTTTCAGACAAAGGCCTGTATAGTCAAAGCTATGTTTTTTCCAGAAAGTTCGACCATAAAGAAGGTTGAGTACTAAAGAATTGATGCTTCTGAACTGTGGGCTTGAGAAGACTCTTGAGAGTCCCTTGGACAGGAAGGAGATCAAACCAGTCAGTTCTAAAGGAAATCAACCCTGAATATTCACTGGAAGGACTAATGCTGAAGCTGAAGCTCCAGCACTTTGGCCACTTAATGTGAAGAACTGACTCACTGGAAAAGACCCTGATGCAGGAAAAGATTGAGGGCAGAAGGAGAAGGGGACTACAGAGGATGAGAGAGTTGGATGACATCACCACTCAATAGACGTGAGTTTGAGCAAACTCCATGCAACAGTGAAGGCTAACAGAGCCTGGCACACTGCAGTCCATGGAGTTGCAAAGAGTTGGACACGACTGAGCAACTGAACAACAAATCCACCCTACAAATACACGTGAGTATGTACACCAAAAAGCATTAAAGCAGCACAGATGCTGATATTAACAGTTAAAAAATGGAATGCCAATCAATAGCAGAAGAGAGTATGAAAAACCACTGCTCTACTAATGAAACAGAATAATATACGGTATTGATCATGAAAAAGAAAACGTAACAAATGAAATGAATCTCACAAACATAACACTGGAACTAAAAATGCCAGAGAAAACTGACTTTGATTCAGTTTTTGTAAAGTTCAAAAACTGAAAAGAAATTACAATGATTAAAAAACATACAGCTACGTATTAAAAGAAAAAAACAGAAGCAAGTAGTCATTAGATAAAATGACATTATTTAGCTTAATGGAACAAAAAAGGGTTGTGATTGGATATATAAATGCACAAGGCTTCTCACAACCACTTCAGCATTAAGAAAAGGAGGTAAATTAATGTTAAATGCACACTTTTTTCTAGAGTATATTTTATGAGAAACAGATTATAAAGCAAATTTTCATTAAGTTTGTATAATATTGTGATATTAAAATAAATTTCAGTTAAAAAGTTCAAGGCTAAAATCTCTAAAATATTTTATAACCCATTATTCTAATTTACTAACATTTTAAATTATGCAATTGAAATGTATTGGCTTCAGAAGTTTGTGCGTCAGTTTTTTAAAAGAAATTTATACTCAAATTTTAAAAGCAATGACTTATATGATAAAGAAATTCCCCTCTTCTACTTCGTCCCTGTTTGGCTGTTTTCTACAGGTGTACTCATGTTAACATGAATGTACTGCCTGTGTAAATAAAATCAAATTATCCATCATTCAAGATATAAAGTTCTATCTTCATTCTTTTTCATGGCTATACACAATATTATATTTTTAGTTAAATAAACACAATTTCTGGTAAACACTTTTAAGTGTACTACCTTAGGCCCCAATTTATCTCAAAATTACTTACACTATAAATGGTTTGTCTCATTGTAAACCATTTAAAAGGGCAATCATCTAAATGACAACAAATTAAGAAGCTTTTCAACAGTTCAATTTTGGAGGTCTTTGCACTCAATCTCAATTCAGATTTAAAGTCCAACCATTAAAAATTTAAAAAAAAATGTTGTCCGTGGGAATGTTACAGAGCCTCCTGAAAAACTTAGAAAAATAAAAGCTTAAAAAATCCAACAGCAAATGAAAGTCAACCAATGACAATGTGTGACAGCCACCTTTAATTCTAAAGTGATTCCTCTGTCATCCAGTGCTTCTAAGTATTGATTTCTCTCGGCATGAAAAAGTCTAAGCCAATGAAATAGATATAGTATCATCCCCCTGATAATAGCATTCAAGGTGAAAACAGGCAGAACACTTATCAAAGTATCACTTCCATTTCTTATTGTTTTAATGGACTGGATACAATGTGCTGGGTTCTTATCTTTACAATCGCAGACTTAAAGTAATATTTTCAAATAATCGGAGGGCTACTATAGGTTCCAATATTTTACTTTAGAGAATAAAAGAATGGGTTTCAAAGGCTTTTACATATTTGTAAGGTGAAGTCAATACTAAGAAGGTGGTTACAGTTTCCACTTGCATGTAAAATACACATACAACACTGTTTACATTATTTCATTGCTACATTAGAGTTACTTGTTAACAATGAAAATTACAAAATTTCTAAGTAAATACCAAAACAACTTTCATAAAGGCAAACTGACTTCTTTCACAATGCCTGCATACATTATATATCAGTTTGGTAAATAAAGTAAAATGTGGTTAGTATCGGTGATCAATACAATTGACGGGAAATTTAAATAGAGTTAAATTCAAATAACTATAATTTAAAATTCATAATGAGACAGGTATATCTTCCTGTAAGATTATAATTATACACAAATACATATAAACATACATACAGTGAAAAAGAGAGAAATTCAAAAGTTTTTATTTTTAAAATTTACTTTTTGTTAATTTGCACAAGAGCTGAAAATCTTAAACAAATCTTATAATCTTTTAACTCAACATATCTACCTAACCATTGGGTTTTTTGGAAATCATACAAAACTTGGGCATCTTACTTTTACTAGGCTAAAAGTACTGTGTGTGTGTGCGCGCGCACGCACGCATCTGTGTGTCTGTATGTACATATGTATAGATATACTTTAATTTCAAATAACACTAGTTTAAGAACAAGCATGAAAACTGAAAAGTTATAAAGAGATCAATTCATTCTTTAAGAAACCATAGTTAATACTGTGGTTAAGAACACAGACTCTGGAGACAACCTGAGTTTAAAAGAAAAATAGAAAAAGGATATAATGTGATGTGCTTTTCATAAAGTTCCAATATGCACAGACATAAAACAATCAGAATGTTGACAGGCATATACACTAATACCCAACACTTACTGTAGACTCAGTCATGAAGTCAACCAACTATACTGCAAACAGTCCCTTGTCTTCCATCATCTGAATGTAGCTGAGAGACATGGAGTAAAAATAATTACGATATGAGATACTTGCTAAGAAAGATATTCACAGTGTGCTTGAAAAGAACAAGAAAGAACTATGCAGAACCAGTGAGGGTTTCACAAAGGAATTAGAGGATAAGTAAATTTTCACAGAGAAGAAAGGGCTCATTTAACATAGAAGAAATAAAATATAGCAAAATATAGGTGAAAAAATGAGAACAGGTCAAATAAAAAACTTTTAAGAATAACAGAATAAGACTTGCAATTACTAGAGCACTCTCTTTTTTGAAGTAAACCAGTACATGCTTCTTTATATCTTCCTTGGGTGCCTAATGTATTTTTACTCATTTCCTTCCTAAAAAGATTATTCCTCAAAAGTTTTTATAAATGGTTTAACATATAAATAGTTGATTTGGTCAACTGTTAAGATAACTAGGATATATCATAAACTGAAACCTTAAATACAGGCTGAGTATATTCAGATATTTTCTAGACATTTTTAAACAGTAGTAAGATATCTAGTTCTCTATCGAGACTATATTTTACATTATTAGAATCTAATGAGAACACACTGAAGAAAATATATTTTTCAGTTTGGATTTAATTTGATCAGCTTTGCTCACAGGTATGAATTCCATTTCACCTAGGTCATAGTTCCTTTGCTTTTTTCTAGCTTCTACCTTTAACAGAGTGCCCAGTAATATAGCTCTGTTTCTTGAAGCTAGAGAAGCATCACTTACAATTTTCAAAATCAAGATACATCAGCTTACTTTACAATGGTCTTCCGTTGTCCCAAAAGTGAAAGCTTCTTTGGTTTCACATGTTAGTCTAAAAAGGATGATTTTTAAAAAACATATGTACATGCATGCACGTGCCCTGTGTAGATATGTGTATTTCCTATTCAGAAGTTACCCCCATAGAAGACTGACAACAGAAAATGCTGTGAGCCTAGTTCTTAATCTGGCCATTATCAAGAAGCTAAAATAGGAAGTGAGACAAGCTAAAACACACCCTAGAAGAATCTCTAAAAATAGTGCATTCCAGAATGAATACAGCAGACTTTGGAAATGTACTGAGAAATACTATGACTAAAGAGTCCAGGTGTGAAAGATAAACCGAATATGTATGATAAACCAGAGTGAGAATTTTCCTTAAGGAGTTTGATGGTCCCATTGTCAATTAACCAGAAGAAGGTAAAAAGGTGAACCCTGGACTTAGTAAGACCCAGCATTCTTGTTATTCTAAGACTGGATGCAAGTTAGCCTGTACTAAAGGAAGAAGGAATGTGATGAAGAGATATCTCTATGTGAGGATGCTGAACAAGCCCCTGCAACTTGGCAAAGCAGGAGAGAGACCGAGGTCAAGAGAAAACCTCCTCTGCAGGAGCGTGGGCTATGAATTAGCAGATGCAAAGCTCAGTACTGAGCTTTCCTTTTCTGCACTGTGATGTCTTTGATTGTTGCAAGGCCTACAAAGGAGAAAAAGAAAAGCCTTTGTCCATGCTTTGTCCATGTTTCATCTTTGATAAAGATAAAACAGCTACTTCCTGGGAAAGCCACTTGTATGATACTAAGACATAGCCTCCAGAGTTCTGACAAGAGCAGTCAACTGGACCAAGGCCCTAAGGCAGAGGTAAGAATCCCAGAGTAAGTGTGGGACATATAAGCATTCCTTGAGTGATCCTTGAGATTACTTAGAATAAAAAAAATTACTCTTCATTTTGAAGTAACAGCAATAGGTGCATCATTAAACATTTAGTATGGACTCACGGATGGAGGAGCCTGGTGGGCTGCTGTCTATGGGGTCACACAGAGTCGGACACAACTGAAGTGACTTAGCAGCAGAAGCAGCACATAACAGGCACTTTACAGCTATCAAATCCCATTTATTCCTCATTACTATAGGTAGGCACCATCATTATCCTGATTTTCACATGAGACATTAATGTCTTAGCTCACACAGTGAGTAAATGACAGAGGCAAAATTAATGCAANAGCAGCACATAACAGGCACTTTACAGCTATCAAATCCCATTTATTCCTCATTACTATAGGTAGGCACCATCATTATCCTGATTTTCACATGAGACATTAATGTCTTAGCTCACACAGTGAGTAAATGACAGAGGCAAAATTAATGCAAAGGTTATCTGACTGCAAAGTCAGAACTATGTGAAACTGCACGAGAGTAATCTGTGGTCTCATTGGCTGAGTGCTCAAACTAAAGTGATCTGGCCATTTAAAAGGACTCATAATAGTCCTTTACTTAACCAGTGTATCTATAGTATTTTATCACTCCCACAGTTGTTTACAACATCATTTTTATCTAACATAAATAAAATAATACCCAAAGCTACAATTATATGAATCTGTCTATATACATATATATATATAGAGAGAGAGAGTCAAGCTTACCATTTTCCTACTCCTGCTCTATAGATGAAGAAGTATATAAAAAGAGGATAAGAAGTATGTCTAAAACCATAATGCTAGTAAACAAATACCAAAGCCAAGAAAAGAACTGCCATTCCATTGCTTTGCTATTATGACTCAAGATCTATTAATCAGTCATCTCTTCAGGAAATGACAGAATTGATTATATAAAGTGTACCTCAAGAAAGAAATGTTGCAAAGACAGTAGAATGTATTAATCACCAATATAGAGGCATCATGAGAAATAGAAGGCATAAAGCTAAGCTTTAAAAAAGTTATCATGAACCTTGGTCATCCCTTTCTCAGTTACTAAAGCAGGAAATGGCTACCCACTCCAGCATTCCTGCCTAGAAAATTCCACAGACAGAGAAGCCTGGTGGACTAGTTCATGCAGTCAAAAAGAGTCAGACACGGCTGAGTGACTAACACACTTTTCAGCTAAGATGTTCCAAACAGGAGTAAAAGATATAAGGGAATAAATAAGAAAGGATAAAATAAAAACAAGAAAAGACAAGCAGGAAAGCATAAATGGGAAGTTTACTTGAAAATATTTTTACTGTATCGTAAGTTTACTTTAAAAGTTACTAAGAAAAAAATATATACTGCCATTTTATTTCATGTGCCTTGTATTTCAACCACTAAAAGACAAATTGGGGAATTCAATTCAATAATGAGAATATAAAAGTTAAAAGTGGACAAAGATGAAAAAAAGTTTATTCTTCAACTAATGTTTAAATAGTTCAGATTTATTCTGCACTCCACCAATTTTACATGCAGGTAAGAACCAATATATAAAGTTAATAGAAAGAGAAAATAAACAGAGAAAATATGTCTGTGGTTTCAGTTTCAAAAAATTTTCTGAAATTTAAAGACTGAATGAAAGGAAATTTAAAGATTACTATACAGCTGATATTCTAACATAACACAAGCAATATCGAGTGTTGGAGAGAAAGTAGAGGAAAGAAAATCTTGTGCACTGTCAGTGGGAACATAAATCAGATCAGCCACTACTGAAGACAGCATGAAGGTTTCCCAAAAAGTTGAAACTAGAGCTCCTATATGATCTGGCAAAGCACTTCTTTATATCTAAAGGAAACAACTCACTACCTTGAATAAATACATGCACTCCCAAATTCCTTGCATCATTATTAAAAATAGCCAAAATATGGAAACACACTAGGTATCCATCAACAAATGGATAAACAAAATACACTGGGAGTATTATGCAACCTGAAAAAAGGGGAAATCTTGCCAATTGTGATGACATGGATGAATCAATCAGAGGGCAATATGCTAAGTGAGACAAGCCATAAACAAAAAGACAAATATTGCATGATTTCATTTCTATGCGGAATCCAAAAACAAAAAATTCAAACTCATACTAGAGGCTTCAGACTGGCAGGAAAGGGAAGATATTGATTAAATAGTACAGTATTTACATTCTAAGATTAGTAAATTCTATATATCTAATGTACAGTATGGCAACAATCCTTAATGAGAATATGCTGATTACTTGAAATTTGCTTAGATCTCAAGTGGTCGACCAAAGACAAACACAAATAGCATGAGTGGAAGCATGTGTTAACTTGGTCACCGGGGGTAATCATTTCACAGTGCACACACATCAAAGCATCATGCTGCGCACCTTAAACATACAAAGTATTTATTTGTCAATCTTATTTCAATAAAGTCGGAGAGACAAAAAAAAACAGTGGCAAACTAATAATACAGGGGAAGATGATGATGACTACTACTTTTCTTTATGTTTTTACCAGGATACCAACAGAAAATTTTCTTAATCTAAAAGAAGAATTGATGATTTTGAACTGTGGTATTGGAGGAGACTCTTGAGAGTCCCTTGGACTGCAAGGAGATCCAACCAGTCCATCCTCAAGGAGATCAGTCCTGGGTGTTCACTGGAAGGACTTATGTTGAAGCTGAAACTCCAATACTTTGGCCACCTGATGTGAAGAGCTGACTCATTTGAAAAGACCCTGATGCTGGGAAAGACTGAGGGCAGGAGAAGAAGGGGACGACAGAGGATGAGATAGTTGGATGGCATCACCAACTCGATGGACATGGGTTTGGGTGGACTCTGGGAGTTGGTGATGGACAGGGAGGCCTGGAGTGCTATGGTTCACGGGGTTGCAAAGAGTCGGACACGACTGAGTGACTGAACTAAACTGAAAAGAATCAAGATCTCATGTGAAAAGACTGCATCCCCAAATTTTTGTTAGCAGGTTATTAAAACCTTTATTAACCATATATTCTCTATTAGTTGAAGCTTTCCAGCAGTGGCCACAGGACTGGAAAAGGCCAGTTTTCATTCCAATCCCAAAGAAAGGCAACGCCAAAGAATGTTCAGACTACTGCACAATTGCACTCATCTCACA
>SJYV01056158.1:0-16915 GCA_006410875.1 Neotragus pygmaeus
TTTTTTTTTTTTTTTTGCCATTGTTGTCTGAAAAGTCTTTAACTTTCCTTCCATTCTGAATGAAAACCTTGCTTCATAGATTTTCCTAAGTTGCAGATTATTTTTTCTTTTCAATACATTGAATATATAATGCCACTTCTTTCTGTCTGCAGAAAAATCATCTGATACCTTTATGGGAGTCCCCTTGTATGTGGCTGTTAGTTTCTCTCTTGCCACCTTCTGCAAGTTTAAGTCTAGGCTCTGAGTTCAATTTTGGGAGACTTTTGTCACTTGTGTAAATATCTCTCAGATTTAGTTCCCCTTTTTTTAAACAATATAAAAAAGAGTAGTTTTCAAAAGGTTAAAGAAATAATTGCATGACTGTCAAAAAAAATCCATGCAAATATTTGTTAATTTTCATTGATTTCCTAGCATCAGAGTTTGTTATAGAAGATTGGATACATTGAAGATTGGACACTTTTAATAGCTTGCTTTCCCCATATTTTAAGAACACAATTATTGAACATTTAATTTCACTCTTATGAAGTGCTAGCTACATAAATTTAAATAACTCAGAATTTTTTCTTCTAGCAATGTGTCAGGTAAAATATTACCCTTTATTCCACTATCCTCTTTTATAAAATTTTCACTTCATGTTATACGCTTAACATTTTTCATGCCATTGAATTTGCTTCTTTCATAATATTAAATAATAGAACACAAAGGTGTCACATTATTTAATCAATGATTCCTGATAATATAATTATTTTCATATTTTCAATGTTATAAGCAAAATTTTAATGAATCTCCTTGAGGATAAACATATTGAAATGTAATTCTTAACTTATATTCTTAACGCAATTGATGTCTTAGTTTGTTCAAATAAAGTTTTGACATTTATCTGTTTTATTTTTATTTTTTAATGAATAAGAAAGTCCATGAGATTAGATCCAGACATTATAGGTCATCTTAAAATCAATGTTCTTATTTTCACTAAAATTTAAGTATTACATGATTAATGTTGAGCTTCTCTTATGGCTCATCTAGTAAAGTATCTGCCTGCAATCTGGAGACCTGGGTTCAATCCCTGGTTTGGGATGATCCCCTGGAGAAGGCAATGGCTACCCACTTCAGTATTCTGGCCTGGAGAATTCCATGAACTATATAGTCCAGGGGGATCACAAAGAGTCTCATACAACTGAGTGAAATTCAGTTTCCTTCACTGCCTGATATTAGTTACTTAATTGAATTCATCAGGCAGTTTTTAAATACCTATTAAAGATAAATGAAATATTAAATAGACAAATTGCTATTACAAAGACAGTGAATGAGTGAGCCAATTTAAAAAGTTCCCACAATCTTCACGTTTTTTAAATTAATTAATTTATTTTTAAAATGTACTTTAAAATTCAAATGTAAATGATATTTTTTTCTGTGCATGATATAATGTATCTCATGGATATGAAGTAAAAAGAAAACATGCTAGATGAGACTGAAGGCACGTTGTGATTTTCTGTAACTTAGCTTGATCACTTTTTTGCTTAAGTTTAGACCTGTTGCATGAGGATTGTGATCAATAAAGAAATAACTATTCTTGCTAAATTCTGGGTGTTACTGCCAAGATTTTTGAAAGAAACAAATTAACCACATCCTAGTTTCTTTTGCTCAATAAGCATATTTTAAGTTATTCCATGATATGACTCAACAAGCCACTGTTTCATTTCTTCTTACATAATTTTGACAGAACTGTTTGGAAAATCAGTGCCTCAGGGCTATGTTTAGATTTACTGTTGAATTCAATTACTATGTATTATTATAAAAAGAATCAAAGTGAATAGTATTGATGGTCCTTGTTTTGTGAGCATGCAGTTGTTAACTCCAAATATAAATATTTTAATGGCATAATTTCTCACTTTTATAGAAAAGAAAAAAGAAATAAGATTTTTAGTATGGAACAATAAACCACTTACATTTAAACAAAATTCTTAAAAAATAAATGCAATGCTGTTTGATGCCCAATTCAGACCAAAAGTGCTTTAAACAGCTCTGATTAATAATACTTGCCTAAGATTGCATGAGAGAATATTGTAATGCAAAAAAAAAAAAGTTGTTAGGGATGTTTGTTTAAAGCTTTTATGTATGTCTCAACTGCATGTTTAATTTAAAAAGAGATTGGAAAACACAGATTTGGCTTGTGGGCCAAAGCTGTTCCTTCCATTCATTCATTGTAGTCTATAGCATATTGAAAACCAGAGATATTATTTTGCCAACAAAGGTACATCTAGTCAAGGCTATGGTTTTTCCAGTATTCATGTATGGATTTGAGAGTTGGACTGTGAAGAAAGCTGAGCACGGAAGCATTGACGCTTTTGAACTGTGGTGTTGGAGAAGACTCTTGAGAGTCCCTTGGACTGCAAGGATATCCAACCAGTCCATTCTGAAGGGGATCAGCCTTGGGATTTCTTTGAAGGGAATGATGCTGAAGCTGAAACTCCAGTACTTCGGCCACCTCATGCCAAGAGTTGACTCATTGGAAAAGGCTCTGATGCTGGGAGGGACTGGGGGCAGGAGGAGAATGGGACGACAGAGGATGAGATGGCCGGATGGCATCACTGGCTAGATGGACGTGAGTCTGAGTGAGCTCCGCGGGTTGGTGATGGACAGGGAAGCCTGGCATGCCACGATTCATGGGGTCGCAAAGAGTTGGACACGACTGAGCGACTGAACTGAACTGAACCGACTGATCCCTGCTTTGCCTTACAACAACAAAGCAGAATAGTTATGACAGAGACCTCATAGCCAATGAAGTCTAAAATATATTCTATTGGGTCCTTACCACAAAAACAAAGCAAGCAAACAAACAAAACAATCGCTATATCTGACATAAAGGATTAAATGTAGACATTTTATATAGATTCTTTGTGATCCCATTTACTGCAGCATGCCAGGCTTCCCTGTCCTTCACTACCTCCTAAAGTTTGCTCAAACTCATGTGCATTGAGTCGGTGATGCCATCCAACCATGTCATCATCTGTCGTTCCCTTCTCTTTCAGCCTTCAATCTTTCCCAGCATCATTGTCTTTTCTAATAAGCTGGCTCTTCGCACCAGGTGGCCAAAGTACTGGAGCTTCACCTTCAGCATCATCCTTTCCAAGAGTATTCAGGGTTGATTTCCTTTAGGATTGATTGGTTTGATATCATTGAAGTCCAAGGACCCCCAAGAGTCTTCTCTACCACCACAGTTTTTCTAGTGTGAGAATGTATTTCATTTCCCTACTATGTCTGTGAGTATCTCTAGTACCAAGATGATGGTATTTATGGGGAACATGGCACTGGGAAAAATAAGAAACAAAAAGAAGTTCAACATAGAATTCACTGGAATGAGGGCAGTGCACTTTCACACACAAAGAAGAGAGAATAGAGTACTATGTGTATACATAATATCTAATGAGTTATACTAGTATGCATATTTAGAAAATATGTCACTTTCACATTTTCTTTTAAAAAAGAAACACTTGGAAAGTATCTATACCATCTGAGCCACAAGGGAAGCACTGTATATTTGTTTTAGTTTTATAGAGCACTATAACTTACTCTCTGAAACAATGACATTGAATAAGTGAGGGGGAAATGGTGAATTGTATTTTTGTCTTACCCCTTTGTGTTAATTCACGTTCCCCAGCTAGTTTTTATCTTGATCATTAATCAAGTTTTCTGGATTCTTGGACATTAAATTAATGAAAGCAGAATGTGAACAGCATTTACTAAAACTTAAATTTATCAATTATAATTAGGTTGTAGAAATTATACATATAAAAAAATACTGGAGTTTTTGAACTTTCTTTAATATGTCTACTAGGTCCTAATGTGAGTATGAAGATTGATTAGTTGTTGTTTAGTCACTAAGTATTGCCTGACCCTTTGCAACCCTGTGGACTATAGCATGCCAGGATCCTCTGTCCATGGGAATTCCCAGGCAAGAATACTGGATTGGGTCACCATTTCCTTCTGCAGGTGATCTTCCCAACCCAAGTATAAAACTCTAGTATCCTGTATCGGCAGGTGGATTCTTTACAGCTGAGCCATCAGGGAAGCTCCCCATGATTGACTGCCACATGCAAAAGTTTGAATATTACATAATCATAAGGTTATATCTTCATTCTTTTTCATGATATGAATTGTATTAATTATTGCTATAATAGCTTTACAAAGTGTTTATAATTCTATCAGTCATTGTTTAATATGCCCTTAGCAATCACTGATAATATTCTGTCCAACATTTAAGATCGTTTTGCTTTTCCATCACTTATTTTTTGGAGGAAACCTTTTTGTGTTATGAATCCTACAAGTTATGAAAGAGAAGTTCCATGGTAGGATATAGGAACCCAGAAAAAGTTTGTTGTTTCCTCATTGCAAAAAGCTAGCAAACTTGCAGTCTCCCTAATAATCCATATTGCAAAATATAAGAAAGCTTAGCCTCATGGTTTGTTGTAAGGAGTGAAAAAGTACTAGATGTAGAAACATTTTGTGAATTTTAAACAGTGATGAAGTAGATATTATGTAAAATTTCTGTCTCAATCAGGGATAGACCCATTATTCTTAATAGACTTCTACTTTGTACAAATTCCCAAAAGAGGACTTCTAAATTAGTAAGCAGTGTTCTTATCTGATTAATTTTCTTTAAAAATTGTATATCTCATTTTATTAATGTCACACCAATGTGCTATTTGCTAAAGGTTTAAGGTTAATGATCCCTTTAATCTTTCTAGTCTTTAAATTTTACAAATCTAGTAAGAAAATATAAACTTTTTAAAAAATTAATTATTTTTGTTTTGAAGGATAATTGTTTACAAAATTGTGTTGTGCTGTGCTTCATTGCTCAGTCATGGCCAAGCAACTCTTTGAGACCCCATAGGCTACATGTAGCCTACCAGGATCCTCTGTCTATGGGGATTCTCCAGACAAGAACACTGGAGTGAATTGCCTTGTTCTGCTCCAGGGGATCTTCCCAACCCAGGGATCAAATTGAGGTCGCACACACTGCAGGCAGATTCTTTACCAATTGAGACAATAGGGAAGCCCAAGAATACTGGAGTGGGTAGATTACCCCTTCTCTAGGTGATTGCCCCAATCCAGGAAGAGAACCGAAGTCTCCTAAATTGCAGGTGGATTCTTTATCAGCCGAGCTACCTGCTACAGATAGACATATGCACCTTCCCTCGTAAACTCCCTCCCTTCTCCTACACTATCCACTCCTCAAGTTGGTTACCGAGCCCTGGTTTGAGTTCACTGAGTGATACAGCAAATTCCCATTGGTTATATATTTTACATATGGTAAAGAAAGCATAAATATTTTACTTGGCAATGTTACTTGACAATAGGGAGATTTACAGAATTTTAGTCTAAAAATAAAATCCAAATCTTAGAAGAAAAGTAAATATAAGTTCTTACTTCTCCAAATCAAAAATTAAAAAATTAGTTAATGCTGTTTTAATTTGACTTAATATCCTTATTTTGTAGACATGTATATAAGACAGCTTAGAATAGATATGCCACATCATTAGTTTCTCATTTCTGGAAATAATCTCTGGTAAACAAAGGGTATCTATTTTTATAGGGAAGATGCCATAACCATTTATTTCCTTTGTCAATAATAAGAATATGAATAATAGTAACAGCAACAATAATCCAACCACATTATTGATTTGTATATCAATAATCATTTATATATCACATAACATACATTAAAAATATTTTATACTAATAGTAATAGATGAATAATTAGTACAGTCTAATCACACAGTAATTACATCATACCTGAGGAATATAATTTTGAAAAATAACAATTTAGTATGGTATTTTCAAGTATATCTTCAGAAATCTCTAAATTATAAATGTTGGAAGAAATTTTGCCTAGAAACAGAAAATGAAGTGCATCATGTCAATGTCTTTCTGACAAGTTAACCAGACTACTTAGTCCATCATGTGTTTACAAGAAACTTCTGATATCCAGGAACAGGTATGTTAATGTCTGCTTCTATTTACATGAAAGTACAGAGATTGCAAGAAGTTATTGATTTATGATTTTCAAGAAGTAAATTTAATGAATGAACAGATATTGTAACTAATCAAAAATATTTAATCCAATTAAACTAATAACTGCTAATCAATTTTTATGAATGCATTATTTGCAAAGTATCATAAGTTTTAATATTAGAAAGTAAAATTTATATTTTTTAAGAAACTGTATTCAATATAAACATCCAGAACTTGAACTTACAGTGGGTTTAGAATAAAAACAGAAACTTCCTTGACTATACATTTTACTTTGTATTTTGGAGGCTGAAATATTTCCACTTGCTTAGGATGGACTTTTGTCTTATTTATTTGTGATCTCCTTTGTGTTTTAGTATCTTAGCCTCATTATTAAATATTTTATTTGCTAACACATAGCTTATTTAATTTGTCACTATAATATTTATACCTTAAATTTCTCAAAAGACAATTAAATATTATATTTAAATAGTGGTAAATATTTTAGGAGACTCAAGAGGAAATTGTGGACAAGTTACATTTTAATGTTCATTTATATTTCTTAATAGTGCATTTTGTAACTTTACAACAAAAGTATGATTAATAATTATGTAATTGAACTTTGTCAACAAGGATCCATCTATGGTTTTTCCAGTAGTCATGTATGGATGTGAGAGTTGGACTATAAAGGAAGTTGAGTGTTGAAGAACTGACTCTTCTGAACTGTGGTGTTGGAGCAGACTCTTGAGAGTCCCTTGGACTGCACGGAGATCCAGCCAGTCCATCCTAATGAAAATCATTCCTGAATATTCATTGGAAGGACTGAGGCTGAAGCTGAAACTCCAATCCTTTGGCCACTTGTTGTGAAAAACTGACTCATTTGAAAAGACCCTGATGCTGTGGAAGATTAAAGGAGGGAGCAGAAGGGGACGACAGAGAATGAGATGGTTGGATGGCATCACCGACTCAACGGACATGAGTTTGAGTAAACTCTGGAAGTTGGTGATGGGCAGAGAGACCTGACCATGCTGCAGTCCATGGGGTTGCAAAGAGTCAGACACGACTGAGTGACCAACTAAACTGAATAGTCCAAAAGGAAATCAGTCATTTGAGTAAGCTTGGGGAGTTGGTGATGGTAAGGAAGCCTGGCATACTACAGTCCATGCGCTTGCAAGGAGTTGGACACAACTGAGCTACAAAACTGAACTGAAATGAACAAGAATAACTTTCTGAGGTTGGACCATTAAACATGATATGCTTCAGGGTGTAAAAGTAAGAAATAGATTCTATTCTAAATTTGAACATGAAAGTTTTATATACTTTGTGCCATCATGGTCTGTAGCCCACCAGGCTCCTCTGTTTGTGGGATTCTCCAGGCAAGAATACTGAAGTGGATTACCATTCCCTTCTCCAGATGATCTTCCCAACCCAGCGATCAAACCCTGATCTCTGGCATTGCAGGCAGATTATTTGCCATGTAAGCTACAGGGAAGATCCTTTATATACTTTAACTGTTATTTTATATATAAAGTGTTTATTCCACTGACATATTATGATCAAACAGGGCATTTAGCAAAAGTAAGATGTAACATTATCTACATATACTAACTTACAAAGCTAACACATTTGAGTACAGATGTTTAAAATTTTTAATATGTTCTATATACCCAGGTATATTGATTGTAAGGATAATATCAGATGAAGGCCAGGAATGAAAGTGCAGTACTCAAGTGAAATTAAACACAAACTTTGAATTGACTAGTTATTTTTTAGCACCATTAACATTTAGACAAGTCCAACAAACTAGTTACTTGCAATGGGGTAAAGTCAAGTTGTAATGCTTACAGATATTTCAGAAATTGTATTCCTTTAAAATATTTGTATGGCAAACCCAATAGAGTATTGTAAAGTTAAATTTAAAAATTAATTAATTAATTAATTAAATAAAAAATAAAAAAATAAAATATTTTTCTCAGATTTATTTATATTGATATTTGTCCAGGGCCAAATTTTTAACTTTAAAACCTATGTATTTATCTTGTTGTTTTTGTCTCTAAAGTCATTTTTGTGACCCCATGGACTTCAGCATGCCAGGCTTCTCTGTCTTTCACTACCTCTTGGTTGTTGTTCAGTTGTTCAGTCGTGTCCAATATTTTGTGACCTCATGGACTACATACAGCATGCCAGGCTTCCCTATCCTTCACCATCTCCTGGATCCTGCTCAAACTTATGTTCCTTGGGTCACTGAGGCCATACAACCATCTCAGTCTCTGTCATCTCTTTTTCCTTCCTCCTTCAATCTTTCCCAGCATCAGGGTCTTTCCTAATAAGTCAGTTATTCACATCAGATGGCAGAAGTACAGGAGCTTCAGCTTCAGCATCAATCCTGCTAATGAATATTCAGGATTGATTTCCATTAGGATTGACTGGTTTGATTTGCTTGCAGTCCAAGGGACTCTCAAGAGTCTTATCTAACACCACAGTTCATTATCATCAATTCTTCAGTATTCAGCCTTCTTTATGGTCCAACTCTCACATCCATACATGACTAGTAGAAACTTCATAGCTTTGAATATATGGACTTTTGTCAGCAATTAATGTCTCTGCTTCTTAATATGCCATCTAGATTGGTCTAGTTTTTCTTCCAAGGAGCAAGTTTTTTTTTTTTTTTTTTTTTTTTTTTTTTTTAATTTTCTTCCTGCAGTCACCATCTCCAGTGATTTTGGAGCCTAAGAAATATAGTCCGTCACTGTTTTCATTGTTTCCCCATCTATTTGCAATGAAGTGATGGGACTGGTCTCATCTCATCAAGGCTATGGTTTTTCCAGTAGTCATGAATGGATGTGAGAATTGGACTATAAATAAAGCTGAGCACTGACGAAGTGATGCTTTTGATGTGGTGTTGGAGAAGATTCTTAAGAGTCCCTTGGACTGCAGGGAGATCCAACAAATCCATCTTAAAGGAGATCAGTCCTGAGTGCTTATTGGAAGGACTGATGTTGAAGCTGAAACTTTAATTCTTTGGCTACCTGATGCAAAGAACTGACTCATTTGAAAAGACCCTGATACTGGGAAAGATTGAGGGCAGGAGGAGAAGGGGATGACAGAGGACAAGATGGTTGGATGGCATCACCAAGTCCATGGAGAGGAGTTTGGGGAAATTATGGGTGTTAGTCATAGACAGTGGGGCCTGGCATGCTACAGTCTATGTGGTCGTGAAGAGTCAGACACGACTGAGAGACTGAACTGTACTTATGGTACTGGATGCCATGATCTTCATTTTTATAATGTTGTGTTTCAAGACAGGTTTTCCACTCTCCTCTTTCACTTTCATCAATAATCTCTTCAGCTCCTCTTCTCTTTCTGCCATAAGAGTGATGTCATCTGTGTATCTGAGCTTATTGATATTTCTCCCAGGAATCTTGATTCCAGGTTGTGCTTCATCCAGCCCATCATTTCTTTTGATGTAATGTTTCCCTGGGTGGCTCAGAGGTTAAAGCATCTGCCTACGATGAGGGAGACCTGGGTTCGATCCTTGGGTCGGGAAGATCCCCTGGAGAAGGAAATGGCAACCCACTCCAGTACTCTTGCCTGGAGAATCCCATGGACAGAGGAGCCTGGTGGGCTACAGTCCATGGGGTCACAGAGAGTCGGACACGATTCACTCCATATAAGTTAAATAAGCAATGTGACAATATACAGCCTTGACATACTTTTTTTCCCACTTTGAAATGAGTCTATTGTTCCATGTCCAGTTCTAAATTTTGCTTCTTAATCTGCTTTCAGGTTTCTCAGGAGGCAGATAAGGTGGTCTAGTATCCCCATCTCTTGAAGAATTTTCCACGTTTTGCTGTGATACACACAGTCAAATGCTTTCATATAGTCAATGAAACAAAAGTAGACGTTTTTCTGGAATTCTCTTGCTGTTTCTATGAGACAACAGATTTTGGCAATTTGCTCTCTTGTTCCTCTTTTTTTTTTTTTTTTCCCCCTAAATTCTGCTAGATCATTTGGAAGTTCCTGGTTCACATACTATTGAAACCTAGCTTGGAGAATTTTGAACGTAGCCTTGCTGGCATGTAAAATGAGTGCAGTTGTGTGATGATTTGAATCTTCTTTGGCATTGCCTTTTTTGGGATTGGAATGAAAATTGACATTTTCCAGACTTGTGGTCACTGATAAGTTTTCCAAATTTGCTGGCATATCGAGTGCAGCACTTTAACAGCATTATGTGTTAGGATTTGAAATGGCTCAGTTGTAGTTCTATCACCTCCAGTTGGTTACTTCATAGTGATAATTCCTAAAGCCCACTTGATTTTTATTCTGTAGTTCGCTCAAATTAATGTCCATCTCATACTCTGCTACCCTCCTCTCCTTTTCTCTTTAGCCTTTTTCAGCATCAGAGTATTTTTCAATGAGCCATTATTTATTTCTTCTTATTTATTTATTCAGCATTAATTAAACAAATATTGAACATATTATGGAAACTAACAGAATTTCAACTTAAAAATTGATTTCAAGATATTAACTTTTTACATTCAATTAGTTATTTTAGCCTTAAACACCTTATTACCTCATTTTGTATATGAGAATATGAGATAGAAAAATAAATCAATTTTCTAATAAGTTGAGGAGTGAGGGTTTGAAGCAAAATAATCCAATTGGAAGCTACACACATTCAAGTCCTGCCTTCAAACAACTCTCCACTGTCCTGTTGCAATAGCCAGAAACTCATGGAAGAGTTCATATGCTATCATTAAACTATACATCTCATCAGTTCACCTGCAACATCTTTCTTAGGCTGAAAGGGTTTTGGGCCATTCATGAACATCAAAGAACTTTACACAGGTTTGCAAACCAGAAATCCAGGCTTCATATTCCAAATCCATGAAACTAACCAGTTGTATAATTTTTCCATCCATAGAATGACAATAATGGCAAACTTTACTAAATAGATTCCTGTAAAATAGTTTGAATTTTAGCACAGAGCAAAGTATCCAGTACTAGCCATTGTTGTAATATGATTAGATCCATGATAGATAGAAACAAAAATTTCAAATCTTTTATTCTATTTTTGCCTTTTCTTAAATACAACATTTATAGCTATATGTGAAATATGTCAAGAAATATAAGATGATAAAAATGAGTGGCTTTATTTTAGGTGAGTTCTGTAGTCAGAAGATAACATATTGTATTGGTGGTTTGACTAAAGACTAAAGTGTCCTCATATGAACAAACACCTTTAAAGTATGAAAGTGCAATACTTCTTTTTAATGATTTTCATTATCTTTCCTGATTCTCTTCTCAATGCTTATGTCCCCAAGACTTATATCATTCATGTCTTAACCACTAAAATAGTTTAGAACCCTCAACCTTTGATCTTGAATGGAACCTACTTTGCATTTTGGATTCATTCAACTAAAAAAATAGTTTTATAATCTTCTGTTTTCAATTATGTTTATTGTAGAAGAACAACATTAGCTTAATGCATTTTACCTAAAATTGACAACATGTTTTTGTATGTCTGTTAATGTTGACATTGGAGAAGGAAATGGCAAGCCACTCCAGTGTTCTTGCCTGGAGAATTCCAGGGACAGGGTGCCTGGTGGGCTACCATTTATGGTGTTGCAGAGTCAGACACGACTGAAGCAGCAGCAGCAGTAGCAGAATGTTGACATATCCATTATATCATTAATAAATGTTCCTTTTTATATCAATATTTACATTTTTTTGAAAAGAGATTACACATATGTTTAACAAAAATATATATATAATACAGGTGATCTGTAAAGAAAACATAAATGTCTTAACATTTTAAATACATACGCATTTTACTCAAATAATTTCACATATTTTATCTTATTTATGATATGATTCATTTATATGTCAAAATGTGAGGTATATTAAACAAAGTATGTTTTCCTTTTCTATATATATATATATAAGGAAAATATAATTTGTTTTATTTTTAAGTTTGTTCAAAATGATAATTGTCAAAAAGCCTTTTTTGTTTTTTTTTGCAGATTCAGTTAAAATAGTAAAAAAAATAATACTTTTTTTTCCTATTTTAGCTGGAAATATACAGGAAGTATAATTTAAGAAATCACATATATATGACAAGTGTCAATATCCTCATCCAGAAAAAGCCAAATCTCTAAATAAAACCACTAAATTAAAATTGTCATAAAAATTGTTCAATATTTAAAAAACAAAGAAATAATTGTTACATAAACAATTTGCTTGTAGGATGATGTTTTGTGAATATTATTTTATCTTCGTATATCAAAATTATGTTGTCTCAACCAAAAACTTTTTCTGAGCGATTATTTTAGATTCATTTCATTACATATGCAAAATTAAATCTGAATCACTATAAAGGAAAGAAAGAAGAAATCGACTGCCTTCTTAAAGGTTCATTAAGCTAATCTGAGCTGGCTCAGGCACTGGTGATAAATTTATATTATTAGAATTTGGTAGCTACTGGAGTGAGAAGAAGGGAGAAAGGAAAAATAATAGATACATACGTAATGTAAGTGAACAATTTAAAAAACCCACTGTGGAAATATATAGAGACATGTTAGTTGTAGTTTTTCTGCTTAAATAAAATATACTTTGATACACCTTAGAAAAAATGTCTCAGATTTTAAAACATCTGCAATTAATAAATAACAACCACCTGCCAACTCAATGAAATTAAGCTACGCCATGTAGGGCCACCCATGATGGGTGGGTCATCGTGGAGAGTTCTGAGAAAATGTGGTCCACTGGAGAAGGGAGTGGCAAACCACTTCAGTATTCTTGCCTTGAGAACCCCATGAACAGTATGAAAAGGAAAACAACAACAACAACAACAACAACACTAAAAGATGAACTCCCAGGTCAGTAGGTGCCCAAGATGCTATCGGAGATGTGTGGAGAAATAAATCCAGAAAGAATGAAAAGACGGAGCCAAAACCACAACAGCACCCAGCTGTGGATGTGACTGGTGATAGAAGCAAGGTCCAATGCTGTAAAGAGAAATATTGCATAAGAACCTGGAATGTTAAATCCATGAATCATGGCAAATTGAAAGTGGTGAAACAGGAGATGGCATGAGTGAATGTCAACATTTTAGGAATCAGTGAAGTAAAATGGACTGGAATGGGTAAATTTAACTCAGATGACGATTATATTTACTACTGTGGGCAAAAACCCTTAGAAGAATTGGATTAGCCATCATTGTCAACAAAAGAGTCCAAAATGCAGTATTTGGATGCAATCTCATAAATGAAAGAATGATCTCTGTTCATTTCCTAGGCAAACCACTCAATTTCATGGTGATCCAAGTCTATACCCTGACCAGTAATGCTGAAGAAGCTGAAGTAGAATGGTTCTATGAAAATCTACAAGACCTTTTAGAACTAAAGTAAAAAAAAAAAAGTCATTATAGAAGAATGGAATGCTAAAGTAAGAAATCAGGAATCACCTGGATTGACAGGCAAATTTGGCCTTGAAGTACAAAATGAAGCAGGGCAAAAGCTAACAGTTTTCCAAGATAACGCACTGATCATAGCAAATAACCTCTTCCAAAAACACAAGACAAGACTCTACAAATGGACCTCACTAGATGATCAACACTGAAATCAGATTGATTATATATTCTTTTAGCCAAAGATGGAGAAACTCCATACAGTCAGCAAAAACAAGACTAGGAGCTGACTGTGGCTCAGACCATGAACTCCTTATTGCCAAATTTAGATGAAAATTGAAGAAAGTGGGAAAAACCACTAGACCATTCAAGGATGATCTAAATAAAATCCCTTACGATTATAGAGTGGACATGAGAAATAGATTTAAGGGACTAGATATGGTAGCCAGAATGCCTGAAGAACTATGGACAGAGATTTGTAACACTACAGGAGACAGGGATCAAGACTATCCTCAAGAAAAAGAAATGCAAAAATGCAAAATGCCTGAGGAGACCTTAAAAAATAGCTGTGAAATGAATAAAAGAAAAAGCAAAGGAGAAAAGAAAAGATATACCCATTTGAATGCAGAGTTCCAAAGAATAGCAGAGAGATAAGAAAGTCTTCCTCAGTGATCACTGCAAAGAAATAGAGGAAAACAATAGAATGAGAAAGACTAGAGATCTCTTCAAGAAAATTAAAAATAACAGGGGAATATTTTATCCAAAGATGGGCTCAGTAAAAGGTAGAAATGATAGGGACCTAAAAAAAAAAAAAAAGGCAGAAGATATTAAAAAGGGGTGGCAAGAATACACAGAAGAACCATACAAAAAAAGATTTTCATGATCCAGATAGTCACGGTGGTGTGATCACTCATCTGGAGCCAGACATCAGTGAATGTGAAGTCAAGTGGGCCTTAGGAAGCATCACTATGAACAAAGGTAGTGGAGGTTATGGAAGTTCAGTTGATATATTTCAAATCCTGAAAGATGATGCTGTGAAAGTGTTGGCACTCAATATGCCAGTAAATTTGAAAACCTCAGAGGTAACCACAGGACTGGAAATGATCAGTTTTCATTCCAATCCCAAAAAAAGTCAATATCAAAGAATACTTAAAATACTGCACAATTGCTCTCATTTCACATGCTTGTAAAGTAATGCTCAAAATTCTCCAATCCAAGCTTTAACAGTATGTCAACTGTGATCTCCCAGATGTTCCAGCTGGATTTAGAAGACAGAGGAACCAGAGATAAAATTTCCAACATCCACTGGATCATCAACAAAGCAAGAGATTCTAGAAAAAAAAATCTATTTCTGCCTTATTGACTGTACAAAAGTCTTTGACTGTGTCGATCACAATAAACTGTGAAAAATTCTTCAAGAGATGGGAATACCAGACCACCTGACCTGCCTCTGAGAAATCTGTATGCAGGTCAAGAAGCAACAGTTATAGCTGGACATGCAGCAACAGACTGGTTCCAAATAGAGAAAGGAGTAGGTCAAGGCTGTACACTGACACCCTGCTTATTTAACTTATATAGAGAGTACATCATGAGAAACTCTGGGCTGGAGGAAGCACAAGTTGGAATCAAGATTGCTGGGAGAAATATCAATAGCCTCAGATATGGAGATGACACCACCCTTATGGCAGAAAGTGAAGAAAAACTAAAAAGCCTCTTGATGAAAGTGAAGGAGGAGAGTGAAAAAACTGGCATAAAACTCAACATTCAGAAAACTGAGATCATGGCATCTGGTCCCATCACTTCATATCAAATAGACAGGTAAATAGTGGATATGGTGGCTTACTTTATTTTGGGGGGCTCCAAAATCACTGCAAATGGTGATGCAGCCATGAAAGTAAAGACGCTTACTCCTTGGAAGGAAAATTATGACCAACCTAGACAGCAAATTAAAAATCAGTGATATTACTTTGCCAACAAGGTTCGTTTAGTCAAGGTTATGGTTATCCCAGTGGTCATGTATGGATGTGAGAGTTGTACTATAAAGAAAGCTGAGCACCAAAGAAGTGATGCTTTTGAACTGTGGTGTTGAAGAAGACTCTTAAGAATCCCTTGGACTGCAGGAGACCCAATGAGTCCATCCTAAAGGAGATCAATCCTGAGTGTTCCTTGAAAGCACTGAAGCTAAAACTCCAATTCTTTGGCCACTTCATGCAAAGAGCTGACTTACTAAAAAAAAAAAAAAAAAACACCTGATGCCTGGAAAGTTTGAGGGCAGGAGAAGGGCACGACAGAGGATGAGATGGTTGGATGGCATCACTGACTCAATGCACATGAGTTTTGGTAAACTCCAGTAGTTGCTGATAGACAGGGAGGCCTGGCATACTGCTGTCCATGGGCTTGCAAAGAGTCGGTCACAGCCAAGTGACTGAACTGAACTATCATTGAAATCTTTGAGGATGCACAGAAAAAATTTCTTATGAACTGCTCTAGCTGATTGATTCTGAATAGAGAATATTAATTTTCAACTGAGCAGTGATCGTGGTTACCCACTAATACATTGCATTGTCTGGAAATGATTCCCTTTCAGAACAACCTGGGCATGTAAATTTTGGATTTACCCCACTATGGTATTGTGTTAAACTCTGAAATAGAAAAGGTGAAGAGTAGTGTCTCCAGTTTGATAGAATTAGAGTTGTTAGAGGTTCAGTTCAATCCCTGGGTTGGGAAGATCCCCTGGAGAAGGAAATGGCAACCCACTCCAGTACTCTTGCCTGGAAAATTCCATGGATGGAGGAGATTGGTAGGCTACAGTCCATGGGGTTGCAAAGAGTTGGACATGACTGAGCAACTTCACTTTCAGTTCAGTTTAGTCGCTCAGTTGTTTCCAACTCTTTGTGACCCCTTGGAATGCAGCATGCTAGGCTTCCCTGCCCATGACCAACTCCCAGAGCTACAACAAACTCATTTATATCGAGTTGATGTTGCTATTCAGCTATCTCATCTTCTGTTGTCCCCTTCTCCTCCTGCCCTCAATCTTTTGCAACATCAGGGTATTTTCCAATGAGTCAGTTCTTTGCACCAGGTTGCTAAAATCCTGAATTTTCTGATTCAAAATCAGTCCTTCCAACGACTATTCAGGACTGATTTCATTTAGGAGGCACTGGTTGGATGTCCTTGCAATCCAAGGACTCTCAATAGTCTTCTCCAATACCACGGTTTAAAAACATCAATTCTTCAGCTCACAACTTTCTTTATAGTTCAACTCTCACATCCTTACATGACTACTGGAAAACCCATAGCGTTCAATAGGCCGACCTTTGTTGGCAAATTAATGTCTCTTCTTTTTAACATGCTGTCTATGTTGGTCATAGCTTTTCTTCCAAGGAGGAAGAATCTTTTAATTTCATAGCTCCAATCACCATCTGCAGTGATTTTGGAGCCCCAGAAAATAAAATATGTTACTGTTTCCACTGCTTCCCCATTTTGCCATGAAGT
>SJYV01056164.1:1002-16570 GCA_006410875.1 Neotragus pygmaeus
GGGGGTGGGGGGCAGGCCAGAGAGACCCCTGACAGCAGTGTAGCTTCATCCCCAGTTTTTCCCCCTTTTCAGTAGCTCTGCCCACACCCCGCCCCCTCACCCCTGCAGACCCCCGTGGTCAACCCACCAACGCAGCCACTCTGTCCCCTCAAGCTCACTGTGCCTCCGGGAAGCGTGGGCACCGCCCAGGTCCCCAGGAGCTCGGCCGCCAGGAGGACCCCCAGCCTCCGATGCTGGCTGTTCAGGCAGCTCCTGGTCCAGCTGCTGCTGCTGCTGTTCTTGCTCAGTTGTGTCTGACTCTTTGCGACCCCATGGACTGCAGCCCGCCAGGCCTCCCTGTCCTTCACTGTCTCCCAGAGTTTGCTTAAGTTTGTGTCCTTGAGTCAGTGATGCCATCCAACCCTCTCATCCTCTGTTGCCCCCTTCTCCTCCTGCCTTCAATCTTTCCCAGCATCAGGGTCTTTTCCAATGAGTCAGCTCTTTGCATCAGGTGGCCAAAGGATTAGAGCTTCAGCTTCAGCCTCAGTCCTTCTAAAGAATATTCAGAGTGGATTTCCTTTAGGATGGACTGGTCTCATCTCCTTGTAGTCCAAGGGACTCTCAAGAGCCTTCTCTGGCTCCACAGTTCGAAAGCACCGATTGTTCGGTGCTCAGCCTTCCTTATAGTCTAGCTCTCACATCCGTACTTGACTATGGGAGAAACCTTAGCTTGACCTGGTCCTCAACCCCATGGGAGCCCTGGCTTAGGACATCACACTTTGGCCCTCCTGGGAAACCACAGCCAGTGTCTGGCTAACCTGGTGGGGGGTGTATAAAAAGCCCTCATGGTGGCTTCAAGAGGCATCAGGTCTATTGGTCCCACATCTGACACTCCAGAGCGCCACGAGGGCCCAGGCGGAGGCCCGTCTCCGGCTGCGACCACCGCCTCCCTGAGGCTTGCCGCCTGCCCCATCCTGCCTCCTTCACCTCCCTCAATAAATCACGTGGACCCCAGCCCTTGCCTCAGGCTCTGCATCCAGGAGACCTGACCAAGACCCTGCCCTTTTGTACCTCTGGCTTTGCTGTCTCTGTAACATCACGAATGGACCACCTTCCCTTTGTCAGGGGCCAAATTGTCTCCCCCGAAGAGCCACGTGTTGGGGTCCTGACCCAGCACCTCACGATGTGACTATATCTGGAGCTGGGCCTTTCAAACAGTGATTAAGGTGAAAAATGAAGTCTCTCAAGTGGGGCCCTAGCCTTTTACAGGTCTAGCGTCCTTATAAGACAAGGAGGTCAGGACACACACAGAGGGCCGACCCTGTGAGGGCGCGGGGAGGAGACGGCTGTCTGCACGCCCAGGAGGGAGCCTCAGGAGGGCCAGCCCTGCCCACACCCAACTCTGGGAGTCCAGCCTGCAGGCCTGCCCCTCTGGCTGGGGCGCTTTGTGACAGCAGCCTGAATAAACTCATAGAGTCTTCCCCTCACTGAGTTTCCATTTATCCTTCAAGAATCCATCTGAAATATCATCCTAGTGTCTCTGAAACAGAAGAAATCATTTACCCGAAATGTTTTTGTGCCTCTGTGCATGTGTCAGTACGTGCTTAGTCGCTTCATTTTTGTGTGACTCTTTGCAGCCCCAGGGACTGTAGCCCACCAGGCTCCTCTGCCCATGGGATTCTGTAGGCATGAGTGGGTTGCCCTTTCCTCCTCCAGGGGGTCTTCCTGACCCAAGGATCAAACCCGCATCTCCTGTGTCTCCTGCAGTACAGGTGGGTTCTTCACTACTGAGCCACTGGGAAAGCACCCCTCTTTTTTTATATAGATATGTATATGTATATACATGCTCATATATCTTATCCTCGCTTGTCTTACAGTAGTCACATATGCTGCTCTCCCTCCCAGTGCAGATTCTGTGATATAATCTATCCATCCATCCACCCTAGTAAATTCTCCATCGATATCTGTCGAGCTAAAACGGCCTGGAATTGAGTTTCTCGAGTCCCCAGGCCGGCCACCTCCCTCCTCCCCAGCCGCCCAGCGCAGGGTACCCCTGATGGTATCGCAGACCTACACGAGGTGCAGGACAGGCTCAAACACCGGCTCCATTCAGATGGCCCTAGGGACACAGGCTGGAAACTTAAATTTCTTCCCATGCAGCCCAAGTCTTCTTGGGAAGTCGCTGACTGAACACACCTCGCTGAATAGATTAGAGATGAAACTGAGCGGCCAGATCGGTCTCGGTTTCCCGGGGGGCCCCTAATCTGCAGGGCCAGCTTCCCTCGACATCGCCCGCGGGAGCGCGGCTGCTGGGCGGCTCAACCAGAGGTCGGTTGTCCGATACGGCCGAGCCAAAGCTATCTGTTTAGCAGACAACCTATGTGCGTGTCAGGATCAGCAACCATCATCCTTGATGCTGGGTTTTTCTTCCTCGTTGAAATGGATCTTTTGAGAGCCAGTCAAGGGGAAAGAATGTGGAAGGGTGGAGTGCAGTGGGGTACCTCCGTGAAAGAGGCCCTTGATTATATGGGAAACATTAAAAACGGAATTTTCCCTTTTACCGCTCATTTCCTTCAGTTACCTATAAATTTCACTGTCAGAGAAACTACCCGTCTGTTTTCCTGAAGAAGCGGGTAGAAAACATCCAGAGTGCAACATATTTACCACAAATGTTCTCCATTGTCGGGAGCAGAGTTTTTGAAGTACATGTACATGCCTCTCTCCCTGCCCCCAGCCCCCTAAGAATACTAAGAGCTGCTTTGCATAAGCCGCCGGTTGGGCAGACGGGGAAGGCAAATGCAAATATCATAGGATGGATTATGATCGCCTGGCCCTTGCCTTATGGACAATAGATTTCTCGACAGACCCAACATCAGCGACAGCCAGGTTGCATTTTTAAAAGGACTTTTGTGCTTTTTTTTTTTTTTTCTCCTTCTTAGTACTTAGGAGTCCCTGAAAAGACATCAAAACCGTTTAGTGTAGATATTCAGAATAAATGAAACTTTTTTTTTTTGGCCCTTGTCGGTTGCCTTTGTAATAACAGTCTTCTTATGTGTTTAGATACTTATGTAATTTAAGATGAAAAGACATCTTATAGCCTCCAGGCAGAATGATGGGAAATTAGTGGCATACCTGCAACTCCAGCTTGCCTGGGATGGAGTCCATTTCAGACCAGGGGAAAGGGGCACATTTGCTCCGTGGGATCAATCTCACGCCTTCCAATATTTCCATACAACAACTTTTCCTAAAAGCATGTAAAAAAATACCTTGGCTAACTGGTTTTGTTAATGAACATGAGAGGAAGGTGGTCAAGGAGACCCACGGAGGGTATACCCAAGAATTTAAGTAACTGGTTTTGGAGTAGATTTGTTGAAATTTTCATGTCCCTCACTGATTTAGCGACATTAAAATGAACCAGGCAAATCGGGGTGGAAAACAGAAAAGTCGAGATCAAAGCCTCCAAGCAAGTTGGCTTATCTTAAAGGGCCTCAGATGACCCTCAGAAGAAATGGGTATAATTATACCCAGTGCATCAGGTCGTTGTGAAGCTTAATGACTACCTGAAAGTGTTCTGAGACCCTCAGATGAAAATAGACCACAAACACAGAGTGTTATTATAGAATTCAAAAGGATGCTTCCCTTTCTGCAATAAAATGCTGTGGGCACCGTCTGAACTTTGTCCATTCCGGCCATGACGTCTCCCGCCATGTCCGACTGTTCACCACACCTTCTTCTCAACCCCTTTAAAGTCCTTTGATTTCTGTGGGCCTCTTCACAGGCCCCAAGACAATGGTCTTTCATTATGAATACGCTCCTTAGCAACAGTCTCCAGGAAGGAAAAGATATCTCTGCTGTGCCCAGTGGATTCTTATTCATTTCTCCACCATCAACAGCATCATCTGGGGGGTGATTGGGGTACCCACCACACCTGACTTGGATTCTACCAGATCACACCGGGCTGTCTAAAGAGCAACCAGGGAGGGGTCTTAGGTTTGCCTCTTTTATTTATTCTTTTTTGCTGTAATCAAGGAGAAAGACTTGACTGATTATAACTAAAGTTGGTCTCTAATAAACGGATGCCGACTACACATATTTTTGTTTCCCCTTTGGATCTGCCATCTTCAAAACACAATTTTCTTGTCCAGATTATGTCCATTGGGCAAGAAAAATGGATGGAGGACCCTGTGTGGTCTGAAGCCCCCTGGGCTCCCCAGTACATGAAGCAGTTGCATAATCCAGCTAAGTCACTTTCTCAGGGGTATTATGTGAAGTTGAGTATTTTTTATTTCTAGACACTGAAAGTGCTGGAATGGAAAAGACCCTCATCTCCATGAGGTGGTCCCCTGCTATCCCCTCTTGGAGAAGGGAATGGCAACCCCCTCCAATGTTCTTGCCTGGAGAATCCATGGACAGAGAAGCCTGGTGGGCTACAGTCCATGGGGTTACAAAGAGTCAAACACAGCTGAGCGACTGACACACGCTATCCCCTCCATCCGAACACTTCGCTCCTGACGGGCCCCTGAGTCCCTCCTCTTTCTCATCAGAGCTGCACACAGTCCTCCCGGCCTCTCTAGCTTCCCCCCGCCCCACTGCCCGTCTCCCTCCACTGGCTCTTGGGATCTCTTGTCTTTGTTTAGTCGCCCAGTTGTGTCTGACTCTTTGCAACCCCACGAACCACACCACGCCACACTTCCCTGGCTTTATCATCTCCCAGAGCTTGCTCAAACCCATGTCTATGGAGTCTAAGGACGATGCCATCCAACCATCTCATCCTCTGTCACCCCCCTCTCCTTTCCTCGGCCTTTCCCAGCATCAGGGTCTTTTCCAATGAGTCAATTCTTCGCATCAGGTGGCCAAAGGATTGGAGCTTCAGCTTCAGCATCAGTCCTTCCAATGAGTATTCAGGGTTGATTTCCTTTAGAATTGATTGGTTTGATCTCCTTGCTGTCCAGGGGATCCTCCAGAGTCTTTTCTAGCACCACAAATCAAAAGCATCAGTTCTTCAGCAATCAACTTTCTTTATGGTCCAACTCTCATGTCTGACCTTCATCTGTCAGTTTCCCCCCNAATTGATTGGTTTGATCTCCTTGCTGTCCAGGGGATCCTCCAGAGTCTTTTCTAGCACCACAAATCAAAAGCATCAGTTCTTCAGCAATCAACTTTCTTTATGGTCCAACTCTCATGTCTGACCTTCATCTGTCAGTTTCCCCCCCTCTATCGGACAGAGAATCAGCGCACAGAATGTTGACTTCCTAGCACTTCCAGATAGTACGTGTGAGGTCTAAGTGCACCCATGGCAGTCCTCAGAGGAGCTCAGGGGCAGGAGGCAACAGGCATGTTCAGCACGCACCTCCAGCGACGCCGGTGTGGGGGTGGGTCATACACCATATTTGGCCATTGGCTGGGTGCGCTGGTGGGTAGCTGAGTCTTTTGCAGGGTGCTCTGGTATTCTCCCAGGCTATCTGCTTCTGACTGATGACAGCAGGTCCTAAGACCAGTAGACCACAAGGCCATGTGTTCAGTGTGGTCTCTCCCCAGCTGTAAAACGAGCTCTCAATTCAAGGTGTGCAGTCAGACCTCGGGGATGGATTCTGCAAGCCCTGTGATGGACGCTGGGAAGCACTGTGAGCAGAGGAAGCAAACCCATACCAAGAGTAATGGCAGTTCCAGAAAAGACAAACTGCTGCTCTACTCAGATTAGAAGGGCTTCCCTAGTGGATCAGCTGGTAAAGAATCTGTCCACAACANCAGATTAATGGATAAAGAAGTTGTGGTACATATACACAATGAAATATTGCTCAGCCATAAAAAGGAAAACATTTGAGTCATTTCTGATGAGGTAGATGAACCTAGAACCTATTATACATAGTGAACTGTCAGAAAGAGAAAAATAAATACTGTGTTCTAACCCATATATACAGAATCTAGACAAATGGTACTGAAGAACTTCTTTGCAGGGCAGCAACAGAGAAACAGACATAGAGAATAGACTTACGGACATGGGGAGAGGGTGAGATGTATGGAAAGAGTAACATGGAAACTTACATTATCATATGTAAAATAGATAGCCAAGGAGAATTTGCTGCATGGCTCAGGAAACTCAAATAGGGGCTCTGTATCAACCTAGAGGGGTGGGATGGGAAGGGAGGTGGAAGGGAGGTTTAAAAGGGAGGGTATATGTGTATACCTATGGCTGATTCATGTTGAGGTTTGACAGAAAACACCAAAATTCTGTAAAGAAATTATCCTTCAATAAAAAAATAAATTAAAAAGAAGAAAATAAGAAAACTGAGTGTTTTATCTTCATTTATTCCTTCTCTAAACTCTTCTTTTCTTTATATGTAGACCTGAGTTTCTCTCCTGTATCACTTTTCCTTCTCTCTAAATATGTTTTTTTATCATATCTTGCAAGGCAGGTCTACTAGCAACAATTCCCTCAGTTTATACTTGTCTGAGAAAGTTGTATTTCTCTTTCACCTTAAAAAAAAATTGTCTGTGTTGGGTCTTGGTTGCTGCGTGAACTTTTCTCTCTGGTTGCAGTCAGCAGGGGCTACTCTCTCATCTCAGTGCATGAGCTTCTCAACGTGGTGATTTCTCTTGTTGCAGAGCACGGGCTCTCAGGTGCAAGGGCTTCAGTAGTTGTGGCTCCTGGTCTCCAGAGAACAGAATCAGTAGTTGTGGCATATGGGCTTAGTTACCCTGCAGCAAGTGGGATCTTCCCAGATTAGGGACTGAACCTATGTCTCCTGCATTGGCAGGTGGATTTTTTAAAGCGGAGTCACTAGGGAAGCCCCTCTCCTTCACTTTTGGAGGATAATTTTGCAGCATACGGAATTCTGGGTTGACGACTGTTCTCTCAACACTAAATATTTCACTTCACTTTCTTTTTGCTTGATTGGGTTCTGACAGGTCAAATGTAATGCTTACCTTGTTACTCTGTAGGTAAGGTGCTTTTCCCTCTGGCTTCTCTCAAGACTTTTTTTTTTTTTTTAAGTTTTAATGTCTGTGGATATTTGGAAATTTGATTTGGAGAAAATGCATAAAATATTGTTCAGAGAAATTAAATATAAAATATAATCAATTCACTCCTTCAGTTTTGTTCGATTCTTTGCAACCTCATGGACTACAGCATGCCAGGCTTCCCTGTCCATCACCAAACCCAGAGCTCACTCAAACTCATGCCCATTAAATCAGTGATGCCATCCAACTATCTCATCCTCTGTTGTCCCTTTCTCCTCCCACCTTCAATATTTCCGAGTATTAAGGTCTTTTTCAATGAGTCAGTTCTTCACATCAGGTGGCCAAAGTATTGCAGTTTAAGCTTCAGCATCAGTCCTTCCAATGAATATTCAGGACTGATTTCCTTTAGGATCTCCTTGTAGTCCAAGGGACTCTCAAGAGTCTTCTCCAACAGTACAGTTCAAAAGCATCAATTCATCAACGCTCAGCTTTCTATATAGTCCAACTCTCACATCCATACATAACAACTGGAAAAAACCATAGCTTTGACTAGATGGACCTTTGTTGGCAAAGTAATATCTCTGATTTTTAATATGCTGTGTACATTGGTCATAGCTTTTCTTCAAAGGATCAACAGTCTTTTCATTTCATGGATGCAGTCAACTTACACAGTGATTTTGGAGCACCTCAAAAATAAAACATCTCACTGTTTCCATTGTTTCTGTATCTATTTGGCATGAACTGATAGGACCAGATGCCATGATCTTAGTTTTCTGAATGCAGAGTTTTAAACCAACTTTTTCACTCTTCTATTTCATTTTCATCAAGAGGCTCTTTGATTCTTCTCCAGTTTCTGCCATAAGGGTGGTGTCATCTGCATATCTGAGGTTATCAATATTTCTCCCGGGAATCTTGATTCCAGTTTACGTTTCATCCAGCCCAGAGTTTCTCATGATGTACTGTGCATATAAGTTAAATAAGATGTGTGACAATATACAGCCTTGACATACTGCTTTCCCAATTTTGAACCAGTTTGTTGCTCCATGTCCAGTTCTAGCTGTTGCTTCTTGACATGCATACAGATTTCTCAGGAGGCAGGTCAGGCAGTCTGGTATTCCTATCTCTTGAAGAATTTTCCAGGTTTTTGTGATTCACACATCAAAGACTTTGGCATAGTCAATAAAGCAGATGTAGATGTTTTTCTGGAACTTTCTTGCTTTTTTGATAATCCAGTGGATGTTGGCAATTTGATCTCTGGTCCCTCTGCTTTTCCTAAAACCAGCTTGAACATCTGGAAATTCACAGTTCATGTACTGTTGAAGTCTGGCTTGGGGAATTTTGAGCATTACTTTGCTAGCATGTGAGATAAGTGCAGTTGTGGGGTAGTCTGAACATTCTTTGTCATTGACTTTTTTTGCGATTGGAATGAAAACTGACCTTTCAAGTCCTGTGGCCACTGGTGAGTTTTTCACATTTGCTGGCATATTGAGCGCAGCACTTTCACAGCATCATCTTTTAGGAGTTGAAATAGCTTAACTCAGATTCCATCACCTCCACTAGCTTTGTTCATAATGATGATTCCTAAGGCCCACATAACTTTGGACTCCAGGATGTCTGGCTCTAGGTGAGTGATCATACCATCATGATTATCTGGGTCATTAAGATCTTTTTTTGTATAGTTCTTCTGTATATACTCTCCACCTCTTCTTAATATCTTCTTCTTCTGTTAGGTCCATATCATTTTTGTCCTTTATTGTGCCCATCTTTGCATGAAATGTTCCCATGGTACCTCTAATTTTTTAAAAAATATCTCTAGTCTTTTCCATTCTATTATTTTCCTCTATTTCTTTGCATTGATCACTAAGGAAGGCTTTCTTTTCTCTCCTTGCTATTTTTTTTTTTTTTTNCTCCAGCATTCTTGCCTGGAGAATTCCAGATTAAAAGAGGAGTGATGGAATCAACCTACCAGTAAGGGGTTCGCTGGTGCTCTCAAGGAAGGGTGTCACACTGAAGGGTCATCATTTGTCTTGGTTGCTGAAAGTTTGGGTATCCAGCATGGGTATTGGTGTCTATGGGCCACTTAACATGCCCCAAGATGATAGTCATTATTTCTGAACACTCTCTTAGTAACATAATTTCCAGGTATCTTTGCTGTCTCCTGTGGATTCTTGTTCATTGCTCTATCATCAATAGCATCATCTGGGGATGACTGTGGTCATCCAAAGAGAGCGGCCAAAGAGAGATTTGGGGTTTATCATCTTTGATTTATTCTTTTGTGCCATAATCAAGTAGAAAGACTAGCCATCATCTCAAGGACAAGTCATCCCACTGAACTATGGGATAGGATCTCTGAAGGCCCATTGACATCCACACACTTTTGCCCACTGCTGTAGGTCCATCTCCAAACTAAGTTGTTCCCGATCTCCTAACATTGTTCCTTTGGGGCTCCTATCCCATAAGACAAGCTGTTTGCCCATGCCCAGACGTCTGTGGATCTTCCCGCTTCTGGGTACTTTTCTATGTACGGTGGATGGCCAGCGTGCTGCCTAAGGGACACCCCCCTCCCCTGCTGTCTTTCAGGGTTACTTCTCAGAGAGGACGTGATGCAAAAAGAGTCAGTCTTCAGCCAGCTCATGAGAGACACTTCAGCTGCACAGCCACCTGGCATGCCCTGTCCAGGTGCTCTAGCTGGAACCTACTAGCAACTCACAAGCTGTTCTTCAAACCACCAGTGACTTCTATTGTAGAGAGCACATCTTGGGGCTTCCCTAGCAGCCTAGTGATTAAGACTATGCACTTCCAACACAGAGGGGCACAGGCTCAATTTCTGGTCAGGGAACTAAGACCCTGCATGCTGTACAGTATGGCAAGAAAAAAAAAAAATCTAGAAAGAGCGTGTCTTGACTCAAGAACTCCACAGGTCCATGCTGAGATGCTCCTGGAGAGGTTTTCTGCACTCTCCACCCGTGCAAGCCTTCATCACCTTATCTGGTGGATCGCAAGTCCCTAGGGACAGAGAAACTTACACTGCAGCCTCTATCTGCCACCGAGCCCTCTCCTGCTCTGGGTCGCTTGTGAGATAGAAAGCCTTTCAAACCACTCAATAAACTGGTTAGAACAGAATTCCTGAGAGTGATATCGATTTCCGCCTCCCCCCAGGTCCAAACAACTTTAAGTTTTGTGCTTCTTTCCTGCTAGCTGGAGAAGATGTAGGATGGGCAGCAAACGGTTCTTTACTTTAAAGGGAAGCCCCGCAGGCCCTGGACACCGGGTCCCTGCTCATTTCATTGACATGCAGCCTTTATATTGTCATAAGTTTGTCATATATTGTCACTTTCTTCATACTCTCTGCTCCACGCTCACCACTTCCAGTTCACATGGGTTATCAGTATAGAAAACCAGCCTGATCTACAGACTATCAGGATGACTGTGGTCCCTGTGAGGTGTCTTCTTGGGAGAACAGCAGAGGTAGCTCCAGTATGGAACCAGAGAGTGAATGTGAACTGCTGTCCTTCTACGATGACAAATTGCTTTTTATCCTCTTCACCAATGTGATTGGAAAAGAACACTTCTAGATCAATAGGTGCATACCATTTAACTTCCATTTCTGGCTCACAGATGGAGACGTGACTACCAGAGGAAGCTTCCTGCCATAAAGAACCATAAAACTGGGGGGTGGGGGATATGAAGCAATCTTGTTTGGGAAACAGAAAACAGGCATTAAAGGCTGTGATCCCTGAGAGAAGGGGAACTCATATGGCAATCCCATTAATTGCCCTGCCTCTCTGCCTAGGGGAGATTTCCTGACCACAGGATAGGAGCGAGTGCAGAGGAGAACAATCTTATTGAGAGGAGGGCACTGCCAAAATGATGTGACTCTGCGGTCAGGGTGCCAGAGAAGAGGCAGCTGTACCCACAGGAGCACCTCAGACATTTGCATGAAGATTGCCTGCAAGTCTCTGGCTAAGAGTGGGCTTGTGAGTATACAGGGAAAGACTATGCAAGAATTACCTGAGATCAGGTGCTGTGGAGTTGAGAGACCAAAGTTTGCTGAGACACACTGAAGTTCCCAGCCAGGCAGAAAGGTGAAGAGAGATCAGAAAAGTTGTGCCTTAGGAGTAAAGATCATAACTTACAGCAAAGTCTAGTCTATGTAAGTCTAGGGCCTTAAATCAAGGCTTGAAGACAGAATTCAGAAGGAGAATCAAAGCAACGTAGAAGGGCTCAGGAAAAGCCAGATCCAAGCCTATGCAAGTTCAAGGTATCAGTCAGGAATATCCACCACCTGCAAGAATAAAACCAGCACTCAGTTCAGTTCAGTCGCTCAGTCGTGTCCGACTCTTTGCGACCCATGAATCGCAGCATGCCAGGCCTCCCTGTCCATCACCAACTCCCGGAGTTCACTCAGATTCATGTCCATCGAGTCGGTGATGCCATCCAGCCATCTCATCCTCAGTCGTCCCCTTCTCCTCCTGCCCCCAATCCCTCCCAGCATCAGAGTCTTTTCCAATGAGTCAACTCTTCTCATGAGGTGGCCAGAGTACTGGAGTTTCAGCTTTAGCATCATTCCTTCCAAAGAAATCCCAGGGCTGATCTCCTTCAGAATGGACTGGTTGGATCTCCTTGCAGTCCAAGGGACTCTCAAGAGTCTTCTCCAACACCACAGTTCAAAAGCATCAATTCTTCGGCGCTCAGCCTTCTTCACAGTCCAACTCTCACGTCCATACATGACCACAGGAAAANCAGAATGGACTGGTTGGATCTCCTTGCAGTCCAAGGGACTCTCAAGAGTCTTCTCCAACACCACAGTTCAAAAGCATCAATTCTTCGGTGCTCAGCCTTCTTCACAGTCCAACTCTCACATCCATACATGACCACAGGAAAAAACATAGCCTTGACTAGACGGACCTTAGTCGGCAAAGTAATGTCTCTTCTTTTGAATATACTATCGAGGTTGGTCATGTTTTATATATATACTTATATATAATAGGGACATTGCATAGGAATGTATAAAAAATTACACAAAATAAAAACATCTTTTAAAATTTTAGATTACGGGTAATTAAACACATGACCTAAGGTTCTTCAACCTCTGATATGTGTGTGTATACATATATATAAGATATAAATAGGAAATTATATATGTGCCCTATATATATACACACACACACATAGGGCTTCCCAGTTGGTACTAGTGGTAAAGAACCTGCCTGCCAATGCAGGAAACATAAGAGACACAGGTTCCATCCCTGGGTCTTGAAAATCCCCTGGAGGAGAGCATGGCAATCCACTCCAGCATTATTGCCTAGAGAATCCCCATGGACAGAGGAACCTGGTGGGCTACAGTCCATGGAGTCACAAAGAGTCAGACACGATTGAAGCAACTTAGCACATACGTACACATACATATAAATATATATACATATATGATGAAAAGAAAAAGGCAAACCCCCAAATACCTGCAAACTCATCACCTGTAGATGAGCATTGCGATATTTTAGGATATTTCTTCCTAGACACTTTTCCTATCTGTTTATATCATTTCTCCTCACAAAAAAAATAGCGTCTGGCTATATGTGTTGCTTTTTAACTTAAATATATTATGAATATCTTTTTATGTCAACAGATATAATGTACAATGTTTTAATGACTACTAGTATTCTTTTTTGTTGAGGTATCATATTCTAGACCAATTTTACAAAAGTCAGTTGCCTGAAGGCCCGTTTGATGAAGTTATCAAATGTTCCCATTTACCAGAAGACATGCTTCTTTGAACTACTTGAATATTATTTCTATTTTTAAAGAAACTTTAAGCATTTTAATGTTCTCCTGCTAGTTCTTCAAATGGCATATCAACTTTGAGAGTTGTGAAATTAAAAACTTAGAATTTTAAGTTTAAATTTAAATTTAGAAGGATCAGAAAGCAGTTGGAAGTGATCAAACATTCTCAACACAGGGCCTGCCCTGGTGGTCCAGTGGCTAAGACTCCTCATTCCCAATGCAGGGGGCCCAGGTTTGATCCCTGGCTGGGAACTAGATGCCACATGCCACAACTAAAGATCCTGCATACCAGAACTAAGACTGGTGCAGCCAAATAAATAAATGAATATTTTTTAAAAAACATCCCCAACACATATGGCATGCTAAATCTCTGGATTCTAAGGATAAGTAAGGCTGTGTTGATCTGTCTGCTGTTTGTAAAATCAGTTGACATGAAAGGATAGAAGAATCTTGAGATATGGAAAGGAAGTCAGGATGTATAGAGGAATGTGTAGAAAGAAGCAGAAGACTTGAGCCTCAGACATAGCAAAAAACATGCTACTATGTTCAAAAGAATTTTTTTTTAATTAACTTGTCCTGAGGGCTTCCCTGGTGGCTCAGAGGTTAAAGCATCTGCCTCCAATGCCGGAGACCCGGGTTTGATCCCTTGGTCAGNTTGAGCCTCAGACATAGCAAAAAACATGCTACTATGTTCAAAAGAATTTTTTTTTAATTAACTTGTCCTGAGGGCTTCCCTGGTGGCTCAGAGGTTAAAGCATCTGCCTCCAATGCCGGAGACCCGGGTTTGATCCCTTGGTCAGGAAGATCCCCTGGAGAAGGAAATGGTAACCCACTCCAGTATTCTTGCCTGGAGAACCCCATGGAAAGAGAAGCCTAGTAGGCTACAGTCCATGGGGTCGAAAAGAGCTGGGACACAACTGAGCGACTTCACTTTCACTTTCAAGGGCCTCCCTTGTAGCTCAGTCGGTAAAGAATCTGCCTGCAGTGCAGGAGACCTGGGTTGGATCCCTGGGTTGGGAAGAGCCGCTGGAGAAGGAATTGGCAACCCACTCCAGTATCCTTGCCTGGGAAATCTCATGGACAGAGGAGCCTGGTGGGGTCGCAAAGAGTAGGGCACAACTGAGTGACTAAATAAAAAAATGAAGTAGGAAACTACAGAAAAATCATATCCCCTATTGTGTGTTAGTTGCTCAGTCATGTCCGAAAGAATTTTTAAAAGTTAACTTGTNCATACAATGTTCACAGGCCTCCAAGGCCAGAAGATACTGTACACAACATCATTTGTGGGAAAGGTATGCAGAAAAAATCATGGTTTCGATAATGGCAAAACTACTGGAATGTTGGGCTGACTCTGTATGACCTTGCATCTTTCATTTCCCTCTATGCACAAAAAGGTATATAAGTACCGTTTAAAAATAAAGCTATGGATCTCGCTCATCAAAGCAGCTTGATCTCCTTGTGTCAATCATTTTCTTCCTCTTACTCTCTCTTTCAGGCTAGTTCCCATCTGGAGTACAGAGATCCGCCGTGTCTACTAATTTGCCTGGGTTTCTAAGACCTGAACGGGAAGGCACCCTGTGCCTTCACTCCCTCGGGAGACCAGCAAGGCACCTGTAGCCTCACGTAGATGGTGCAAGTCTCTTGTCTTGAGACTTTATTGATTTTCTGTATAAACCAAGGAACATCAGCCTCTTTTCTTCTCTCCTTATTTTCTTATCTACAACATTCTTATTTGTCTCTCTCTCTAAATCAATTGCAATCGCCGACACCATTCCTCCTTCGGGTTTCCCTGGATCCTGCAGGGGCTGGACCCTGGCAGTTGTCCCCTTCTCCTCCTGCCTTCATTCTTTCCCAACATCAGTGTTGTTCCCAATGAGTTGGCTTTTCACATCAGGTGACCAAAGTATTGGAGCTCCATCCTCAGCATCTGTCCTTTCAATGAATATTCAGGATTGATTTGCTTTAGGATGGACTGGTTGGATCTCCTTGCAGTCCAAGGGACTCTCAAGAGTCTTCTCCAACACTACAGTTCAAAAGCATCTATTCTTCAGCAAGTCAGCCTTCTTTACAGCCCAACTCTTACATCCATACATGACTACTGGAAAAACCATAGCCTTGATGAGATGGACCTTTGTTGGCAAAGTAATGCCTCTGTGTTTTTAATATGCCATCTAAGTTTTTCATAACCTTTCTTCCAAGGAACAAGTGTCTTTTAATTTTATGGCTGCAGTCACCATCTGCAGTGATTTTGGAGCCCAAGAAAATAAAGTCTGTCTTTGTTTCCATTGTTCTCCCATTTATTTGCTATCAATTGATGGGACTGGATTTTTCACTCTCTTTTACCTTTATCAAGAGGCTGTTTAGTTCCTCTTTGCTTTCTGCCATAATGGAGGTGTCATCTGCATATAGGAGGTTATTGATATTTGTCCCAGTAATCTTGATTCCAGAGCTTCCCAGGTGGCTCAGAATTATTCTTCCCAGGTAAAGAATCTGCCTGCAGGGTGGAAGGCCTGAGTTTGATCCCTGGGTTGCCCGGCAAATCACTCCAGTACTCTTGCCTGGAGGATCCCCATGGACAGAGGAACCTGGTGTGCTACAGTCCATGAGGTTGCAAAGAGTCAGACACGTTTGAGCAACTAGGAAACAACCTTGATTCCAGCTTGTGCTTCATCCAGCCTGGCACAGATGGAACATGTAGGGGATGTATAATTCATGGATGCTTGAAAAGTAAGTTTGAAACTCAAGAAGCAGACTTTTACCACTGGGGATACATTAGTGTATAAGGAGATCACAAGTTAAGTAAGTTTACTCAGGGGAAATAGATACATAAGTGTGTGTGTGTGTATGT
>SJYV01056170.1:0-20903 GCA_006410875.1 Neotragus pygmaeus
CAGCCATTTTGCTTTTTTGCATTTCTTTTCCATGGGGATGGTCTTGATCCCTGTCTCCTGTACAGTGTCACGATCCTCTGTCCATAGTTCATCAGGCACTCTGTCTATCAGATCTAGGCCCTTCAATCTATTTCTCACTTCCACTGTCTAATCATAAGGGATTTGATTTAGGTCAGGGTCTAGTGGTTTTCCCTACTTACTTAAATCTGATTTTGGCAATAAGGAGTTCATGATCTGAGCCACAGTCCTCTTCCAGTCTTGTTTTTGCTGACTGTATAGAGCTTCTCTATCTTTGGCTGCAAAGAATATAATCAGTCTGAATTTGGTGTTGACAATCTGGTGATGTCCATGTGTAGAGTCTTGTGTTGTCGGAAGAGGGAGTTTGCTATGACCAGTGTGTTCTCTTGGCAAAACTCTTTTAGCCTTTGCCCTGCTTCATTCTGTACTCTAAAGCCAAATTTGCCTGTTACTCCAGGTATCTCTTGACTTCCTACTTTTGCATTGCAGTCCCCTAAAATGAAAAAGAAATCTTTTTGGGGTGTTAGTTCTAGAAGGTCTTGTAGGTCTTCATAGAACTGTTCAACTTCAGCTTCTTCAGCATTACTGGTTGGGGCATAGATTTGGATTACCATGATATTGAATGGTTTGCCTTGGAAATGAACAGAGATCATTCTGTTGTTTTTGAGATTACACCAAGTACTGCATTTCGGACTCTTGTTGACCATGATGGCTACTCCATTTCTGCTAAGGGATTCTTGCCCACAGTAGGAGATATAATGGTCATCTGAGTTATATTCACCCATTCCTGTCTATTTTGGTTTGCTGATTCCTAAAATGTCAATGTTCACTCTTACATCTCCTGTTGGACCACTTCCAATTTACCTTGATTCACGGACCTAACATTCCAGGTTCCTGTGCAATATTGCTCTTTACAGCATCGGAGTTTATTTCCACCACCAGTCACCTCCACAGCTGGTTGTTGTTTTTGCTTTGGCTCCGTCTCTTCACTCTTTCTGGAGTTACTTCCCCATTGATCTCCAGTAGCATGTTAGGCACCTACTGACCTGGAGAGTTCATCTTTCAGTGTCCTATCTTTTTGCCTTTTCATCCTGTTCATGGGGTTCTCAAGACAAGAACACTGAAGTGGTTTGCCATTCCCTTCTCCAGTGGACCATGTGCTGGCAGACCTCTCCACCGTGATCCATCCGTCTTGCCTACACGGCATGGCTCCTAGTTTCATTGAGTTAGACAAGGCTGTGGTCCATGTGATCAGATTGGTTAGTTTTCTGTGATTGTGGTTTTCAGTATGTCTGCCCTCTGATGGAGAAGTATAAGAGGCTAATGGAAGCTTCCTGATGGGAGAGACTGTCTGAGGGGGAGACTGGGTCTTGCTCTGATGGGCGGGGCCATGCTCAGTAAATCTTTAGTCCAGTTTTCTGTTGATGGGCAGGGCTGTGTTCCCCCCCTGTTGTTCACCTGAGGCCAAACTATGGTGGAGCTGATGAAGATGATGGCGACCTCCTTCCAAAGGTCCCGGGCACGCACTGCCACACTCAGTGCCCCCGACCCTGCAGCAGGCCGCTGCCAACCCACGCCTCCCCCGGAGACTCCTGAACACTCCCGGGCGAGTCTGGGTCAGTCTCTCATGGGGTCACAGCTCCTTTCTCCTGGGTCCAGGTGCTCAGGGTCTGTCTGTGCCCTCCCAGAGTCTTTCCAGCCCTGGGTAAGTTCCAGCAGCTCTATGGTGGGGTTAATGGCAACCTCCTCCCAGAGGGCTTATGCCACACCCAGGTCTGCTGCACCCAGAGCCCCTGCCCCTGCGGCAGGCCACTGCTGACCCAGATCTCCTCAGGAGACACCCAAACACAGTTCTGTCTCAGTCTCTGTGGGGTCTCTGGGTCCTCGTGGGCACAAGGTTTGTTTGGACCCTCTGAGTGTCTCTGGCGGGTATGGGGTTTGATTCTAAATGCGATTTTGCTCCTCCTACTGTCTTGCTGGGGCTTCTCCTTGGCCCTTAGACATGGGGTGTTTCCTCAAAGTTGCTCTAGCGCCATGCAGCTGCCGCTTCAGCACATATACCCCCAAAGTGTATACACTCAATTTTGTACTTGATGTGATATATACAGTGGATATCCTGTGACTGAATTTTCTCTCCCTCGTCCTTACATTTCTGAGATAGCTGTAGTGGTTGTCCACTCTTTGGGGTGGAGGATAGTATTCTGTTTTAGGAACATGCTGGAGTCTGTCCATTCCATTCTGATGCATACACACAGGAGCCTTCCCAGGCAGGACTCAGACCTGTGTCACGCAGGGACACAGGACCGGAAGGCCCTCCAGGACGCCTGGCCGTGGTGCTTCTGGCTTGAGGCTATGACAGGGCTCCAAACAACAGCATGGTCAGCTGCCCCCTATCACGGCAACTGAGTGGCAAGGACACCCTGCCAGGTGGGGCCTGCACCCAGATCCCCTTATCCCACCAGTAACCCCCTGATCACAGGAGCCAGCCTGTGTGGGTTCCATTCTTTGCAACTGAAATGCCTCAACTAGAATACCCCTTACCTAGCAGTCTACCCTCCGGTAGTTCCGGGGTCCAGAGACAAGCCCATCCTGCAGTCCTAGCATCGTCATTAACTCCTCGACATGGCCTTACAGCTAACACGAGGGGATGGTTAATGACTGCACCTCTTTGGAGCAGAAGGACAGACCCCGATAGAAGTAGATCCTGGCAGAAGGAGTGTCTGCGGTCTCATGGGAAGGTGAGGGTTACAGTTTTGCTCTATGTATGTGTATATATGTGATACCACACCTATGTGGCAGGTTTTGGGGTCAGGGGGAAAGAGGGAAGAAATGGATAACAACAGTGGATACTGGTCACGTATTTGGGCCAGCACTGTCTTTCTGAGACCCTCGTGATAGCACTATGATATAGGTGCTAGGTGTTGTTGTCGTTTGGTTTGCTTTGGTTTTCACTGTGTGGTGCAGCTGGTGGGATCTTAGTTCCCTAACCGGGGGTTGAACCCATAGCCTCAGCAGAGAAAGCCCAAAGTTCTAGCCCCTGGACCACCAGGTGCTGTTTTTCACATCTGCATTTCACAGAGAAGGATACTGAGGCAGAGAGGGTTTGAGTAACTTGCCCAAATTCATCCAGGTAGTAGAGGACAGCTTCACACCACGTGGTGGGACTTGAGAGCCCCTCAGTGCCATCCCTTCTGCCTCTGGAAACACGCCCCTCCCTGCCCCCTGCCCTCCACTCAAGGAAGGAAGCGTGGGCCCTGGGTCAGCCATGAAATGTACAGACTCATGGGTGGGCCACTGGGTGGGGAAGAGAGCATTGGCAGGGCAAAACATAGAAGGGCGGGGATTTGCATATCCTTTTTAATGAAATTATTTATTTGGCTGAGCCAGGTCTTAGCTGTGGCATTCTGGATCTTTGTTGAAACATGTGGGATCTAGTTCCCTTACTGGTGATGGAACCCGGGTCCCCCTGCACTGGGAGCTCAGAGTCCTAACCCCTGGACTGCCAGGGGAGTCCCACATGGGTCCTATGATCTTTCAAATCATCTTTTCAACTTAAATCACCCAGCTGAATTTTGATGCTGTGTCCAAGCTCTCTGACCAAGATACTTGTGGTACCTCAGTGTTCTCAGCTGTAAAATGGTTCTATTCCCAGAATCCACTTCTCAGCTTCATCTCAGGGGTCCTTGATAGGAGGTATATCCAGCCTCAGCCTCAGCACAGGACTTAGCACGGTCTTAACAAATGCTGGGCAGACTACGTGGGGGCAGGGGGGTGTTTTATGAAAAGGTGCTGGACAGGCACATCAGAAAATATTAACAGTAGCTTTGGATGGAAGATTCTGGGTGATTTTAATTTAAAAATTCTTTTCTAGCATTTCTGTTTTTTCTAACTTCCCTGAAGTTGTGATTTGTGTTTTATAAGGAAACAAAAACAAGTCAAGCTTCTCCTCCCTGGGTTTTTACCCTTTGCTCATCTGGCCTGAGATGTACAGGGGTCTCTTAGGGACTGGGGGGACTGGCCTAGCTGGAGGTGCCGTCCTGGGGCAGGGGTGTGGGTGTAGGGGGAGCCCCCTCTCAGCCCTGCCTGCCCCGGTCTGCAGGGAGATGCCCACAGCCGCTCCTCAGGCGCCCTTAAACGCCTCATAACTATAAGTGCCGACGCAGCAGATCTGCTGATTTAGAGGGGGCATGTGGGGGCAGCAGGCAAGGCATCTTCTCTGACAGCAAGGCCATTTGGATGACACCTGGCTCCCCAGGGTGCCTCGCTCTGTCCTGGAGCCGCTGCCGGGGGCGGAGGAGGGGGTTGGGCCAGAGCTGCAGGCCCTGCGGGGTGGACTCCCTGCGCCCCCTTCTCCGCCCTGGGCTTCACACTCTCGCCATCCTGACCACTTCCTGTCCCTGCTTCTTAGCAAGTGTGACTTCAGGCAAGTTATCTCCCAAATCGGAGCCTCCACTTCCTTATCTGTTAACTGGGTAGACCTGTCCTTCCACCTAGAACATTCTCCACCAATTCGCAATGCCCGGAGGCCCTTTTGGTTGTCGCAACTTGGGAGGGAAAGTGACTGTCGCCTGGAGACTGGAGGCCAAGGATGCTGTTAAACATCCTACCTGCACAGCACAGCTGCGCCCACCCGAGCCGGCAGTGCCACCAATGTCGGTGGCGCTGAGGCCGAGAGTCCTGTCCTGGGGCGAAGTTGGTGACGGTGAAGCCCGAGGACGCACGGCTAGGCCCGCGGACAGTGGCTGTCACCATCCATGTTGTGAAAGCAGAACCTCCTCTCCACCGCTCAGAACCAGATGTCCACACATGAGGACCGGGACCAGGAAGCACCACTGAAGAGGTGGGGCTGTGCCTGGAAGATGTCAGACTTTTCCAAATGGCCGCTGGCAACTTTCCCTCCAGCCTCCGGCCGGGGTCAGGGCCTGGGCCACCTCCTGGGGGACCAGGGCTGCCAGTCTGATTTACGAGTGCTCCACCTCCCTGCCCCTGGCTTGTGTAGACACTGATCCCAGGGGAGCTGCCACAGCGCCACTGGCCCTGCTGAGAGGGGTCAGGGCAGGCAGGGCTCTGCCCACCTCCTCCCCGACCTCTCAGGACCCTTCCTGGGAACACACCCAGGGTGACACCAAGGTGTGTGTGTGTGTGTGTGTGTGTGTGTGTGTGTGTGTACAGTAGAAGCTGCTGATGCCCGGCCCAGAGTCCGTCTATGGGAACCACCCCTGCAATGCTGCAATGCCTGATACAACTTACAGCTGCCCACGTTCTGTACTGGGGGGGCCCTCAAATCCAGCATGAAGCCCATGACGTGAGCCTGCCCCTTGCTTCAGGATGGGGTTTCTGCTCAGAACCTCGGTGGGTGCCCTCAGATATACCTCACTGGGCCTCCCCGCCCCCATCCGATTCGTCTCATCCATCTTTCAAACAGCACCCCCTCCGTGAATCCACACTCTGAACCCGTGTCTCAAGCTCTGCTTCTGTCAAGGGACCCAAGATGCTGTGTGTGTGTTTAGAGGTGAGTGAGTGTGTTCCCATGTTAACATCACGAGGCGGAGGAGGGGGAGAAGCNAGATTTTTCAGGAGCAGGTCAGGTGGTCTGGTATTCTCATCTCTTTAAGAATTTTCCACAGTTTGTTGTGATTCTTTACTATAGAGCTTTTTGCAATCTGTCCTTAGGCCTCTACAACCTGTCTCTTATACACATCTTGGTTCACTTAACTTTTGGAATATATAAGTACCAAAATGTTCACACCAAAATATATATCAGAGTTAAATTTCTGAAAACTAAAAAAAATGGCAGGGATACTGGAGTGCTTTGCCATTCCCTTCTCCAGGGGATCTTTTGACCCAGGGATTGAACTCTGGTCTCCTGCACTGCAGGCAGATTCTTTACCAATTGAGCTATCAGGGAAACCTAAACTCTTACACATATGGTTAATTCATGTTGATGTATGACAGAAATAAAATCATTATTGTAAAGCAAACATCAATCAATTTAAAGGAAATAAATATTAGGACAAAGAAACAATTAAACTCTTGAAAGCATCCATGGGGAAACGTTAGTGTGTTGCTAATAATAGAAAGCAGCAGAGGAAAATGGATCTCTGATTAAAAACCACTGAGGCTGAATGGTGCACAAAAACATGTTGCAAGTCCCCAAAGAAAATAATTTTACACTGTGATTTCTATACTCAGTTAAAATATCCTTTAGAATTAAAGGGGAAATAAGGAAACTACCACACAACTGCACTCATCTCACATGCTAGTAAAGTAATGCTCAAAATTCTCCAAGCCAGGCTTCAGCAACACATGAACCGTGAACTTTCAGATGTTCAAGCTGGTTTTAGAAAAGGCATAGGAACCAGAGATCAAATTGCCAACATCCACTGGATCATGAAAAAAGCAAGAGAGTTCCAGAATAACATCTATTTCTGCTTTATCGACTATGCCAAAGCCTTTGACTGTGTGGATCACAATAAATTGTGGAAAATTCTTCAAGAGATGGGAATACCAGACCACCAAACCTGCCTCTTGAGAAAACCTACATGCAGGTCAGGAAACAACAGTTAGAACTGGACATGGAACAACAGACTGGTTCCAAATAGGAAAAGGAGTCCGTCAAGGCTGTATATGGTCATGCTGCTTATTTAACTTATATGCAGAATACATCATGAGAAACGCTGGGCTGGAAGAAGCACAATTTGGAATCAAGATTGCCGNTACAGAGAGGAAAAGAGGTTTCAACGCTTCGGAAAATCCTCAAGACTCTGTTCTACAGAGTGTCCTGGTGAAATCAGACAAAGAGAAACAATGCCATACCTGTTTTATCTCCCCAATATGGATGTGAACTTTTTGCTTCTCTTCATACAAACATCTCAGGAAAGAAATAATCAATTCATTCTCTCGTTGCTCATTTCTTGGTCTCAATTTCTTAAGGTTAAAAAAAAGAGAATATTTTACATTAATTTTTAATTGTCACCAAGACTGCTAAACCATTCATTTGAAAATGCCCAGCTTCCACAATCGACTAGGGCTTTTACCCAATCATCTCACTAGGGGGCACCAATGATCCTAGAAGTGAAGATAATGTTTTAAAAGAGACAATGAAGCCAGTGGGCCAGATTTGGCTTCTGACCTCTGATGTCCTTATAGCTAAAATAAACATTTCACATCAGATAGAGGCATAGTTAAGATATTTAATGAATACTCTTGAAAACATCAGAAAAGGACAACAGCCATGATGCCTGCACATTTATAAACTCTCACGCTTAGGCAAGTAGAAAGGAAAATAGCACTGATCCAGGGTCATGGCTCCTTTCACATACCAAGCATGTTCATCGGGAAGCACTTTCTGGGAGTCCCAAGAGGCATACNGACAACAGCCATGATGCCTGCACATTTATAAACTCTCACGCTTAGGCAAGTAGAAAGGAAAATAGCACTGATCCAGGGTCATGGCTCCTTTCACATACCAAGCATGTTCATCGGGAAGCACTTTCTGGGAGTCCCAAGAGGCATACGCTTGCACACAGAATTTCATGGCACAGACTCAACTTCTTTTTTCTCGTATTTTAAAAATTTTTTGCACTCCTTTTATTTTTCGGGCAAGGTAGTGGCAAAGCACACTGAACTAGAAATCAGGTCATGCAGGTTCAAGGTGCTGCCCGGAAAAGGGATCAAAGGCAACTCATTTAAGCTCAGCCTCTCTGTCTGTTCCAATGAAGATTATGCATGCAATACACTCCAAGGTCTCCTCCAGCTCCCAGACTCTTTGGACTTGAAATACCACAGTTCATGTTTAGAAGACCATCTAATTTAATGTATTCAATTATTTTCCTTGAATATGAAGCAAACAAAACTGAATTACTCCGGAGCCTGCAGTTTATAAACTTTAGAAACATAGTCTTTATATATATATATATATATATACAATGACAGTTTTCCACTGCCCTGCTTCTTCTCTCTCCCTACCCCAAGCCTCTAGCTTGCCCTTTAAAACCAAGTCTGGGTGTATAATAAATAGATCAACTACACAAGCATCTGAGGCTGAATCAAGGCTGTTCTGAGCAGCCCAGCTAACTAAGGAACAAGNAGAGTCGGACACGACTGAGCGACTGAACTGAACTAAGTCCGCTTGTGACAAAAAATCCGAAGACCAGTGTTTTTGATCACAGCAAAGTTTATTTTTTCTCACACATTTAAGTGAAGAAGCGAGCAACCAGGGCTGGCGTCACCCAGCTCGGCTAGGTCCTCAGAAAACCAATCTCCACCTTCTGGGCTCCACAATCCTGAGGGGGTGGCTCCCCAAACCATGCTGACTGAGTATCAGGGTGAGGGGCCAGAGAGACAAGCAAGGGCCCCAAACTTGCCAACTGAGGCTTGGTGCCCAGTGAAGGCAAACAAAGGCTTTGAAGACTCTTTCCGGAGGCCGCGCCCATTACCCTTGCTTGTAGCCCATTGGCCAGAGCTGGGTCATGTGAGCACGCTCGCAACAAGGTGCCCCAGGGATGTTTGCTTTTAGCCACTGAGCTTGTCACTAAGAAGGTGAGGATGGTAAGGGAGAGGGGGCATGGGGACCTGACAGAAGGCACTTTGGGGTTGGGAGCTGAGACAGATCNGGGTCATGTGAGCACGCTTGCAACAAGGTGCCCCAGGGATGTTTGCTTTTAGCCACTGAGCTTGTCACTAAGAAGGTGAGGATGGTAAGGGAGAGGGGGCATGGGGACCTGACAGAAGGCACTTTGGGGTTGGGAGCTGAGACAGATCGCGAGGCCAAAAGGGCCTGATGTTTGGCCCTGAGAGGCCCTAAACACGTTTTATATCACTCGTGGCCGTGTTGTAATCTCTTGTCATCTGCAAGGCCAAGTTTCATTAGACTCTGTCTGAGCCTTGCTCTGGGGACTTGCAGGAGAAATGAACAGTTTTACGTTAAGCGTCCCAGCCTGGAAAGGTCGGCTGCATTCAGAGGGTAGCTGCAGGTGCTGGGGGGTGGGGGTGGGGAGGCCGTAGGAACAGCAAGGAACCAGAACCTGATCCGTGTGCTGGGAATCTTCCGAGGCAGCTGGGAAGTAAGCAGGTGGCCAGGGAAAGCCAGACCATCTTGAGAGACAGCAGGGAAGTCCAGCTCCCAAGGACCAGAAAGAGACCCACAGGCACCTCAGAAGCACAGGGCTAAGCTGATGGACCCCTTTCTTCGGAGCTTCCTTTCACAATTCCCAGGCTGTCCCTGGTCCCCTTGGCCGTCCCCTTACTGATGCTTGGGAGGGAAAGAGGAAGATGAAAGGGGAAGATGGTGGGTTGTGGGTCTTTGCCATTCCGCCTCAGTCTGTGCCCACCTTGGATTTTGGCCACCAGGGGGCGCCGGAAGGCCGCGGCCCCAGCTTCAGACACGGCCTGAGGCTGAGGGTCCAGCGTGCCTGATAGAAATCCCCCTCCGATACCGATTTATAAATAGAATCATCGGAGTCCAGCCGTGTTCCGCGCTCTGCCAGTCCCTTCCCTAGGGCTTCTCAACAAATCCTTGTCTACCATGTGCTTTTAAATTTGAGGACAGCTAAGAAAAAGTGCCAATACACTTTGGATTTCTTTCTTTTTTTTTTTTTTTTTTTTAAGGGAAAGGAGGGAGACAGCCTCCCAAGTTTGGGAAACATCGGAGGTCACTGCAGGGCCAGGCCTGGCCATGGAGTGAGACAGCTCTGCTGGCCACACCTGCCCGTTATTCACAGAGCGGCCTGGGGAAGAAATGGGCCTTAAGGGTGAAATCGTTTAAGGCTTTTCTGTGAGTTCCCATTTCACCTCCACATTTGCTGGGTAAAAAAAGAGCAAAAAGAACACAGGCCCTGGAGGCAGCGGTGAGCAGATTCTTTACTGTCAGATTATACACCATCAACCACCCAGCATGGTGACCAACGTCTCCGCCCGGGGCCCTCCTTCATAGGGGCAGTTGATACAAACAAAAATAGTTCTCTACAAAAGGACGTGTCCGGCCCTCCCAACCCTCCGTCCTAACTCCCTGCCCCCAGACAGTGAGCTCCTTGGTCACCAGACCTCTGGAAAGACCTGGGGTCTGGTGGGTTGCAAAGGAAAACCAAGAATAGAAAAGAGAATTGTCAGCGACTAGTGTTGTAGGCAACTGGACTTTGGGTCCGCTGGCTGGTGGTGAGCCAGGGACAGGCGTTGGGGGTGTCTGCAACAGTCGTGTGCGTGGCAGGAGGCAGAATCAGGGTGTGGGGTGAGCAGCGTTTCTCCCCACCCTCGGTCTCACTGCCGGCAAAAAAAAAAAAAAAAAGGAAAGGGGTGATGGGTAATAGAAAAACTAAGACCAAAATCGCAGGCCGCTGAGGCCATTACCCCACAGCATCCCCCGCTGCCGTGCAGGGGCGGAGGCAGGTGCCACTGGGGTAGGGGGGACGGGGCGGGAGGACTCTGCTGAGTAGCACCTGGGAGCAGCTCAGGCCGCACCCTTCTCACCGCCAGGCCTCGGACGCCAGCCCCCGGGGTCCCCGGCTCTCCGGGCGAGGGGCGCAGGGCGCGACAGGACGCGCGGACTGGCCCCCACCCTGCCCGGGCTGCCCTCCGCGGGGCTCAGCAGTCCAGGCGGGCAGCCAGCCCCAGCAGCAGCAGGCAGCCGAGCAGGGTGACGGGGCGCGGGGCAGCCCCCGGCGCGCGGTCGCAGTCCAGGCCGTCCTCGTCGTCGGCGGGGTCGCAGCGGGGTTGCTCGCAGCGCGCGCCGGTGTAGCCACGTGGGCAGGCGCAGCGCTGGTTCTGCACGCAGGTGCCCCCGTTCTGGCACAGCAGCTGGTCGTCGTCGCACACGTTGGCTGCGGGGCGGAGGGGCGGTTAAGGCGGGCGGCGGTCTGGTCCACCCCGAACCCACGACCACCACCCGCGCTGGAGCTTCTGCGACTGGGATGTGCCGGTCCAAGTACCTGGGGCGCCCTTCCACCGTCTTCCGGTGGCTAACATCGGGTCTCCGCCAGCCCATCACACCCTCGGACAGCCTCCCTTCCTCCCCGAAAGCCCTCCCGCCTCCTGCCAACTCCACTCAACTCCCGGCGCCTCTTTTGCTTCCAACTCCCTTCCCGGTACCTACAGCACAGTCGCATCAGGCCCCGCCCACCACCCAGACCCCGCCTTTGGCACCAGGCCCCGCCCACCTACTGACTCCGCTCTGCAGCATCAGCCCCACCCACCTACAGGCCCCGGCAGCATTAGGCCCCGCCCATCCACTGGCCCCGCCCGGCAGCATCAGGCCCCGCCCCGGGCCCCACAGCCCCGGGTCCTCCCGGCGCGCACTCACGGTAGCAGCCCTGGCGCCAGTAGTGCGTGGGGAGGCAGTCGTCGCACTTGGGCCCCGCCGCGCCCTCGCGGCACTCGCAGAAGCCGGTCTCGTTGCACCGGTCGTGCACGGAGCCAATCTGGTTGCAGTTACACTCTGGACCGACAGTCGCACGGCGAGTGATCAGAGTGACTTGTGGGCGCTGTCCGCACGGACCCACCCCGCCAGACCCCGCCACCCTCCCCGTCGGATCTCCGCATCCGCGGCTGGACAGTGGGGTGAGGGCTACCTGGGGTGTCCAGATCGCGAGGGAAGACGGCATTTCCTCCCATCCAGGCAGCCCCTTCCCCTTTTTCTGGCCCTGGCGCTATGTGGCCTGGGCCAGCCCTTTCCGATCTCTGGGCCCGTCTTCCCGCTTCTGTAACTGGGGCGGGCGCTGATCCACCCCAGCTTCAAAGAGGTGGGCGGGGCCTCATCGAGGCCACCTGATATCTGACCTGCGGGCGGTGTTGTGTGTGGGGACGGGAAGGTGTAGCGGGCATCCACAGCTCTCCTCCAGGGCCTCCAGCCTCACCCTGCCCCTTCCCAGTCGGTTTCCTGGGGCCTCCGCCCCCCGCGGGAGGCAAATGCCTCCACTCTGCGTGTCCTTGTCGCCTAGTGCTGGGCCGGGGGTGGAAGCAGCAGGCAAAGAAAAAGGAGGTGCTGGGGCGGGGGGTGGAGGACCGCCTCTAATCGATCCAGAGGCCCCTCCCTGTCCTCCGCGGCTGGCCAGTGTGACATGGGCTGCACGGTTCCCTTGGGATCACTTGAGAATTGATGAAATTATCTGAAGGCCGCTGCCATAATTCAGACTGACAACTGCAGCTTTGCACAGCCAGGGCCAGCCTGCTGGGCGGGGCATGGACAAAGGGGTTCCCAAGGGCGCTGGCCATCCCAGGGCTGAGAACTGGCCTCTACAGGAGACAGTATTCCAGTATTCCAGTGCTGGTTGCAGGCCGTGGGGCCCACCTTTGGGGTTGGCCTGCCCCTGGCTGGGCCCAGGGTCCCTCGTAGATTTATTTCCTTCTTTACCACAAAGCCAGGCCTGGCACAGAGGGTAAAGAAAGCAGGCCATTTGCTCACTGGAGGGGGGCGTGGGGGTGGAGGGCTTATAAAGCACAAGAGAAGATTCATTTGCAGAAAAGCATCAGTCCCCCCAGAAGGGTTGAACAACCCTTGACCTGATCCACTTTACAAACAGGGAAACAGGCTCAGAGAGGGGACGAGAATTGATGAAAGGCAAGCTTGGCTTGGGAAGATCTCCCTGGAGGAGGAAATGGCAACCCACTCCAACATTCCTGCCTGGGAAATCCCATGGGCAGAGGAGCCTGGTGGGCTACAGTCCATGGGGTCGCACGAGCCGAGCACGACTTAGCGACTAAACCACCGCCACCACCACACAGCCAGGCAAGCCCTAGACCCTGTCTTTGGCTCGAACACGTGGTTCTGAAACTCCAGTGCCTGCGGGGAGGACCACATGGGGGAGCTTATCAATAGAGCAGATTTTGGAGGCTTCTGTCCTTAGAAACACCCACCCGGAGTGGGCCCTGGAGTTGGAATTTTTCCGGATCAACCCTGAATATTTATCAGAAGGACTGATGCTGAAGCTGAAGCTCCAATACTTTGGCCACTGATGTGAAGAACTGATTTACTGGAAAAGGCCCTGACGCTGGGAAAGGTTGAGGACAGGAGGAGAAAGGGGTGACAGAGGATGAGATGGCTGGATGGCCTTGCCAACTCAATGGACGTGAGTTTGAGCAAAGCCCAGGGGTTTGTGAAGGACAGAGAAGCCTGGCGTGCTGCAGTCCATGGGGCTGCAAAGCGTCGGACATGACTGAGCGACGGAACGACCGTGACCACCACCAGCCTCCCCGGGCGGTTCCAGTGCAGGGGTCTCCAGACTCCATCCACCGCCTCTCCGGCGCCCTGCGCCCCCTGCCCCCCGTGCCCGCGGGGCTCACCGATGCACACGTTCTCGTCGTCCAGCTCGGCGGAGCCGTTGCGGTAGTAGCCCAGGCGGCAGTGCTGGCAGTGCTGGCCTCGCGTGTTGTGCTTGCAGCTGACGCAGGTCACCACGTTCAGGAAGTCGATGTAGCTGCAGCGGTTGGAGTGGCCATAGCACTCGCAGTCTGGGCCGGCCGAGCATGAGAAACACCAAGGGTCAGAGGGCAAACGGAGACCGCGCCTTCCTGCGCCCCCTCCCCCAGACAGTCAGGGAAACTGAGGCCGGGGCGGGGGGGACCTGGCACAGGAAGGTGCCCCGGGCCTCCAACACTCCTGTGCCGTTTGGGGAGGGATGGGCCCACTAGCTTTGAACCAGGAGAACCAGCATGGGCCCGGCCCACAAACTCCCACCTGGCCCCGAGGGCAGGGCAGCAGGGAGAGCACCCGCTGAAGCCCTGGCTGGGTGCCGGGGTGAAGCGCTCTCTGGAGGGATGCTGGGGTGATTAGAAATGATCCATGCAGGGAGGATGGGTCATGCCATCGGGTGGCGAGCTCAGGGAGGGTGGTGCCTGGGTACATGGCGCTCACCACGGTATCCCAGTGATTCAGTGAAGGGCAGACGCATGCATGTATGCCAGAGGTGGGAAGACCAGGAACTTCCTCCCCGTGCTGCTTTGGAAGACGGTTCAAGGAAACTCCCACCTGCAGGACCCTTTCTTATTAGCCTGGGCTGTTCTGCAGATGTGCTTGGCAGCAGAGTGCCTGCTCTTGCATGACCCTGACAGTACGTGCTGCCTTAAGATCTGTGCCCTGAGATTCTCACCTTGACCTCCAAGGCCAGCCCTGGCCCAGCTTCTGACTCACTGGAGGCACCTGTGATCCCCAGAGGCGAGGCCCCCAGGGATTGGAGGTGGCTCCCATGACATCATCAAGGGGGCAGAGTTCGGTGAGGAGGGTCACCTTCCCTGCCACAGATGGGGGCCGTCCCTTGGTGTCCCCTCTTGAGGGGTTCAGCATCTCCTTGAACAAGGAAGGATGCCCTTTGTGAGACACCATTTGTGTATCCCTAGAGGAGCTGCCCTTCCCTTTGTGATGGGAGAAGGGAGGACTGACCAGGTGTCAGGGTCAGGGACGTGGGAGACTTGAAGAAAAGAGCCTCCGAGCTGTGCCCAGGAGGAGCTGGGTGGCATTCCCGCCCCATGGCCTCCTGTCCCCGTCACCTTGTCCCTCCAGGGACAGTGAGAAGGTGAGACATCCTCCAGGTGTCCCAAGCAGTACTGTCGGTAACCCTGTGTCCCCGGTCTTGTTTCCACCAAGATGAGCCCCTGGGCCACACCTCCCAGGGGAGCCAGGACAGGCTATTTCTGGCAGCTGCTCTGCATGCCCTGTGCCTGCCCACTGTGCTTCTGACTCATGCCTGCCCCCAGCTCCCTCGGGAGGGAGGGCTGGAGGGGAGACAGGCTCTGCTTCACCTTGACCCAGCTACTCTGGGAGGGTTTTCTGAGCCAGGCATCATGGTCTTCATGGGACTTTTTTTGGAGAAATGCTGGGGGAGGGCTGACCCGCCCCACGGTCTTCCTCTTACCTTCGAATTCTTCAACAGGCATCACCTGAGGAGATTTGGGCCTGAGCTGGAAAAGTTTGGAGGCCTTGGCGGGGGCAGGGGCAACAGCGGAGGTGCCCGCAGCTTGGAGAGATGAGAAANTCCGCCCCACGGTCTTCCTCTTACCTTCGAATTCTTCAACAGGCATCACCTGAGGAGATTTGGGCCTGAGCTGGAAAAGTTTGGAGGCCTTGGCGGGGGCAGGGGCAACAGCGGAGGTGCCCGCAGCTTGGAGAGATGAGAAACAAGCCCTTTCATCAGCCGTGGTCCAGCTGCCCAGGGCGGGCTGTCTTTGCCCAGATAAAGCCCAGTAGAGGCTCCCAAGGAGCCCGGGGTGAGCTCTGGAGCAGCCCTGTCACTGCTCAGACTTGAGATGACACAGCACAGCCAGCAGCCTGCAGAACCCGGCGTGCCTTTGGTACCCCGCGCCCCCCCGAGACCATCTACCATCAGTTCAGCTGGATTCACCCTCCCACATTATTCTCTGACATCTCTCATGCTATGCTCAAGACTGCCGAAGCTGGACGCTTTGTTGAGTGGTTGAAAAACACCACTCTGGACTCTTGCTCCTCTCCAGACTTCTGTGTGAGTTAAGTCCAGAGTGTGAACCTGGCATGCAAGATTTGGGCATCTCCCTTCCTTTCCCAGTGGTTCAGCGGTGAAGAACCTGCCTGCCAGTCTAGGAGAAGCAAGAGAGGCAGGTTCGATCCCTGGGTCGGGAAGATCCCCTGGAGGAGGAAAGGGCAACCCACTCCAGTATTTTTGCCTGGAGAATCCCATGGACAGAGGAGCCTGGCGGGCTACAGTCCATGAAGTCGCTCAGACATGACTGAGAGACTCAGCACTTCCTTTCTGAAGCAAGCTCCCTGCTCCACGCAGTGAGTCCTTTGCCTTCCACTGTCAGGAGCCATCTAGCCAGGAGCACAGACTGCCCAGAACCCCAGCCCTTTATTTGTGGGGGAGCATGCCACAGTGCCCTTGGCTTCTCCCTGAGAGGCCGCGGTGCCCCAGCCGGTCCAAGGCCAGGATGTGATTGCTCCAGCTGGCTCCCCATCGCCGGGGAGGACGCCCCTGGATTCAGAGGCCTCCGCAGACCCTCCCCAATTGCGATTCAGCCTCCGGAACACTCACCAGCAGGGGGCGCTCAAAGCCCTGCTCGCCATTCACGGCCGGTGAGAAGGGACCGGGAGGTGCGGTGGGGTTGCCGCCCGAGCCTGGCATCAGGTCCTACCGCCAGGGAACGGTGAGCTGGGACCAGGGACAGTGTCCCATCTTGGAGACTCAGGCAGACTCTGTGTGCTTCCTGGGTGTGTCCACTATAAGTGCAGACGAGTCCTCGAGCCCACACGAGTTTCTTCCCCACGCAATGGGAGAATGAGGCTCTGGGCTTGGTCTCAGTGCGACCCGACCCCCCGAGCCCTCCCCACGTCCTGCTCCCTGGCGTCCCACCGCCAAGCTCTTGCCGCCGCTGGTCCTGCCACCCGGAAGACTACCTTCCCCCTTCCCCTAGAAGCGACTTCATGGACTGTAGCCCACCAGGCTCCTCTGTCCATGGGGTTCTCCAGGCAAGAATACTGGAGTGGGTTGCCATGCCCTCCTCCAGCGGATCTTCCCAACCCAGGAGCCAAGCCCCTGCAGGAAGCCCGCTCTGACTCTTGAGCCCCAGGGCATTACTGTTCTCAGGACAGAGTCTCCACTGGGCTTGGGAGCTCTCGGGGGTTAAGGTGAGGGTTAGAGTGCAGGACTGAAAGGGGTCGGGTGTAGTGAGGCCATGCTGGCTAAGTAGGTGGGGTTGGGGGTGCGGAGTAGAGCTCCAAGGCCCCTCCCTCCACCCTCGGCGGGGCCCCCTGCCACCCGGGGTTCCCACCACGTGGCCCTGATCCCTCCACTGCAGAGTCTCAGGAGCAACTCCCTTCCCCCCCCATACCTTCTGCACTGGAGGACACCTGGGCCCAAGGGACGCTCACCCAGAGCGGGGCAGCGGTGGATGGCCTGCTCCACTCTTGGGGGAGAGAAGAGGAGAAACCAAGTCACGCGAGGGGCTGGGGCTGTCCCGGGGACCTCCTGAGGCATCACCCCCTGCAGGCGCCTTATAGAAGCAGCACTCTAAGAAGCGGCTCTGTCTACACCAGCCAAGTGGAACTGGGTTCAAATCTATAGGAGAGGCAGCATGTATGTTAAGGCAGCCTGTTGAAGGGCGCAGGGATGCCAGATGGAACAGGGACCCCTGCCTGAGAATCTGCATACGTTGGGCAGCCCTTTCTTCAGAGGGACTCCTCATTCTTGGAGCTCCCTCCCTGCGTGGCCTCCATTCTGAATGAAGGCTGGAGTTAGACAGAGTCCTGTATTGGGGCCCAGACCCCTCTGCACTGAGGTCTCTGGCCAATGGCTGTAAAGGTAGTGTGTGTGTTCTGGCCAAGACAGCAAACATGCCCAGAGGGTCCTTGAAGGCTTCCACTCAAACCCCGATCCAGCAACCGGAGCATCCTCCCTGAGCCCCAGATTGGGCCCATCTTCACCAGGGACCCCAATATGAGTCAGCCCCCGAGTGTCACACTGCCCGTCTCCAGGACTAACTGGACCCACGTAGGCGATGCAGACAGGGCTGGCAAGACGAGAAGTGGAAGAATCACCCTGTGCCGAATTTCAAAGGACAAACCCAGAGGGACAAGGGGAGAAATCGGATATTTTCCGCTTCTTAAAGGGATTACGCATGATGCCAGTTGGTGGAGAAAGAGAAAGAAAATCTACCAGCTAAAAAGTGCGGGGGATGTTCCAGCTGGGAGCCGGGAGCCTCTGGATGTGAAATTGACATTTATGGGACGTTCAATGAGAAGAGGCCTCGAGACTCAAATTGGCAAGGGCTTAATTAGGGCTGCGGCGATAAACCCACCCTGAAGGCATGGTGCTTTGCAGTCCCGTTCCCGCCACCCCCCGCAGCCACGCTGGGGACAGGGTCAGTGGTCTTGAACAGCCTCTCCGCTGGCAGCCCCCACCCTCAGGACAGCTTGACATGGGCAGCAGGGAGAGACATGTGGGCCAGCGGTCCACAGGCCCAGTTGGACTTGGGCCAAAGAGCCTGAAGCACCTGTTGGGAGGCACCTGGAGAGAATCGGGACCTTTCTGGTGGCCTGGGGGTGGGAAAGACTGGACTTTCCAGGGATGCGCTCAGGTGTTCCGGAAGAGCCTTCTCAGAGTGACTCATGTTGCTTGCCAAGGCCAGATGGATGCCCGTCTGTTCCTTCAAAATTGGGGAGCCGTGCAAACTTGGCCTTAAAGGCAGCGCCACCTGACAGCTCCCCAGGGTCTCAGGACTGTGGCTCTGGGCAGCTGAGTGGGCAAGAAGCGCCGGAAGGCAGGGAGCCCCAAGGTCAGGACCTGTCTTGTTTCCTTCAACTTCTCTCTTTAAAACGGCTTTATTGAGGGATCATTGACGTACTGTAAAACCCAGCTGCTGCTTCCTAAGCCTTAACCTGGGGGGACTAGGAAAACCTCAGTCCCCATTTCTCGGGGCTGTGAACCAGGGATCCACTACAAGCTCCTGGCCTGGGAGGCACTCGGTCGCCACGCCCCACAGGGAATGTCATCATCAGTGGCGAGGGGTGGGGAGCATCATGGGGACCTAGGCGTGGGCTTCAGGTGTTAAAGAGGACTGGTGACTCCTAAGACGTGGGCCGATAGGGACTGGGCTCCCAGCCCGGCCCTGGGCTCAAGAGGCAAAGAGGACCCTGACCTTTCTGGATGTCGATAGTCCGGCCTGGAGGGAGGGGTGCCTCCTTCTTAGCATCAGGGTCCTGGGGACCTTCACGATTCATACCTTCCCTCACCCAGGCTTACCGCCCTGACTCTGGTACTCTCCTCAGTTCCCAGCTTTGCAGTTGGCACTCCGTGTCCCGCGTCAGAAGCAGCTCCAAAAATGGAGTCCAGGTTCCTCCATGTGTGTGCATGTGCGTGCGTGCGTGCGTGTGTGTGTGCACGCGCGCGCGTGTGTGTGCATGTGTGTGTGTCTGTCTGGCCTCCCACCCAGATAGATCACCGCCTGCAGGCAGACAAGGCACCCACCACGACTATTTTTGGTCCAGTCTGCCCATCACAGACTCAACAACAAAAAAGAGTGCAGTCTCAGGAGGCTGGCCCAACTCACGTCTGGAGCCTGGACTCCCAGTGACCTGCGTCCTCCACCCAGAGATTGCTGGGCCAGAAGGCCAGGCTGAAACCCTTGGCTCCCCCAGCGGGCCCCTTCCCCCGCCCCACCCAGGCAAATGCCTCCCGTGGAGAAGGGAGGGGGACAGAAAGGAAAGACATGTGGCGTGTCAGCCTCTGGGCCCGTGGAGGAGCCGGGCACGGGCACTTTCCTGCAGCTGGGAGAGGGCTGAGCCCCATCCCCCACAATAAGCTGAGGCCAGGGAGCCGGGACCCCTCCCCACTGACAGGGCTTTCTGGGGTCTGTGAGCATGAGAGAGAGGAAGGGTCATGGCACTGCCCCAGGAGTAAGGCTGTCTCTTATACACATCTCCCTGGTTCACAGCCCCGAGAAATGGGGAGATNTGAGGCCAGGGAGCCGGGACCCCTCCCCACTGACAGGGCTTTCTGGGGTCTGTGAGCATGAGAGAGAGGAAGGGTCATGGCACTGCCCCAGGAGTAAGGAGACCCCCACCTTGCCAGCTCCTCACTGCAGAGGGGGTGGGACAGGGTGGGGGCATGCAGTCGGGGCACCCCGCCCCGGACGTGGAACCAGGGACCTTGGCCACATCTTCCTGCCACCCTTGGGGGAGGACGAGTCCTTTCAAGTCCTGGCACTCCCGGAAGGCAGGATCTGGCCAGACTCCCCCGGGGAGACCAGAGGGCCACTCCAGCAGCCCAAGCCTCCCACACACCCCTGGCTTGGCCCTCCCCTCGCACTCTGAGCCCCAAAGGCCCACCAGTCCACAGTCTAAAAGCCCAGCTCAGAGGTTATGCAGCCCAAGGCGGCAATCCCCTCTGCCCTGCTGATCTGAGGAGTCTGTTTGCTCAGCTAACCCTGCCTTGTCCATCTCCTAGGGGTCAGCCACCGGGGGCAGGGGTAGGGCTGGAGGGCTGGCATGGCTGTGGGGGCAGGGCCTAGGCTGACTCCCTGGGCTCTCTGGGCAATGCTGAGTAGTGCCTAGGGGGGGTGGTCTAGGGGCTTGCTGCGAGCCCTGGGTGCTCTGGCTAGACCCCAGCGACAGGAGGGATCCGGCATCCTCTGCTCTAAAAGCCAAGCCCCTGCCCTCCCCAGAGCTGATACCCCCACATCGCAGAGAGGGGCAGGGACTCGGGGCAAGGAGTGGGGAAGGGCAGGGCAGGTGGGCACCCACCTGTGGGCTGTAGGGTGCTGGGGGCCCCGGGGGCCCAGGCAGTGGATGTTGGGGGACCAGGAGAGGCGGGGTCCCCCCTAATGGCCGCAGTGGCCACAGGGGCTTTGGGGACGGGCTCTTTCTGGGACCTGCTGATGCCTGGTGAGAGATGAGAAAAGCGAGAGAGGGTGCAGGTGGGGGTCAGTGGCGGGGGGCCAGTGCAGATGAACAACTTACTATCCCAGTGGGGGGCCCAGCGTCCCCTCCTAATCCAGCTTCCTCTGGCTCCTCTCTGCCCACTGGCGTCCCACAGGGGTTGCGTTTGGCCCCAAAGAGCCANGCAGGTGGGGGTCAGTGGCGGGGGGCCAGTGCAGATGAACAACTTACTATCCCAGTGGGGGGCCCAGCGTCCCCTCCTAATCCAGCTTCCTCTGGCTCCTCTCTGCCCACTGGCGTCCCACAGGGGTTGCGTTTGGCCCCAAAGAGCCATGCAGGGGGTGGGGCGGCACCCCTGGAAGCCTGAGGTTTGGGGTCTGCCGCTGGCTGGCTGTTGACTCTGGCAAGTTCTCTCCTGCTGAAGCTGAGAACAGATGGCAATACCCACCTGGGGGTGCTGGTTGCAAGGACAGAATGAGATAGTATGAGGATCCTGCTTAGCTGATGCCCGGCACTGTGCATGTTTGATGATGACTTGACGATAGTCGGTCGG
>SJYV01056175.1:0-68305 GCA_006410875.1 Neotragus pygmaeus
AGTGTTCTTGCCTGGAGAATCCCAGAGACGGGGGAGCCTAGTGGGCTGCCGTCTATGGGGTTGCACAGAGTCGAACACGACTAAAGCAACTTAGCAGCAGTAGCAGCAGCAGACTCCTCCTGATTCACAGGGGGCACCATGGAAAACATGCCAATGAAGCTTTGGGTGCAGAGCTGACGCCACATCTCCCCTCCTCGCCAGCAGGCAGAGGGCTGGTGCTGAGGCTCCGCGGGCCCAGCAGCACCATGAGCACCAGCTCTGGGGGCAGAGGCTCTCCCTCCCCGTCACATGGCTCTGACGACGCTGCACCTAAACCTGCTGCCACCCACAGCTGGGGACCTTGCCACTGATTACAACTCCTGGGATGTCCGAATGGAAGTCTGCGTTCTGAGAAGAGGACCTGGTCCCTGACAGTTGCACACTGAGCGCTACCTCTTCCTGTACAAAGTGGCCAGCAGGTTGCGTTACAGCTTTAAAGACGGGAAAGGGGTGCCCACCTTCTCCCTCCCCACCTTGCAGAGAGCACAGGACCACAGGAAGACACTGGCTGGACATCCCTGGTCCCTTTATGATGGACACAAACACCCAGAAATGGCCGCCGTCCTCTGGGGAGTGAAGAGTTACTCGCTGTCGTGTTTGACTCTGTGACCCCACGGACTGCAGCCCGCAAGGCTCCTCTGTCCAGGGGATGTCCCAGGATACTGGGAGTGGGCTGCGAGCCCGACCCATGGGGAGGCCCTCATCCAGGGGATCTTGTCGATGCAGGGACTGAACTTGGGTCTCCTGCATTGCAGAAGCCAGCAGGGAAGCCTTTGAAGAGGGGCTGGCCTTCACACTTGTGGCTGGAGAAGGTAGTGAGGGGGGCCACGTTGGCTACAGAGCAGATTCCTGGGGCGAAGCGGCTGCAACCTCCTTCTTCATTTGCTCAAAGACGTCAAAGAAGACTTCTCAGCAAGAGCCCTTGGAGATCACTGTGAAGTCACACACCATCTGAAAATGTCCTCTAATAGCATAAGCTCTTGCCAACCAGGAATGGCTTACACATAAACTGGGGGTGGGAAAGACATGCCAAGGTCCCTTCCAACTCTGACCCTGTTAAACCTGAGTTCTTACATTCTATCAACAAGAGAGCGGTCAGAACAGCAGAGGCCCCCAGGCTAACCTCGCTTTCCTCCTGCATCAGTATTCCTTTGTCAAATGCTTCCAGCGAGGTCCCAGACACCAAGGCTTACCTAAATCTGCAGATACAACGAGACAGACACGCCCTGGGTTATAAATGGTTCTGGGCACTTTGCTTGCTAGGCAGCATCTGTTCAAACACATTCTCATGAAAATGGACCATGCTGCTAGGATTTCATGGAAACCTGTTTGGCCCAGAAGTTCCTGTAGATACAGTTCTCATGGTGTGTGAAGCCAACATGTAGTAATCTTCTTTCCAAAGGAAAATGCTGCGGGTTGTCCTGGGACCTCAGGGGCCTCCCCCAGGGCAGTGGTGGAAAGCGCTGGAGCATAATAACTAAACTTTTCACATCAAACCTTTTGCAAGCTTTGGCAGAAAAGAGGAAGAAAGGAAACCGAGTCTACAGATGGAGCTGGGGACGTGCTGAGCTCACAGTTATGTTCTTACAGTCATAGGCATATTGCTGCTGTTGTTTAGCTGCTCAGTTATGTCTGCCTCTTCTGCAACCCCAAGGACTGTAGCCCACTGGGCTCCCGCCTCCACGGTGGGAAATGGAGTGTCTCCGGCCAAACAAGGAAGTGACAGCCATCTGTGATTTCAAGCCTCCATACGTGAACCAGGGCTCCCAAAAGGGAACACAGCGCCTGCGCTCCAGCAGACGCCACCACCCACTAGAGCTGGGCGGGAGGAGCGCAAGGGGAGAGGGATGAGAAATTAAAAACAAAGAATAGGATTGGCCCCAGATAGCTAAGGGGCATATGAAAGGAATGAATTCAGTGAGCCCAGAAGCTTGCATCTTCTCAGACACAGAAGAACACTAAATCCCTTAATATCTGGTTTTCCTCTCTACTTAACAATAATCTCTGATGTATAGATTGCCTGCTCCCCTAGTTGCAAACCTGTATATAACCTGACCTCCTCTCCTGTCTCCTCAGACAATTTTCTCAGAGCAATTGAGATGCTGCCTCCTGGAATAAAATAACTCTCTATTTACAGACTATGACTAATATTTTTCAGTTGACAATGGGATTTACAAGGCAAGAATACTAGAGTGGGTTGCCATTTCCTTCTCCAGCAGATCTTCCCAACCCAAAGATTAAACCCGTGTCTCCTGCATTGGCAGGTGGATTCTTTACCACTGAGCCACCAGGGAAGCCTCGTAAGTATTGCTGTTCAGTCTCTAACTCCTGTCTGACTTTTTGTGATCCCGTGGACTATAGCACGCCAGAATCCTCTGTTCTCCACTATCTCCCAGAGTTTGCTCAAATTCATGTCCATTGAGTCAGTGATACCATCTAACCATCTCATCCTCTGCTGCCCCTTTCTCTTTCTGCCTTCAATCCTTCCCGCTCATAAGTACAAGTGTGATCAAATGTTCTTCCCCTGGAATGGAAGATCAGAAGAAAAAGACTATTGATACTCACAGGACATCATGCCATCCTTAAATCATCACCTCATTTAAACCTCACAACCAAATGGGGAAAGGGGATCGAGAGACCTTATCTTCATTTTATCCTGGAGCAAACAGAACCTCAAAGTAGTTTAGTAATCCCCCATCCAGTGAAATTTGTGAAGTCAATGAGGGTGCCAGAACTTGAATCTGTACTCAACTCTCAGGCTCTTAAAATGCTCCTATCTAGACCATTCCCTGGACTTCCCTTGTAGCTCAGCTGGTAAAAAATCCACCTGCAATGTGAGAGCCCCTGTTTCAATCCCTGGGTTGGGAACATCTCCTGGAAGAGGGCATGGCAACCCACTCCAGTATTCTTGCCTGGACAATCACCATGGACAGAGGAGCCTGGCAGGCTATGGTCCATGGAGTCACAAAGAGTCAGACATGACTGAGTGATGGGGCAGGGCGGAGACCAGTCCCTCCAAGGAGGCCAAGCTAGAGGCAGTCCTGGAAGCCAGGCCTCCGGCAGAGCAGGAGAGACGGGGCAGGGGCGGGTTTGAACACGTGGACACTCCAACTGACCAGAGAGGGCAGAACTTCTTCCTAGGAATGGGGTAGGGTCAAATCCAGGGAAACAAGCAAATCCAGCCCCAGGTACTGGATATACCTAGGTCAGAAACAGGAAACAAAGGAAATGAAGAGCCAGACAAGGAAAAGAGCTAAACTGGGGATGAAAGCAAGGAGAAAGAGAGGGGCAAAGCCAGAGGGCACGGGAACCCGTCCGAGCAGGGCTGTGCAGTCCTACGCCTTCACCCAGGGCCGTCCGCCTGGCCTAAAGTCACCATGTCGGGGTGCTCAACTGTTGCTATGGGGCTAGGATACTGGGACCTGGCCCATCCTGATTCATCTTCAAATGGAACTCCACGTCTTCTGTCTTATTTACTCTTCAAACTAACATTGGGGGATGATCATTTTGTAAGGGAAGAAATATCAAATCATTATGTTGTGCTGCAGATCAATTATACTTCGAAAACAGACACACAAAGAAACAAACTCATATAGAAAAAGGGGTCAGATCTGCAGTTCCAGGAGTCACGTTTTAGGGACAGGGGATTGGATGGAGGCAGTCAAATGTACAAACTTTGAACTATGAGGGTCAGGGCCATAACCAGCAACCTACACACACTTAACACTGCTGTATGTCAGACATAAAAGCAGTGGAGACAGCAAATCCTGAGAGTTCTTATCACTAGGAAAAATTTATTTTATTTTGCATCTTTATGAGACCAGCAGTTCAGTTCAGTCATTCAGTGGTGTACGACTCTTTGCAACCCCATAAATCGCAGCAGCCAGGCCTCCCTGTCCATCACCAACTCCCAGAGTTCACTCAGACTCACGTCCATCAAGTCAGTGATGCCATCCAGCCATCTCATCCTCGGTTGTCCCCTTCTTCTCCTGCCCCCAATTCCTCCCAGCATCAAAGTCTTTTCCAGTGAGTCAACTCTTCACATGAGGTGGCCAAAGTACTGGAGTTTCAGCTTTAGCATCATTCCTTCCAAAGAAATCCCAGGGCTGATCTCCTTTAGAATGGACTGGTTGGATCTCCTTGCAGTCCAAGGGACTCTCAAGAGTCTTCTCCAACACCACAGTTCAAAAGCATCAAATCTTCGGCACTCAGCCTTCTTCACAGTCCAACTCTCACATCCATACATGACCACAGGAAANTCCCTGGCCTAGAGATTGAACACACATCTCCTGCACTGGCAGGTGGAGACTTTACCACTGAGCCACCTGGGAAGGCCCAAGATGTTCCCAAGTACTGTGGTAAATAGTATCTCAATTAATGGTAAGAAACTCTCACAGCTGAGGAAACAGAGTCCCTGATTGGCAGTGACCCTCCAGCCTGGGTCCTGTGCTCTGACTGCCTCTCTTTGCCACACGTTGGCTGAATAAAGACATTCTGATTTCTAAGGGGTAGCTTCATGAGATCTGCACTGTCTTTCACAACTGTATGGAAATCAAGAAAACCATGTCCAGTTTACACCAGGATCAACACCACCGTGTCTGTCCAGCTGAGAGTGCACACAGAGCTGCAGGCTTTCCATCTGAGTCTGGCCAGGGAGGATGAAAGGTCACAGGCAGGAAACATGCACTCCTGGGCCCTGTGGCAGCAGGTTCAGCATCTGCTAACAAGAGACCCACATCACGCCATCCCCCGCCCACGTCCCAAACCCCTGACTCGAGCCCAGGGCACAGCTCATGCCTTCTCCCTGAGGCAGCCCAGCCAAGGTCTGTTTCTGAGCTGCAGACGCAGCCGCTGCACAACCGGAGGGCTTCCCAGCCCGAGGGGAGCCAGGATGGGAGCAGGGAGGTGTGCCAGCCCACACAGCTTCTCTGTAGGACTATTACCAGCAAATGCCAGGCCAGTGCAGCTCGCTCTGTGCCTGGTCTACCCCCCTCAGAGGTGGGACTTCATTGTCCCTCTTTTTCTTGATAAGCTTTCTTTCCATTCTTCTCATTGCTAGCATCTGAAGGGCTGGGAGTCCTGGGCAAGTCCTCAGCATCTTCTGACAGACATGTCCATCCTACCTGGGAATTCTTCTGCATTACTTCCCCATTTAAATGCTACACGCAACTGTCAATTACAAATTGGTGCTTACCAAGAGCATTGCCAATGACTGAACAACAAACGTCTTTGCCATGGCCTCTACGGAGACTGAACCCCATGCTGCCATAGCTGTTGACCTTCAACAGCCCCCGAGGGAGTTCAGGGTGAAGTAAAGCACTCTGTGTTCCAGAGAATCTGGTGGGACAGGTCTTTAGATAGTTGGATGTTTTCCGGAACGATTTTATGATCTCAATCCTTGCATCTCCTCATATCTAGAGAAGCACTAAATCCCTTCATGGCAGCATCAGATTCTCATGACTAACAAAACACCTTTTGTAAATTGAGTGCTTCATGGTATCGAACTCCCCCTTCACCAAAACCTTATACACTGACTTTCCCCCACTGCTGCTTTGGAGCAGTCTCTCAGAGCTATCTGAGTTGCGGACTCCCAGGCTGCAGTCCTCATTTTGCCCCAGNTCCTTGGAAAAAAAGTTATGACCAACCTCGATAGCATATTCAAAAGCAAAGACATTACTTTGCCAACAAAGGTCCATCTGGTCAAGGCTATGGTTTTTCCAGTAGCCATGTATGGATTTGAGAGTTGGACTGTGAGGAAAGCTGAGCACCGAAAATTTTATGCTTTTGTACTGTGGTGTTGAAGAAGACTCTTGAGAGTCCCTTGGACTGCAGGGAGATCCAACCAGTCCATTCTAAAGATCAGCCCTGGGATTTCTTTGGAAGGAATGATGCTAAAGCTGAAAACTCCAGTACTTTGGTCACCTCATGCAAAGAGTTGACTCATTGGAAAAGATTCTGATGCTGGGAGGGATTGGGGGCAGGAGGAGACGGGATGACAGAGGATGAGATGGCTGGATGGCATCACTGACTCGATGGACATGAGTTTGGGTAAACTCCGGGAGTTGCTGATGGACAGGGAGGCCTGGCGTGCTGCGACTCATGGAGTCACAAAAACTCGGACTTGACTGTGCGACTGAACTGTACTGAACTGAAGACTGAAGGAACTTCCACATTGTTCTTCCTGATAGCTCAGTGGGTAAATAGTCCACCTGCAAAAGGAGGAGACCATGGTTCTATTCCTTGGTTGGGAAGATCCTCTGGAGAAGGGATAGGCTACCCACTGCAATATTCTTCGGATTGCCTTGTGGCTTAACTGGTAAAGAATCTGCGTGCAATGTGGGAGACCTCAGTTTGATCCCTGGGTTGGGAAGATCNAAATAGTCCACCTGCAAAAGGAGGAGACCATGGTTCTATTCCTTGGTTGGGAAGATCCTCTGGAGAAGGGATAGGCTACCCACTGCAATATTCTTCGGATTGCCTTGTGGCTTAACTGGTAAAGAATCTGCATGCAATGTGGGAGACCTCAGTTTGATCCCTGGGTTGGGAAGATCCCCTGGAGAAAGGAACAGTTACCTACTCTAGTATTCTGGCCTGTAGAAGTCCATGGACTGTATAGTCCACGGCATCACAAAGAGTAGGATACGACCGAGCAACTTTCACTCACTCATACTGTTCTCCACAGTGGCTATACCAATTTACATTCTTCCCCACACACCCTGTTCTACATACCCTCTGTGGCATATACTGTTTGTAAACCTTTTACTGATTCCCTTTTGACTGGTGTGAGTTGATTGATACCTTATTATAGTTTTGATTTGCATTTGCCTAATAATTAGTGACGTTGAGCATCTTTTCCTGTGCTTCTTGGACATCCTAAAGACCGTCCCACACTTTTTTTTCAAAGGGTCGCTTTCTTGTGACAGTTTTCTCAGAGAAAATTATTTCATCTACAGAGATGAATACATACACACAAGATCATGAGTTTTCTAAGGGACTGAGCCATTGAGTAGCATTAGAAGTAGGTCTTATAGTTCAGTGTGTTGAAAATCTTATTATATAGAGTATTCATTTTAGAGAAAATTTTATTTCTGTAGCCAATAATGAAATGTTAATTTTTTGTTGTTGTTTAGGAAATTAACACTCCAACTTCTGTTTAAGTTAATATGTAAATCATGTAGGGATATGATATTGATAACTGATTATTAAGTACCTTTTTGATGCAGATGTATAGAACATAATACCATTCAGTTCAGTTTAGGCGNAAGAATCTTCCCAACCCAGGGTTTGAACCTACATCTCCTGCATTGAAGGTGGATTCTTTACCACTGAGCCACCTGGGAGGCCCTTAACATAATCAAATGTTATTTTCTAAATGAGTCTAGATATTTCACTACCCATCCAAGGAATAAACAGCATGACATTTCTGCATTGATAGTTTTCTGCTTCTGGGTCTACCAAATTAGACAAAGGCCCATCAGTGTACAATGCGCTCCTAACAGAAGGGAATAACAGCCCAGACCACATGGTCCAGGATTTGTGTCTATAGAGTGGACAGCCAAGGAACCATACAATTAAGTTGGCGAGCCTCCAGTGAAAATGGCAGGGCTCCTTTAACTCAATCAGGAATAATGTTATGACCAATATATCATACAGTCTGCTAAGTGCAGGAGCAGAAGCGAGACTGAAGTCAGACAGAGACTGCAACCTGAAGGACCCGTGAGGCCAGCATTATACCCACAACAGACTAGACAAATAAGCAGTGGTTTGAGGGGCTGCTATCTTGTGGTGCAGAACCAAGTTCCTTAGCACGCCCAGAACGTCTAGACCTCACAAAAGAAGAAATTGTATCACCAATGTAAAACCTGACGACTGTTAGTGAATAAAATTTCAATGACGTGTGTACCAGTGAAAAAAGATACAAGAACTAATGTTCTAGTTCAGTTCAGTCGCTCAGTCATGTCTGACTCTTTGCAATCCCATGAACCACAGCACGCCAGGCCTCCGTGTCCATTACCAACCCTCAGAGTTTACCCAAACCCATGTCCATTGAGTCGGTGATGCCATCCAACCATCTCTTCCTCTGTCATCCCCTTCTCCTCCTGCCCTCAATCTTTCCCAACATCAGAGTCTTTTCCGTTGAGTCAGCTCTTCACATCAAGTGGCCAAAGTATTGGAGTTTAAGCTTCAACATCAGTCCTTCCCATGAACACCCAGGATTGATCTCCTTTAGGATGGACTGGTTGGATCTCCTTGCAGTCAAGGGACCCTCAAGAGTCTCCTGAACGCCACAGTTCAAAAGCATCAATACTTTGGTACTCAGCTTTTTTTATAGTCCAACTCTCACACCCATCCATGACTACTGGAAAAACCACAGCCTTGAGTAGACGAGTAAATGTTCTAGTAAANAAGGGACCCTCAAGAGTCTCCTGAACGCCACAGTTCAAAAGCATCAATACTTTGGTACTCAGCTTTTTTTATAGTCCAACTCTCACACCCATCCATGACTACTGGAAAAACCACAGCCTTGAGTAGACGAGTAAATGTTCTAGTAAAGATGCAAAAAAAAGTACTTAATGTATTTAAATTTTATTTTTTAATTTTTATCATCTGAGATTAACTAGCTCAAATATACAGAAAATAATATAAGAGATACCTAGAGGTTTAAAGCAACACTGATATTTCACTTTGTTTACCTCATTTCTTTTTCTTTTCTTTTTTTAGGATTCTTTGTGTTGTGACCGTTTTCAAAGTCTTTATTGATCTCACAATGCTGCTTTTTGTTTTTTGCCTGTGAGGCATGTGGGATTTTGGTTCCCCGACCAGAGATCAAACCCTCCCCTCCTGCACTGTAAGGGGAAAAGTCTTAACTAGTAGACCACCAGGGAAGTACCTACTTCATATCTTTTTTAGAAATTAAACATTTTATTTTGAATTTTTTCAGATACACAGAAGTTACACAAATATTACAATGACATTCAGCTATAAAAAAACAAGGAGGTCCTGCCATTTGTGTCATCACGGAGGGGCCCTTGAGGGCATTATGTTAACTGAAATAAATTAGAGAAAGACAAACATGTCTGATCTAATAAAACGAAACTCAGACCTGAGACAGAAAACAGATTGGCAGTTGACGGAGGCCAGGCAAGGGGAATGAGGAAAATGGGCCAAGGTGGTCAAAAGGCAAAAACATCCAGATATACATTCTGGGAAGTAATGTACAATACAGTGACTATAGGTAACCACACCATATTGTATATTTGAAAACTAAGCAAGTAGATGTTTAAAATTCTTATCATGAGAAATAAATGACTATGTAAGATGATGATATTAACAAAATTTACTGTCGTGATCATTTTGCAATACATACATATATCAATTCATTATGCTGCATACCTCAAACCTATACGATGTTATATGTCAAATACAGCTCAATAAAACTGGGGAAAAAAGTAAAATTTGCACATATATACAAACTAGGGATCGAACCCAGGTCTCTCACATTGTAGACAGACACTCTACCATCTGAGCCACCAGGTAAGTCCTATAAAATACAGCATCACCATAAAAAATATTACTGAAATATCACATTGTCAACATTCTGCTACACACCCTCCCTTTATATATATGCATAATATGTACATTTTTTCCCCTGAACCTCTTGAGAGTAAGTTGCTGAGATTATGACCCTTTCCTCTGAAGAATACATATCTTCAAAGACAAGATGTTCTCTTACGCTGTGTGCATCGGTGTGTGCTAAGGTGCTTCAGTCAGGTTGGACTCTTTACATCCCTATGGAGTGTTGCCCGCCAGGTTCCTCTGTCCATGAGCTTCTCTAGGAAAAGAATACTAGAGTGGGCTGCCATGCCCTTCTCCAGTGGATCTTCCCCACCCAGGGATGGAACCAGCATCTCTTACATCTCCTGCACTCGCAAGCAGGTTCTTTACCACTAGCGCCACTTGGAATATTATCCGTGCAATTACCAAATGGAAACACAACAGCAGAAAAGCCGAACTATCCTTTATGGCAATTTTCCCTCCACTCAGGATCCAACCCTGCACCATACACTGTGCATTCAGATGTCACATCTCCCTAGTTACTTTATCCTGGTTCCATAGCCCTCCTCTGTCGATGAAGACCCTAACATGTGTGAAGAGCTCAGGCCCCCTGTTCTGTACGACACGCCTTCATCTGTGTTTGTTGGCAGGGATCCCATGAAAGGGTTGTGGGCCCTCCACAGGACACTCCTGGAGATACCTGTGAAAGCCTCCCCATGACAGGTGATGTCACCTATGATAGTCACTTGGTCAAGGTGCCATCCCCCAGGGCTCTGCCATAAAAGTGCCTTTTTCCCTGAGAAATAAGTGATCTATAGGGGACGCTCCTAGACTGTGTAAGTATGCTGTTCCCCAACTAACTTCAGTGGTGAATCGAATACTTCCACTGTGGCTGCAACATGAAGGTTTTCCAACTTGATCCTTCCCTCTAATTTATTAGTGGCATTTTACTATAAAAAGGAGCTTTCCTTTTCCCCCTCCCTCATTTTTTAAGCACCAACATAATCAACACAGATTCATATAGTCTTGTTTTTCATTATTTTATAATCCGTTACTTTTATTTCTTCTTTTAATATAAATTTATTTATTTTAATTGGAGGCTAATTACTTTACAATATTGTATTGGTTTTGCTATATATCAACATGAATCTACCACGGGTATACACGTTCTCCATCCTGAACCCCTCTTCCACCTCCCTCCCCATACCATCCTTCTGGGTCATNTTAATATAAATTTATTTATTTTAATTGGAGGCTAATTACTTTACAATATTGTATTGGTTTTGCTATATATCAACATGAATCTACCACGGGTATACACGTTCTCCATCCTGAACCCCTCTTCCACCTCCCTCCCCATACCATCCTTCTGGGTCATTCCAGTGCACCAGCTCCAAGCATCCTGTATCCTGCATCGAACCTGGACCGGCGATACATTTCACATATGATATTATACATGGTTCAGTGCCATTCTCGCAAATCATCCCACCCTCGCCTTCTCCCACAGACCCTTTTATTTCTTTTGAGGCTTAAATTGTTCCAAACTAGATCCTGTACCTAACATGCTCCCTGGGGTTTTGAGCACTTCTGTACTCCCGGGCACAAGCTGTTCTGGGCTTACCTTGTGCTTTGCCTGCCTCAGCCCTGAAATTGGCCATTTTTCCAAGGAGCCCTCCATTCCTTTCAGTAGGTTATAAAATTTTAAACCAAGATTTGGATGCTTGCTGTGCTCATTGCTTCTGGGATATCATAGCTCCCAAGCCCTTACAACAGACCTAGCTAAGAATCTGACTTGTGAGTATATGTGTAAGAGAGAGAAAGAGTTTATGCTGAGATTTTTAATTCTGATCAAACATCACTAGGCCCTTCCTTGCCTTCCTCTATTCCATGTTTATATCTGCTTTCTTTCATTTAGACCCTTAGCCCCCAATACATCAACATAGTTACTCATTTGCTCAATCCTGATAATTCACAGAAAATAGCTTAAGAATTTTTAAAGCAACAACATCTGATTTTCACTTTGGATTATATATTAAAATTGGCCGTTGAGGGTCAAGAACCAAAGTAGAAACCAGACAGGGATCTAATGCAATAGTCCAGGTGAGAGAGTGTGAACAGACATCTGCCTGAAGTCCCTCCCATCACCTCTAGGTCCTAGCTTGATCCAGGCCAAAGGTTTTGTTTCCATGAAATGATCAATACAAAATGTAGATGAAGGTAAAAAGGGAAATCAATGCAAACATTTCTGCTATAAAACAACTTGTTTATTTTTTAAAAAATGTGTTCTGCAAAATCACTGAAATAACAGAGCTTATAAAACATACAGGATTGAGGCACGTCACTCAAATTCTTTGCAGATTTTGTACCTAGAGCAGTAACCAAACAGCAACAATCCTGATAAAACACATTCACTAGTGTGATAAAGGGGTGTGTAAGGAAGGCTGCTGAGTTATGCCCCCAAGTACAAAATGAAAAGATCAGAGAGTACCACCCGAGAACACTTCTAAAGCAGGACGCGTGACCAAATGGAGCCAAGGGGAGCAAGGGGCGGACAGGCATCGTGTGTGCCATACTCCTCTGAAGCTTCCTGCATCCTTGTCTTCCTTGGTGGCCCAAATCATTCACGTGCTGGAGAAATGGCATATGAACCCATGCGACTCACATACTTTGCTGGTATTCCCTATGTCTGGTCCCACATAAGCTACTTCCCATCACAGAATCACCGAGAGGAACAAATGTCATTTACTAAATAGGATGATTAGATAGGAATTAGATACTCTCACTCAATTGAAAAAAAGAATCTGGTTATCATTTAGTTTCATTTGTCAGATGGGGAAAAAGTTCAGAACGGTTAGACAACTTCCAGAGGTAGACAGAGAACACTTGTGTCAGTCCCAGGGAACAGCCCTCCTCTTTCCTCAACGAGTTGACACCTGAGAAGCAGGGGTCTCGCAAGAGACGGCAGACGCGGGTGGAGTGAAGAAGGAGCGGTGCTGTGGGACGCAAGGCCAGCCAGTAACACAAGAAGGGCAGGAAAAGGGCCCACCTCAGTCTCCCCAGCAGCCTGGTCCTGAGCTCCAGACCCATGTTCACAAGGGAAGTGTCATCAAAAAGCTCAGCACCAGACTTCCTGGTGGCACAGTAGACAGGAATCCGCCTGCAATGCAGGGGACACGGGTTCGATCCAAGGTGTGGGAAGACTAAGGCTGTGTGCCACAACTACTGAGCCCATGTTCTACAACAAGAGGAGACAGCACAACAAGAAGCCCACACTGCAGCGAAGAGCGGTCCCCGCTTGCTGCACCTAGAAAGCCCACAGGCAGCAACAAAGACCCAGTCAGTGTGACCAAAAGTAAGTGTTTTTTTTTAAAAAGCCACAGGGCCAAGAAGAGCAATGGCTGGTGTGTGAAAACCTAACACAAAGTACCTGATGCTACTTCATGCAGAGTCTGATCTGTGGCAGAAAGATTGTTGGCAGGGTGAAGCGGGCCAACCGAGAGGGATGTTCCCTACTAGCGATGGAGGCTGGGCCCACGGAGGGAGGGAAGGGCTGGATCAGACAAACTGCATCACCAGGTAAATCACAGCAGAAAGGACATGTGAGAGTCAGGCATGGATCCCCGCATCAGCCCCAGCTAGGTCCCACCTCCTCCACAGGAAACATGGGCTCGGTTTTTGCCTTGTAAGAAGGCAGTGGGGATACCAGACAGTGTGCCAAAATGAACCAGATAAATGGAAACTGCCCCCAAAGCAAGGGAGGGGGCCTTAAGAAAACACATTTAAGGAACAGCTTGGTTAAGGCCAAGGGGCAAGTTAATAGATCCTTTTAAGTATAAAAAGGGTTAGAAGAAAATTATTGTACAACTGGTCCTCACTGACACAGAGGCCAAAACCGTGTGAACACGGAAGTCCACTTAGGTGTGGAGAAGGGATTTTAGTCTAAAGAGAAAAAACTAAGTTCTAAAATATTTCCTGAATAGGGCTTTAAGGTCCCATTATAGCCAGTAGTCATTAAGTTTTCTCCTTTACTTGCTAGCAAATTACTTAACCTCTCTGAACCTAATTTTTCTCATCTGTAAAACCTCATAGAATTCCTATAAGAATTAAATGAAAGGTATGCCACAGTACAAGGAGACAGTAAGAACTCAATAAATGGTAGCTGTTTTTATTTCTATGTACTAGGCACCACGGTAAGCACTGGAAATACAAAGATGTATGGGTCATTTATATGTCATATCCTTTATTCTTTTCTTCAGTACCTTTAAAATTATTTGAATTTCACGGCCCTTACTGGTTTACTTGCTTATTTTCTATAAATCTTAGAGCACATGCATTGTGAAAGCATGCCTTGGACAGCTAGGATCTGAGATTTAATGGGGTCATGGCTTGAAACTAGACTCAACTTTGTTAAGTCCTTTTGTATCACCCCTCCCTCAAAGACACCTTTTAAAAGCGAGANTTTCTATAAATCTTAGAGCACATGCATTGTGAAAGCATGCCTTGGACAGCTAGGATCTGAGATTTAATGGGGTCATGGCTTGAAACTAGACTCAACTTTGTTAAGTCCTTTTGTATCACCCCTCCCTCAAAGACACCTTTTAAAAGCGAGATTTTATAGTTTCTGCAACAAAGCAAGTCTACTGTGTCAGAGAAGGCCCTGAGTGTCTAAATTTGGTACAAATCAACAATTAGTGACTCCAAGAAAATGAGAAGAACAGAGACTGCTACCATTATTTAGACAATGGGTCAAGCAGTGGCCAGTTCTTTGCAGACACAAGGACATTCTCAACAGACCATGGAGGATTTCATGGACAGATGCAGAAGCAGCAAAGGTTCTTCTCAAGGAACCTCAGAAAAGACAGGGACTTCCCTGGCAGTCCCATGGTTAAGAAACCATGCTGCCAATCAGGGGCACGGACTCCATCCCTAGTCGGGGAACTGAGATCCCACGTGCTGCACGGTGTAGCCAAAAAAATGAAAAGAAGAGAGACATCTTAGTTTCTCTGAGCTGGGTATTCAACGCCACAGAGTCTTCGTGCCAGCAGCCTTGTGCCAAGGACCTTGTTCTCCCCAAGGGCAGTTCTTTCTGTTTCTCTTTGGCACAAGAGCACAGCTGCGCTCCAAAAGGTACTCAGACCTCGATGGTATTGAGCTCAACCCCAAAAGCATTTATCGGGCATGGGACCACAGAGGAGTCAGAGACAAAGAAAGTATGGACCCTGTCCTTGAACAGACTGCAGTCCAGCGGAGGAGGCCAAGAATATGAACCACTAATGATTAACAGACAAAAAGACTGCATGAAGGCTGAGCCATGGCAGATAATCATACTCAAAGGGAGGAAAGGAGAAAACCCAGACAGTGAAAAAGCATGAGAAAGGCTCAGAGTCTTTGATTATTTATTTTAAAGTATTTATTTATCTATTTACTTGGCAGCACGGGGTCTTAGCTGCGTCACGCGGGATCTTTAGTTGTGGCATGCAAACTCAGAGGCAGCATGTGGGATCTAGCTCCCCGACCAGGGATCAAACCCAGGCTGCCCACGCTGGGAGCAAAGTCTTAGCTACCGGACCACCAGGGAAGTCCCAGGCTTGGTCTCTGAAGTTCAGCACATGTTACAAAGGGGAGCAGTCCACTGTGCCTGGAACAGAGTTCAGCTGGGGATCAGATAAAGTACACCATGGGGTGACATGCTGGAAAGTCTAGACTTGACGTTATGATAATCACCAGGAGGTCTGGCAGGATGGGTGGTGGGAGGTGTGCTGTTGTTTTATTAATAAGATCCTTGGGGCTGTAATTCACACACCCATGGTCTTGATGCCCCGCTGAAGCTGCAGAGCTAAATTGAGGATGGAGCTGGCTGTGACTCAATAGAACAGGCAGCCTCCCCAGCAAGCGATGAGGAAGATGGTCTCAGGAGTGGGAAGATGGTCCCAAGAGTGGGGAACAGGGTCGAGATCCTGAACAAACTAGCAGCTTCTATGCTGGGTACAAGCTCGCTCTGCTTTCAGTGTGCTGCTCCAGCAGAATACACAGCAATGTCCAAAAACTCAGGCTGCAGAATCAAAGCTGTGCTAAGCCCTGCCCCGTGCACCCCTGAGCGTGTTAATCTGGCCCTTACTGACGGCAGGCCCTCATCTGTCAGAGTCATACAGTGCTGGAGGGTGCTGTGCAGCTAACCACGACTGAATGGTTACTATGTCCCAAACATGGTTCTAGGGCCCATGGTGTGAATGCATTTAATTCTCACCACCCTGTGAGACAGGCTCGCTAGTATTACTCCATTTATTGAGGAGGAAACCAGGACACAAAGAAATCACGTAACTTGCCCAACATCTCACAGTGAATGTGTCTGTGATGTGCCAGGACTGGAACTCACGAAGACTGTCTCCAAACTCGTATCTTAACCAATATTCCAAAGGAACTTTTTGAAGAATTTATGTTGAGAAAAATATCACGATTTAAGGACCTAGCACACAGCTGGTGTCAATACACAGTGGCTTCATGTAATAAAGGACTGTTATTAAAAATATATAAAGAATTCCTTAGATATAAAAGATGTGGTATATATATGCAATGAACTATTGCTCAGCCATGTAAAAAGAATGAAACAATGTCATTTGCAGCAACATGGATGGACCCAGAGATTATCATACAAAACGAAGTAAGTCAGACAAAGACAAATATATGGTAACATTTACATGTGAAATATAAAAAGGTGACACAAGTGACTTAATCACAAAACAGAAACAGACTCACAGACATAGAAAACAAATTAATGGTTACCAAAGAAAAAGTTAAGATGGGGAGAGGAGGATAAATTTAGGAGTTTGGGATGAGCAGATTAGGGCTGGGAAGATCCCCTGGAGAGAGTGTGAAAGTCGCTCAGTTGTGTCTGACTCTTTGCAATCCCATGCACTATACAGTCCATGAAATTCTCCAGGCCAGAATACTGTAATGGGTAGCCATTCCCTTCTTCAGGGCATCTTCCCAACCCAGGGATCGAACCCAGGTCTCCTACACTGCAGGCAGATTCTTTACCAGCTGAGCCACAAGGGAAGCCTAAGAATACTGGAGTGGGTAGCCTATCCCTTCTCCAGCAGATCTTCCCAACCCAGAATCGAATCGGGGTCTCCTCCACTGCAGGTGGAGTCTTTACCAACTGAGCTATGANAGCTGAGCCACAAGGGAAGCCTAAGAATACTGGAGTGGGTAGCCTATCCCTTCTCCAGCAGATCTTCCCAACCCAGAATCGAATCGGGGTCTCCTCCACTGCAGGTGGAGTCTTTACCAACTGAGCTATGAGGGAAGAAGGGAATGGCTGCCCACTCCAGTATTCTGGCCTGCAGAATTCCAGGGAGTATATAGTCCATGGGGTTACAAAGAGTCAGACACGACTGAGCGACTTTCACTTTTACATATAAACGACTATATATAAAATAGGAAAACAACAAGGTTCTCCTGTGTATTCAATATCTTATAATAACCTATAATGGAAACTAATTTGAAAAATGCATATACATATGGCTGAATCACTTTACTGTACACCAGAAACACCACACTGTAAATCAAATAGTACTTCAATTAAAATATTTATATACACACAAAGAATTCTTAAAACTCAACAATAAGAAACAACTCAAAAAATGGGCTAAAAACCTTAACAAACACCTCCCCCAAGAAGATATGCAGATAGAAAATAAGCATATGATACAATGTTCCGTATCATATATCATCAGAGAAATATACACTAAAACAACAAGATGCCAGTGCACACCATTAGAATAGCCACAGTCTGGAGCACAGACAACACCAAACACTGGTGAAGGTTGGCAGACAACACCGAACGCTGGTGAGGGTTGGCGCCACAGGGACTCTCGTTAGGTGCCGGTCAGAACGCAGAAGAGTACAATCACTTTGGAAACCAGTTTGGCCACTTTGCACAAAGCTGAACATACTGTATAGCAATCATGCTCCTTGGTATTTACCCAAAGGACCTGAAAACTCATGTCCACACAAAAACTCACATGTGGATGTTCATTATGGCTCTGTTCGAAACTGCCAAGATTCAGAATCAACTAAGATGTCCTTCAGCAGGTGACGGCATAAATAAACAGTGCTATGTCCAAACGATGGAATATTATTCAGTGTTAAAAAGAAATGCTTATCAAGCCATGAGAAGACATGGAGAAACCCTGACTGCATATCACTGAGTGAGAGGAGCCAGTCTGAACATGCTACATAGACTGTAATTCCAAGTCTATGACACTGAGGAAAAGACCAGACTATGGACTGTAAAAAAAAAAAAAAAGTCAGTAGTTGCCAAGGGTTATACGGTACAGGCTAAACAGGCAGAATACAGAGGAATTTGAGGGTGGTGAAAATACTCCATGTGATACCATAATGATGGATATACAATATTATACATTTTCCCAAACCCACAGAATGTGTTATGAGGGAAATGTTGGTAGCAGAGAAGGTCGTGCATATATAGGGGCAGGGAGTATACTGCAAATCTTTGTGCATTCCCCTCAGTTTTGCTGCAAAACTAACACTGTTCTGAAAAAGTACAGTCTTAAGGCTTCCCTGGTGGCTCAGATGGTGTAAGGCATCTGCCAGCAATACNTCGTGCATATATAGGGGCAGGGAGTATACTGCAAATCTTTGTGCATTCCCCTCAGTTTTGCTGCAAAACTAACACTGTTCTGAAAAAGTACAGTCTTAAGGCTTCCCTGGTGGCTCAGATGGTGTAAGGCATCTGCCAGCAATACAGGAGACCACAGTTCAATCCCTGGGTTGGGAAGATCCCCTGGAGAAGGAAATGGCAACCCACTCCAGTACTCTTGCCTGGAAAATTTCCCAGAGGAGCCTGGTGGGCTACAGTCCAAGGGGCTGCAAAGAGTCAGAGACAACTGAGCGACTTCATTTTCACTTACGACTTCCCCGTGGTCCAGTAAAGACTCCACGCTTTCAACGCAGGAGCCATAAGTTCAATCCTGGGTTGGGGAAGTAAGATCCCACATGCCGGGTGGCACAGTCAAATTTAAAAACTAAATTAAAAATAAAAATACTAATATGCACAGCAGCTATTAATACCGGTCCTCAGGGGAGGGAAGAGATTGGGAGCAGCTGCCTTGGTACAGAGGCGAGAAGCAGCATTTCCCTCCGGACACCAGCCCTGCTGGCTGTTCGCCTGCAGGGCCTAGGCCAGAGCCTCCCGGAGCTGCAGCATCTCCCAGGACCCAGCAGACAGAGCTTCCTGTCTGAGAGGCTCCTTGGGCCCACCCGGGGCCAGGCTTCAAAGACACCGTGGAGCCCAGAGCAAAGCCTCTGAACGTGGCCAGCTCGGGGCCTTCCCCAACTAGCTCCAGCATCCCAGCACAACCAGAGGCATCCGGCGTGCCTGCAGAGCTCCCAGCAACGGCTCCTGAGAAACGCTGGTGACCATGTGCCCCTACATGAAGCCCCACAGTGAGTCCAAGACACATGTGACAATCCCCGTCCTCCAAGGGCACAGTCAGTGATCCTGAACTTAACCGTGACAGCCCCTAACTAGTCTCTCCACGTCTCCATTCCAGTCTCTGCAAAGTATCTGGGGTGAGATTTTCAAATGCATATCTGATTATGTCATTCATAACAAAAAGCCCTCCAATCACTCTGGATAAACTCCAAAATCCAAATCCCAAAAGGCCCTCCTCGAGAGGAGCCGTGCTTGCCTCTCTAACCTACCACTCTCCCTTTCCTCCCACTCATCAGGCCCCAGGGACACTGAGCCTCTCCCATTCTCCAAGAAACCATGTCCTTTCCCGACTCAAAGCTTCACATGCGCTCACCAACAACTCGGCCGCGTGTCTCTTCCTTAGAAGGCTCTCTCCAACGTCCCTGGCTGGGGGACGCTTCTCCAACAGCACTTGTTCCAAAGCACATACCACAGCCAGAAGCCTGCAATTATTAGGAAAGCATCTTCTCTGCCAGGCTGCAAGCCCCGGAACACGTCTGCCTCCTTCACTGACAGGTCCTGAACGCAAAGCAGTGCTCAGCGAGTAAGTGAGGCATGTGAAGGAGGATGTGAGTGAACGGACACCAAGGTGAGAAGGTGAGAACGAGTAAGATGGTAAGACAAGGCGTGAACTCTAGTGCTGGAACCAGAAGGGAACCGGAGGGTGTATAACAGCTAATTTTAGTCCAGCATCTTCACGTCATAAGGGCTGAAACTGAGTCAAAGCGGCAGGCCTTCTGGTCACTTATGCACCCACAGCTGCTCCTTTCTGGTAAGCAAGAAGGGCTGGAAGGGGGTTCCCTCAGTTCTTCTGTGCTCAGTCGTGCTCGACTCTTTGCAGCCCCCTGGACTGTAGCCCAGGCTCCTCTGTCCATGGAATTTTCCAGACAAGAATCCTGGAGTGAGATGCCACTTCCTACTCCAGAGGATCTTCCCAACCTAGGATCGAACCCATGTCTCTTGTGTCTCCTGCACCAGCAGAATTCTTTACCACTAGTGCCAACTGGGAAGCCCCTCAGCTGTTCAAAGTGTATCATTTTTCTATTCTGGAATTCACTTCAGTTCAGTTCAGTTGGTCAGTCGTGTCTGACTCTTTGTGACCCCATGAACCACAGCACGCCAGGCCTCCTTGTCCATCACCAACTGCCAGAGTCTACCAAAACTCATGTCCACTGAGTCGGTGATGCCATCCAACCATCTCATCCTCTGTCAACCCTTCTCCTCCTGCCCTCAATCTTTCCCAGCATCAGGGTCTTTTCAAATGAGTCAGCTCTTCGCATCAGGTGGCCAAAGTACTAGAGTTTCAGCTTCAGCATCAATCCTTCCAATGAACACCCAGGATTGATCTCCTTTAGGATGGACTGGTTGGATCTCCTTGCAGTCCAAGGGACTCTCAAGAGTCTTCTCCAACACCACAGTTCAAAAGCATCAATTCTTCGGTGCTCAGCTTTCTTTATAGTCCAACTCTCACATCCATACATGACTACAGGAGAAACCATAGCCTTGACTAGACGGACCTTTGTTGACAAAGTAATGTCTCTGCTTTTTAATATGCTGTCTAGGTTGGTCATAACTTTCCTTCCAAGGAGTAAGCGTCTTTTAATTTCATGGCTGCAGTCACCATCTGCAGTGAATTCACTTCAATATGTGCAAAAAAAGAAAAAAGGAGAACATAAAGGCTTAGATTGTTTACAGACACTCAAAAGGAACAAAGCCTTATTAAGGAGAATATCAAGACCATCAGCTCCTGGATTCTCCTCTCACCAAGGAATTCAGGAACGGAAGGCAGGAAAGTCACAGGTACCATCACCCAGACTCATGTGAGCTGAGCCTCCAGTACCTGTCTGAAGAGCGCCCAAATCTGTGTGATTGCTGGAGAGAAGCATGAGGCCTGTCTCTGCTTTGCTGGCTGTTCAAGGCACTAGAAAGTACTTTCAGATTGTAGAAGCTTATGTCACTAGTTTTAGAGTCAACCAACATGTACTGAATACAAACCAATACAGGCTCTTTCCATAAATTACCTCATTTGATAGCCTGGCTATCTGTTTTTCAAAATAAACCTGGTCAGACAGGAGAGGTGAAACTTGCCAAGAAAGGGTACAGCAAATAAGCATAGCCCCCTCTGAAAAGTTACCCTTCCATACTGCAGTTATAAAAACTTTGACCCTCTGAAAAGTTACCCTTCCATACTGCAGTTATAAAAACTTTGAGAATCCATATTTGATCATCAATGTTGGAGTAGATGTTAACAATAAAAAAAGATTTTTGTATGTAGACAAAAAAAGACCCTGAATAGCCAAAGCAGTCTTGAGAAAGAAGAATGAAGCTGGAGGAAGCAACCTTCCTAACTTCAGACTATACTACAAAGCTACAGTCATCAGAACAGTATGGTACTGGTGCAAAAACAGAAATACAGACCAATGGAGCAGGACAGAAAGCCTAGAAATAAATCCATGCACCTATGGGCACTTTATTTTTCACAAAGGAGGCAAAAATATACAATAGAGAAAAGACAGTCTCTTCAGTAAGTAGTGCTAGGAAAACTGGTCAGCTACAAGTAAAAGAATGAAATTAGGTCACTTTCTAATACCATACCAGAAACTATAAAACTCTTAGAGGAGAATATAGGCAGAACACTCTTTGACATAAATCACAGCAAGATCCTCTATGACCCACCTCCTAGAGTAACAGAAATAAAAACAAAAATAAACAAGTGGGACCTAATTAAATTTAAAAATCCTTGCACAATGAAATTGTTGTTCAGCTGCTAAGTCATGTCCAACTCTTTGTGACTTCGTGGACTGCAGCATGCCAGGCCTCCCTGTCCTTCACTATCACCCCAAGTTTGCTCAAGTTCATGTCCACTGAGTCAGTGATGCTATCTCACCATCTCATCCTCTGCCACCCTCTTCTCCTTTTGCCTTCAGTCTTTTCCAGCATCAGGATCTTTTCCAATAAGTCAGCTCTTCACATCAGGTGGCCAAAGTACTGGAATTTCAGCTTTAGCATCAGTCCTTTCAATGAATATTAAGGGTTGATTTCCTTTAGAATCTCCTTGCAGTCAAAGGGACTCTCAAGAATGTTCTAAAGCACCACAATTCAAAAGCATCAATTCTTAGGTGCTCAGCCTTTTTTTATGGTCCAACTCTCACATGTGTATATGAAAACAGGAAAAACCACAGCTTTGACTATATGGACCTTTGTTGACAAAGTGATGTCTTTGCTTTTTAATACACTGTTTAGGTTTGTCATACTTTCCTTCCAAGAAGCAAGTATCTTCTAATTTCACAGCTGCAGTCACCATCTACTTACAGGGAACTATAAGCAAGGTGCAAAGACAACCCTCAGAATGGGAGAAAATAGCAAATGAAACAACTGACAAAGGATTACTTTTCAAAATATACAAGCAGCTCGTGCACTCAATACCAAAAAAAAAACATCCCAATCAAAAAGTGGGCAGAAGACCTAATCAGACATTTCTCCAAAGACATACAGATAGCTAATAAACACATGAGAAGATTCTCAACACTGTTCATTAATAGAGAAATGAAAATCAAAACTATGATGAGGTAACATCTCACACCTGTCAGAATGGCCATCATCAAAAAGTCTACAAACAATAAATGCTGGAGCGGGTATGAAGAAAAGGGAACACTCTTACACTGCTAGTGGGAATACAAACTGATACAGCCACTGTGGAGAACAGTGTGGAGATTCTTTTAAAAAAACTAGGAATAAAACTACCATGCTGCTGCTGCTGCTGCTCAGTTGCTTCAGTCGTGTCTGACTCTTTGAGATTCTACAGACTGCAGCCCGTCAGGCTCTTCTGTCCATGGAATTCTGTAGGCAAGAATACTGGAGTGGGTTGCCATGACCTCCTCCAGGGGATCTTCCCAAACTAGGGGTCAAATCCAGGTCTCCTGTATTGCAGGCAGATTGTTTACAATGAGCCACCTGGGAAGCCCATTAAAACTACCATATAACCCAGCAATCCCACTACCGGGCAACAGCCTGGGGAAACCATATACATGTACCCCAATGTTCATTGCAGCACTATGTACAATAGCTAGGAAATGGAAGCAATCTAGATGCTCATTGATAGATGAAAGGGCAAAGAAGTTATGGAATGTATACATAATGGAATATTACTCAGCTATAAAAAGGAATGCATTTGAGTCAGTTCTAAAGGCTGGTGTGCTATACAGTCCATGGGGTCCCAAAGAGTCAGACTTGACTGAGCGACTGAACTGAACTGAACTGATTGGGGGTGGATGAACCTAGAGCCTATTATACACAGTAAAGTAAGTCAGAAAGAGAAAGACAAATATCATTTATTAGTACATATATAAGTACTGATGATCCCACTTGCAGGGCAGTAGACATAACAGACTTTTGGACACAAAGGAAGGGTAGGATGATTTGACAGAGCAGCACTGAAACAAATAATTACCATACGTAAAAGAGATAGCCAGTAGGAATTTGCTGTATGATGCAGGGAACCCAAAGCTCCTGCTTTGTGACAACCTAGAGAGGTGGGATGGGGAGGGAAGAGGGAGGGAGGGCATCTACATATGCCTATGGCTGATTCATGCTGATGTATGGCAGAAACCACCACAATATTGTAAAAAAGTAATTATCCTCTAATTCAAAATTAAAAGAAGATTTCTTAAAGACAACTTTATATTTCTTAAAAAATTATACTTGCTCATTTTGCTACTTAGTTAAGCAGGAAACAGTGGAAACAGTGTCAAACTTTATTTTGGGGGGCTCCAAAATCACTGCAGATGGTGACTGCAGCCATCAAATTAAAAGATGCTTATTCCTTGCAAGAAAAGTTATGACCAACCTAGATAGCATATTGAAAAGTAGAGACATTACTTCGCCAGCAAAGGTCTGTCTAGTCAAGGCAAGGTTTTTCCAGTAGTCATATACGAATGTGACAGTTGGACTGTGAAGAAAGCTGAACGCCTAAGAATTGCTGTTTCTGAACTGTGGTGTTGGAGAAGACTCTTGAGAGTCCCTTGGACTGCAAGGAGATCCAACCAGTCCATTCTAAAGGAGATCAGCCCTGGGATTTCTTTGGAAGGAATGATGCTGAAGCTGAAACTCCAGTACTTTGGCCACCTCATGCGAAGAGTTGACTCATTGGAAAAGACTCTGATGCTGGGAGGGATTGGGGGCAGGAGGAGAAGGGGATGACAGAGGATGAGATGGCTGGATGGCATCACTGACTCGATAGACATCAGCCTGAGTGAACTCCGGGAGTTGGTGATGGACAGGGAGGCCTGGCATGGTGCGATTCATGGGGTCGCAAAGAGTTGGACACGACTGAGTGACTGAACTGAACTGAACTAAGCAGGAAACAGGGCTCAGAAAAGAAACAGCTTATCTTTTAACTTTGAAAAAAAAAAGATAAAAAAAGACTGTGGAAGGAAATATTTCATAAGCTAATAATAACAAACTGAGACCTGATACTCTCTAGGACCAGGCACTCCAGACAAGAAGGCAATGGAGAATCACCTGGAGACAGAGCAGCCTCTGGACACTGCCAAGAGTTACAGGACAGCCCCGAGCTGCACATTACGAAATCCCAGGACACACGGGGAACCAGAAACTGAACAGTGAGGTGCCGTTTTGTCTGTTTTTGTTTGTTTTTATTTTTAATTCTAACAAAGCAGACTTTGGGTGTACTTTTTTAAGATTTTTTTTTTTAAATTTTTAAAAACATATTTATTCTTGGCTGTGCTGGGTCTTGCTTTGCACAGGCTTTCTCTACATCAGCAGCCAGGCTTCTTCTCCCATGGTCACAGCGGCCCCTCCTGCTGCAGCGCCCAGGTTCTCAGCGCTCTCAGCCCCAGACCCTCAGCACCCAGACCCTCAGCTGAAATGCTCGGGCTGCCCCGCAGGGTGTGAGCTCTGACTGAACCAGGAATCAAGCTGGCATCCCCCTGCACTGGCAGGATTCCCAACCACTGGATCACCAGAAAAATCCCGTTTTTTTTTTTTTTTTTTTAATTGAAGTAGAGTTGATGTGTCAGAAAAGGCAATGGCAACCCACTCCAGTACTCTTGCCTGGAAAATCCCAAGGATGGAGGAGCCTGGTGGGCTCCAGTCCATGGGGTCGGACACGACTGAGCAACTTCACTTTTACTTTTCACTTTCATGCATTGGAGAAGGAAATGGCAAGCCACTCCAGTGTTCTTGCATGGAGAATCCCAGGGATGGCAGAGCCTGGTGGGCTGCCATCTATGGGGTTGCACAGAGTTGGACACGACTGAAGCAACTTAGCAGCAGCAGAAGAGTTGATGTGTGAGATGCAATTTCCATCAAGAGAATGAGAAAATGAAAGCTTACTAGGTAGCAGGAAGGAAGTGGGGAAGGGGCTGCTCCCTACATCCTGACAGGTGTAGACAGAGCTCTGAAGGGCAACTGGAAGTGTTGTGAACATGTAACATGCACACCTCATGTGGTGCTAGCCGCAAACACAACTCTTTGTCCCCAGAGAATGTTTCTCAAAGTGGGGCCCAGAACCTCAGACTCTTGAAGCAAGTTCGTGATGTGAATCTGCTTCTCATAATATTACTAAATTGTTACCTATCTTCTTAATCTCATTCTCTCGTATGTTTGATAGTGCTTAAAGGAGCTACTGACTTGGTGTATCACTGTGCAATGAATGAGGTGCAGGCAGTGGTCTGTGGTCTTCAAATGAGCCAGACATTAAGGAGACTTGCAAAACTGTGCTTTTGTTTTTAAACTTACTTTTTCATAAAATATATGTTAACATGTAATGGGCTTGTATTTTAAATTAATGAATATTTTAAAAATCTCTCAGTTTTAATTGCTAATGTGATACTGATGGATATAACCTACAAACAAAAGCTCTTTGGAAATCCTCAATAAAATTTAGTAAGAGTATAAAATATAAAAGTGTCCTGAGACCAAAAAGTTTGAGAACCACTGCCCCAGAGAAACACGTTTTGCATGAGGAAGCACATCCAAGGATGCTCACTGAACCACTATTTGCAGTAGAAAAAAGTGGAATGAACCTACATGTCCCTTAACAGAAAGGTTAAGGTCCGTCTAGTCAAGGCTATGGTTTTTCCTGTGGTCATGTATGGATGTGAGAGTTGGACTGTGAAGAAGGCTGAGTGCTAAAGAATTGATGCTTTTGAACTGTGGTGTTGGAGAAGACTCTTGAGAGTCCCTTGGACTGCAAGGAGATCCAACCAGTCCATTCTGAAGGAGATCAGCTCTGGGATTTCTGTGGAAGGAATGATGCTAAAGCTGAAACTCCAGAGCTTTGGCCACCTCATGAGAAGAGTTGACTCACTGGAAAAGACTCTGATGCTGGGAGGGATTGGGGGCAGGAGGAGAAGGGGACCAGGGTGAAGGTGGCACACAGGCCAGACCTCAGCGCAGGGNTCCAAACCCCAGCATCAGCACTGGCTCAATGGAATAAGCTGTGGTATAATCTGGACTCTGAGTTGCTACCAACTGGGCCTACAACTCCGGTCTTTGGGAAGTTCAAAGCTCTCCCAGTATCTCATCAAGGTTGTTTAGAGCAAGATGAAGCTAGAATAGCCTAGCCTCTCTGAAATGAAAGAGAGCTCCCCCACCACCTCACATTTATTTATTTTTATAGCAAGGGTGCAGGTAACCCCCCTCCTACCTTTTAAAATTCAAATAGAGATGCTTTAGCAGGATGCTGCCTTCACATGAGCCCTGGAGATTGTTCCTAACTCAGGAAAAGGGTTATTGGCGGCGCTCAAAGACACTAGCTCTAGAAAAAGGATTCATTTCTTTTATTAAGGAGCTAGCTATATTCTGCAGCGGTTGTTTACACTTGGATTTTTCTGCATTTGCTCTCAAGGCTTGTTTCAAATAGGTGAGGCCAACCTGGAGAACAGCAGAGGACGTACCAACCGATATCTGAGATGCACACAAGTTGGCTCACAATGGGCGTGCAAACAGAGAGAAGAGAATACAAATAAATATGGCACCTCCTCAGAAAAGAAAAAAAAACAAACACAAAAACCGGAATCACAGCGGCCACAGCACAAAGACCTAGCAATGGCAGGCGATATCAAGCACAGTTCAAAACGAAAGCAAATTCAGAAAGGAGAGGCATTCCAGAAGGTGACTTGCCAGACTAAAAAGTATCTAAGTGAAAATGTTATAATTGACTTTTCAAGTATTCATTCACTCTAGATGATTAAACTGCCATAATTTGTATAAACTATAGAAAAATTATTAAATGTCAACTTTGACATTGTCCTGAAACTTCTGTCACTAGCCGAACATTTTCCCCAAGTTTAAGGAAGCTGCAGAGCCAGGACGATACATTACACTCTTCAGCTAACATGTGCTTTTCTCAATATTTGGCCCAGACTTTTCCCAGAGATATTACATTTACAAAATTCTCAAAGAAACCTTTTAGGAGTAAACAAAAGGCACCCGAACCATTCATTATAAAAGCAGAAAAAAATATAAATAACACATTTTAATCAAATAATATAAAGTAAATATTCTGCGGACATAATTTTTTAAAATTAATAAATTTCTTTTAATTTACTCACCATAAAGAAAAGATTTAAAACGTTCAAGTGCACTTGTTTGATTAATAAAGCATTTTATATTCAATTATTTAGTGCTAATCATTAGGAAGTTTACGTTGTCGAGGCAAAATCACCAGCTCAGACATTAAAAACTACCATTATAAAAATATAGCTACAAGGTCAGTATCAAATTACTCTTACATAGGACAGCTCAAGGGCTGTTTCTATGCGACACTAGAAACATTTTTTTTAAAAACACCCAAATCCCTCTCAAAGCGCAGAAACCTCAAGAGCAGTGACATGAAGGTAGCTTGAAACACAGGTAAAGTCCTTTCCAAAAAAGAAAACAGGTCGTGTCCACCAGCATATGCTGATCATTAGTTTTAATAGTCTGCGGTAAATTTTTAAAGGTAGAAGTTAATTTGTCGGGCCTTCAGCTCGGTCTTCCTCCAGCTCTTGGGCTTCCTTTTTGGTTTCCCCATCCTTCGCCTCCTGTCTGGAAACCGGGAATTTGTCCTTGTTGTTCTCCTTTTTCCATTTCATTCTCCTGTTCTGGAACCAGATTTTTACCTGTCTCTCGGTGAGGGCTAAGGCATGGGAAACCTCGATTCTTCTCTTTCTGGTCAGATAAGGGTTAAAAAGGAATTCCTTTTCCAACTCTAAGGTTTGGAAACGACTGTAGGTTTGTCTTCCCCTTCGTCTACCAGGAGCTGCTGATTAAAATAAAGAGAGGAAAAAAAGAGGAAAATGAACATCAAAAATGTAATGGTGCGTCTGCAGGTTGCTGGGGGTTTCTGAAACAGGTCTAAGGGGTGAAATATACACAACTCTCCTTAGGTCTGATATAATATATAGCATGGGCAGGCAAGAGGGACAGCGAGAACGTCCTAGCAATTATTATGACCCCCATCATCTTTTCATGGTTTCTACTTTAAAGAAAAAAAAAATACTCTGTACTACTTCATGAATAAGAGTCACTGTAAGCTACACCAGAAGAAAAAGGAGAGGGAGAGAAAAGGGGAGTTTTAAAGCAATTACGTGAGATGAAAGCAGATTTCTCCCCCTCTCCCCGCTTACAAAAAAAAATTGCATCCCAACCTTGTGGTCTCATCCAGGGAAACATTTGAGAAGGAGACGAGCTCTGATTTAAGTGGTCTGGGTCCTCGCCAATATTACCACTGGACGATTTACAGTCAGGATATTGTACCAGCTCGGCCTCTTGCTGGGTCGTAAAAATCGGCTGTCTCTGTAAGTTATCGTATCCGTAAAACTTCGCGGGCTCCCCGTGACAGGCAATCCCACCGCAGGGGGGAGGCGGCGGCGGAGGAGGTGGGGCGGCCTGGTAGGCTGCGGCTGGGCTGCCCCCGCCGGGGTGGAAGTAGTCCTGGCCGGGACCCGGGCCGCCCCCACTGCTGCAGCCCGGCCCGGCGGGCGGCGGCGACGGGTGCGGGTGCGCGTGCGGGAAGCCGGCGGCGCTGTTGCCATAGAGCTGCAAGGCGGCGGCAGCGGCGTGGCGGCCGCCGACCTCGGGCGCGAAGTGACAGTCGTAGTAAGTGGGATTGATGGCCTCGCCCGCCGCGGCCGCCGCCGCGGCCGCCGCCTTGTACTTGGAGTACAGCGGGTTCACGAAGTACGAACTCATCGAGGCGGCGNGAATAAAATACTTAGGAATATACCTACCTAAAGAAACTAAAGACCTATACATCGAAAACTATAAAACACTGATAAAAGAAATCAAAGAGGACACTAATAGATGGAGAAATATACCCTGTTCATGGATTGGAAGACTCAATATAGTGAAAATGAGTATACTACCCAAAGCAATATACAGATTCAATGCAATCCCTATCAAGCTACCTACGGTATTTTTCACAGAACTAGAACAAATAATTTCAAGATTTGTATGGAAATACAAAAAACCTCGAATAGCCAAAGCAACCTTGAGAAAGAAGAATGGAACTGGAGGAATCAACTTGCCTGACTTCAGGCTCTACTACAAAGTCCATATACCTTTTCAATGTTTACTTTGGTAGCCAACAAAAGGCAAGTTTGTCAGATTTAAGAATGAGGTAAAATCACCTGAAATGAAGTTTGGTTTTTCAAAAGCAGAATACAAGTTGTCAGCTATGTATATACAATAAAGAGTTTGGGGAAACACACAAAGATTTGACAGTGGTTACCTCAGTGTTGTAACAGTGCTGGAATTACTGCTCTGTTCTACATTGCCCATGTTTTCTACAGGAAATCATATCTTTATAATCAGATAAATATACACATATGTAAATGGCCTTTGAGAAAAAGGAGTGCAAGCTTTAGAGAGAATGAATAAGTGGGAAGAATCCCCACTGTGTTAACACATACCCTGTGCCCCACACGGAGCCAGGCTCACCTCAGTGCTTCCTCTTCCGGAAACCCAACATCCCAGCTGCCCCCAGGCAGCCCCAAGGGACATAGCTGAGCCCAGCTCACTCAGCCGGGGCATGGTGCTCCCAAACTGCATCCCCGCTCTGGACCAAACTCACTGCCCCAGGTAGAGGTTTGAGAAAGCACTCCGAGGAAGCAACCTCCAGAGGAAGGGTGGGTGTTCGAATGGTTTCTAAAAGAATGTTGCTAATCTAAATCTAGACTCTGCAAAGATTTCAAGACATATGTTCAGCTTTTGCTAAGGACAGGAATTTCATCTGTTTCCAAATAATAGTTTTCCCCTCTACAACTTCATCTTCTTCTCGCATTTTCATTTCTCTTTGGAAAAGAGAAAAGGATTTGAAAATAATTAAATATAGATCTAAGTCACTGAGTTCTTTAAAGTCAGGGAACAATGGGCATTGAAACAGAAGAAATGCTATTGGGGTAAATTCTGTTAATTTTTAAAATCGATCCCATCATGACTAAATGTTTGCTTATTATCCATCAGTTCACATTCTTTGGTCTATTACTGTTACTCTAGTTCTCTCCAATGACATTATACAGAGTTTTCAAATATTTTTGATGGTGATTTTTTTTAAGACAAACTCTTTCAAGATACATAAAATCCTGTCTTACAGACAATAGAATAACACTCAGGATCCCAAAATGCTAAAATCCTACTGACATCCTTAATGATTCCATTCCTTTACAAACTCCACTGAATGCCTACTATGTATCAAGTTTTGTGCTGGACACTAGGGATAGAGCAGTCAACCCCACAGAGGGTAAATGGTCCCTGACCCCAGTGAACTTACAGTCTGGTGGGGAGACAGCATTAAACAAACAATTATGCAAATAATTAACAAATTGGAACTTGGGGTAAGTGCTTAGATGGAAACACTGTGCTTTGAGAACACATCAGAAAAGTCCATGAAAACTTGCAACCTTACTCCCGAAAGAGGCAATTTCTTTCTTAAAACGAGGAACACATCAAAATTCCTCTTCCCCTCTTCTGAGTCACATTTAGAGGGAGCTGGAGCCAGAGGGTACACAGGCGCATTGACTTTTACTTGAAATAGTAACTCAGGAATGCAGAACTATCCTGGAGAATGGCTCCATCTTTCTGGGAACTTTTCTTTTTTCCTTTCAACGATGGGCGGGGGGCAGCTGTTACAGAGATTTATGTACCAACAAGCCTGATGTGTAATCATGGAAAATTAGGAAGAACCTACACACACATCCCTAGGAAAATGACTGGGTGAACTATGGCAAGAACATTTCACCCTTTGGAGTATCTCTGTCTGCTAAGTCACTTCAGTCGTGTCCGACTCTGTGCAACCCGATAGACAGCAGCCTGCCAGGCTCTGCCATCCCTGGGATTCTCCATGCAAGAACACTGGAGTGGGTTGCCATTTCCTTCTCCAATGCATGAAAGTGAAAAGTGAAAGTGAGGTTGTTCAGTCGTGTCCGACTCTTCGAGACCCCATAGACTGCAGCCCACCAGGCTCCTCTGTCCAAGGGATTTTCCAGGCAAGAGTACTGGAGTGGGTTGCCATTGCCTTCTCTGATCTCTGTCTGCCTGTCTATTAAAAAACAGTGAGATGACACTTCAGTACTGACACAGAAGGCTCTCCATATCATACTGAGTTGGAAAGTGCAAACCACCATGACGAGACTCAGTCTGGTTTAAAAAAATGTCTAAACTTTGTATTAATGCAAATAAAGGGGACTTTTCAGCTGTACACAGTGTCCACGGTGGTCACCTGTAACACACAAGGAAGGCTTATAAATCCTTTAGCCTGAGAAGGTATGTAGGTACTATCTGAACAATAAAAACACCAAAAAAAAAAAAATTAACAAAGAAAAACATGTATTATCAGTAGCATCTCTGGACAGCAGGCATCCTTCTGGAAGGGGGCTAGGATGCACCCCTGGTGTTTTAGCTTAAACTGTGAGTTGAAGATGTGCTGTTTTGGGACCTTTGCCCTGAGACCCTATATTACCCCATTCTTAGAGACACGCCAGGAAAGAACAATCAGCTGTGCCACCCGCTGCATGCTGAAGGCAGCCTGAACACACTCCCAAAGGTGTGCCTACACACAGCCACAGAAGAGCAGATGATAGAGCTGCCAACTCAGCTGAAGGAAACACGAGGGGAGCTGGGCACTAACACCTCTGCAAGAGGCTGCAGCTCCCTTTCCCCTGGCCACCCTGGGGCTGGCCCAGCACCAGTCCAGGAATGACAGCAGCAGAGAAGGCTAACCCCGAGAGACCGCGTCCCTACATCCAGAACCACAGCAGCTCACCGGGAGGGCAGCGGGGGAGCAGGCTCCCTGGGCAGACTAGACGCCCTTCCCCGGGGTCTAGCGGTTGCCCCTGCTGCTCATCTGGTCCGGCCAGACCGGGACCAGGCAGCCAGCATCCTGGAAGGACACAGGGACTCCACCCTCCTAGTGTCTCCCAAGGCACAAGGCTGGGACTCCAGAATCAAAGCAGACCCCAAGAGAGGACACCTCGGCCTCGGGTCATGTACAGCCCTAGGCCAAGGGCACTGCAGACCCAGCAAAAGGCCCCAAGAGCACAAATCCCATTCAGGGTCTGGTCTGCTGAAAAGTAGCATGTTTAGGGAATCTGTTTCTTCAATGCTTGAGATAAATACTCCTAGAATTCACGCTTCACTTCAGAGCGTGAAGGCCATGTAGCCTAATTATGCTTGTATTCTACACAAAGCTGTCACTCTGCTATTTCCTGAACTCTTTCTAGATACGGAAATACACAGAGATAGGGAGATAGTCAGGGTGACAGATGCTATACCTCTAGAGGCATCTGCAAAGATGTGTTAGAAATGAGGCACAGAACTTTTGTGGCACAGAACTCTGACCCCCTGCACCTGCCATATGGCGATAGTCATGTGTTCTCCAAGCCACAGAGAATGACACTCAACCGCCTGAGCCATACAGATCAACACTCAGCCGCCTTCCACAGAGCCTTCGACATTTCAAACAGATTCTCCCTTGCCCCAAAAGTGCTATAAAAGGGAATTTGAGGTATTTGCAGTACATCCTAGGCTTGTAAGTCAGGTGGGACAACCAGTGCCTCCACTCTGACCGTATCCTGCAGTACTGTTATCAGAGCGGGACCTCAGGGAGGGAACCAGAACTGACCTCACGAGGGCAGCCCTTGTGTTATTAAATGACATGGGGACCCAGCAACAAGGAAGTCTGCCCGTACCAGGGACCCTTCACCTCGAGCTGGTGAATTCCAGGTTGGGACCTGGCCACTGCAACCTCGATCCTGACTTGGGCTTCTGACCTGGACACAGAGGCCTGGCCTCCCTCCCTGGATGCCCCTCCCCACCTCAGCCCAGCCATTCTCCAAGGGAGGACCCAGGAGAGCTCTCTCACATGCTCCTGCATTTCTTTCACCGCATCTTAATTGAGCGCTTGTATACAAGACATGATGCAAGGCAAGGAGACAGAAAAAGTGAGAGCTGAAAAAAACGCGGTCAGTGCCGACTGCCTCTCCTCTGGCTCCCATCTCACAGTCTTACCAGCCCAGAGTCACAGTCAAATTTAAACTGTCCTCTGCTGTGCATCAGTTAGTGTGGAATCGGGGGTTTTTTGTCCCCCTACCCAGCTTACCCTCTTGGGGAGCCAGGCATGCAATGCTTTAGAAGAGCTGAGCAAAGTATCAGGCTTAACCAGACCAGGGCCTATTTTAATTCTTACATCAATCCAACATCAGCAGCTCACTTTGCAAAAGACTTTAAAACTCTCCAGCCACAACTCAGAAATTAAATGATTCTCCTACCAACTCCCTCCAGAATGGCTCTGCTTGTAATTCTGGCCGTCGCAGGGCAGGCAGGACCAACGAGCAGTGACAGCTCCAGGTTGCTGCAAAGGCCACCAGTGTACCCTCCACCATGCCCGTGGGCACAGCCCCACTCTGCCCTTCCACACCACATCACCTCTGTGATGACCCACAAACGCTGGATGGACGACTAGGCAGAGCCCCTTCTGCTCCCACCTCCCAGAGTGTGCAGGACCCCACCAAACCAGTTCCACACACTCTTTGCTGTACCTCTTCTCTCCTCTCTGAATTCTGTCTTCTGGCTTTGTCTAATGTCATCCCTGGTCCTGCCTTCCTCCTCTCGAATGTCCTGAAGCTCTCAGTATACAAAAATCTTCTGACAGCTTCACCCAAGCTCCTGCCACCTGGTGGCTCAAGAGCTTAACACTGCCCTGTCATTGAATCACACACTGCTGAACCATGTTACCTCCAGCAAGTCTGTTCCTGTGCCCAGCTGGATGGTAAACTCCTACAGGGCGGGGAGAGGACCACACCTCAAACTCCTTCAACCGCCCTCCCCGCCNTTCACAGCATCATCTTTCAGGATTTGAAAAATAGCTCAACTGGAATTTCATCACCTCCACTAACTTTGTTTGTAGTGATGCTTTCTAAGGTCCACTTGACTTCACATTCCAGGATGTCTGGCTCTAGGTGAGTGATCACACCATCGTGATTATCTTGGTCATGAAGATCGTTTTTGCATAGTTCTTCTGTGTATTCTTGCCACATCTTCTTCATATCTTCTGCTTCAATTACAGTTCAACAAGTATGTGTTTAACTGTCCATTGATTTAGTGTTTGTCTCCCCCTTTATTGCTATAAGGTGCATTTAGGGATTAAATAACACATCCTCCTCTAAAGCCTCCCTTCCCCCTCTGCTTACTCCAGTGTCATTTGTTAGAAGGGAGCCAAAGCAGCTGTGGGCCTCATAGCTATGGTCCCAAAACTCTTGTTTTGTTTGTTAGAGACCCTTGACATTTGGATATGAAATCTTTTGTGACCAAAATAGTCAAAGTCAAGAGAGTTAAGCCCACTACATGGTCTGTTCTGTTTATATGTTCATTTATTTCTCTAAGTAATGTTTGCTGAGCAACTATTGTGTATCTGCACTGTGGTCTGTGCTGGGGTGCAGCAGTGGGCAAAACAGGTCTGAGATCCTTGTTTCCATGGAGCCTTGATTTCAAGGAGACAGACAAAAGTCAAGCTAACAGGTAAGATGGACTGTCCCAGGATTAGGGCAACTAAAGAAAATAATGGAAATTGGAAATAACTTTGGAGGGGTCCACTTTGGAGAGGGCAGTCTGGGGAGCTTACATCTGAACTAGGAAAGAGGATGAGGGTGCTGGAAAGAAAGAGCATTCCTGGCACAGAAAGCAGTGTGTGCAAAGGTCCTGAGGCAAGAAGGAACTAGCAGGGCACAGGAACTGATAAAAGCTGAAACAGAGAGGAGTCAGAGGTAAAGCTGGAGATGTGGCCATCATGGGCAGCCAAATCAGTCTGGGTTTTATAGATGAAAGTAAGGAGTTTGGATATTGTTAAAAGTGAAACCAAAAGACAGTAAAGGAAATTTACCAGCTTAAGTGATGTGATCAGATTTGGAGGAGCACTGTTGCAGCTGTGTGGACTGTGCTTAGAGGGACAGAAGCAACAGGGACTGCTACCATCATCTGCTCAAGCAGGGTTTGGAGTCTGCAGACCAGGAAGAAATACGTTTTGAATTTATTAGCATAAAGATGATTTTCAGATCCAGGAAGATGAGTGAAATAACCTATGGAGGGGGTATACAAACTACCGCTGACTTGGTGGCACACGTTTATCTTTCATCTCTTTGTCTGCACTGGGTCCTCACGGCAGTGCAGCAGGCTTCTCTCGTTGCATGTTTCAGGCTTAGTTACCCCTCAGCATGTAGGATCTTAGTTCTCCAGTCAGGGATTGAACCTGAGTCCCCTGCATTGGAAGGCAGATTCTTAACCACTAGACCACCAGGGTTATTTAGTTTTCAACAGTCCCACATTTATTTTTCAACAGTTCTGGAAATCTGAAGTTCGAAATCAGTTTCACTGCAATAAAATCAAGGTGCCAGCAGGCCTCCAGAGGCTTGAGGGGAAGATCCAGTCCTTTGCCTTTTCCAGCCTTGAGAAAGCATTCCCGCATCTCCAAAGCCAGGAGCATAGCACCTTCCTTCATGTGTCCCATAGCTCCCTCATCTTTTTTTATACAAACACCGTGCTTGCATGCATACTCAGTCACTCTTTTGTGTCCAACTCTTCCCAACCCCACGGACTGTAGCCCATCAGGCTCCTCTGTCCATGGTATTTCCCAGGCAAGAATACTGGAGTGGGTTGCCACATTTCCTCTTTCAGGGGATCTTCCTGATCCCAGGGATCAAACCCATGTTTCTTGCATCAGCAGGCAGATTATTTACCACTGTGCTACCTGGGAAGCCCCATAAGAACACTGTGGTCACATCTAGGGCCAATCTGGGTAATCCGATATAAACTTCCTATCTCAAGATTTGTAACAATCATAGCTGCAAAGTCTTTTTGCTGTACACGATAACATTCACAGGTTCAGGGAGTGGGACCTGGAATCTTTGGATATACTATTCAGCCCACCCCGGAGGGCCGAACGAAGAAAAGGGCCCAGTTCAAGTCGGGAGGTCAGAGGAAGGAGAAGGAACTCTCAAGAGACTGAAAGGAAATAGCTGCTGAGGAAGAAGAAAGGTTGGCAGGCCATGTTACGGAGCCAGGGAACTAGAGGGTATGCAGAAGGAAGGAGCTTCCAAGTGTTACTGAGAGGTTATGTAAGATAAAGACTGGGAAGAGGCCACAGAACGTGGAATCATTTCCATCATCATTATAGTCGTGATGGTTTTGACAACAGCAGACTGGGGTGCAGAGTTGGGCAGGGCCCTCTGGAAGGGAAACCTTTGGAACGGGTGGAGGCATGCATCGGGTGGGGAGACAGAGACAACTGTGGACAGCACTTTCAGTTCTGCTATCAAGAGAACAGAGGACCTGTGCTGGAGCAGGTTATGGAGTTAAAGACGGTGACTGTTTGCTGTCTGTTTTTAATGGAAGGTATTGCTGATAACTTTGTGCAGGAGGGAAAACAGATGACTGAGGGAATTAAGTTCTTGAGAAAGCAAGAAGGGATACAGTTTCCAGAGTCCAGGGAGAGACTGGCCCTGCCAGGAGCAGGCACACATCTTCTGTTGTAACAAGAGGAAAAGACATGTATAAATATGATTGATTTTCTCAGCAGAGTGAGGCTGAACATGAAGAAGTGGGGTACCTCTGAGAAAATAATACTTGGTAAGAGTCATGTTATCTGTGGGCTTCCCAGGTGGTTCAATGGTACAGATTCTGCCTGTCATTGCAGGAGAAATGGGTTTAATCCCTGGGTTGGGAAGATCCCTTGCAGTAGGAAATGGCAACCCACTCCAGTATTTTTGCTTGAAAATCCATGGACAGAGGAGGCTGGCGGGCTACATTCCATGCAGTTGTAAAAGAGTCAGATACAACCTAACAACTAAACAACAACAACATTATCTGTATACACATATTGTCACTTTTTTTCATTTTCTCTAACGAGTATAACTAGGATAGTTGCTAAATATCTAAAAAATAATTCTCCTTTAACTAACCGCCTGTTCCAGGTAAAAAATTTACCTATTACTAGACCTCAGGTAGGGCTTTGAAAAAAAAAATGTAAATAGCTATCTTTATGATATATGAAACTTTATTAAAAAGAGAAATGGTATAATCATACTAATTTGTGGTTTCATTTTCATTAAAAAAATAAGCTAAGAGAAAAGGAAAAGACTTACATCTAAATAATTTGTTTTCTAGGTCAGTTATAAATAAGGCATTTACCATGATTGATATTATGAAATTATATAGCCTACACATGTCTGAAAACTGTAAGCACATACTAAAAATTACATTATCAGTGGTTAGCAGTCTGGAATTCAGATCCTTGGGTATCATATTTGATATGACATTCAAGCAAACCATGAACAGAACTATTAGCATTTGCATCCTGTTTGTGTAAGACTATAGCTTCTATCAAATTACCCATTTCCCTTCACCAAGATGAAGATGAGACAGTATGAAAGGTCCCTCCACCAGTATTTATTAGGTCCTACTTATTCACTTGGACAGCCCTGTAACACACTGCTAAGGCAGATGTACTAACAGCCCCCATCTCACAGCAGCAGCAGCGTGGGCTAAGGGCAATTTCTCAGTCTAGTGATAAACAATGTTACTTTTATCAATCTTACACCTAGAGCTGAGGCATACATATAGAGAGTATGGATCGCCTCTTAATGGGTTGAGTTTAGTTGTTCAATATTTTATTTGGCATTTGAGACTTGAAAATTATAAAAATATATCTCAAAAGTTGATTTATTGATTTAAAAATTTGCTACTGGGACTCTCTTTTATTAGCCTTTTCTTTCCTCTTCCCATCAAACACTGTGTTTTTCTCCTCCCAGCCAGTCAGCTCCACTGATGAATTCCTTCTGGTGTTTTTCACATGATGACACTGTCTTTATTTCACAAAAGATGGAGCCTGGGAAAGATCCTCCTAACAGTGAAAAATCAGACTCAGGAGTCAAGGCCAGGCTTGCTTCCTGCAAAGTTTCCCTCTGGCCAAGTTTCCCTCCCCTTGGAAGCTTCCACTAAACTCAGGGAGTGTCTTGACTCACAGTGGGACAACCTAGCCTGCTATTTCAAATTCCAGCCCTCCACATTCTGAACTACAATTTCTTTGATTGATTTTTGAAAATACAAACATTGCCACAGAAACATATTGTAAAAAATGTATAAATGAAGTGAGGTGTAAACATTCAACTCAATGTAAACATTCAAGTATCTCTACAGGTTTGCATAAAAATAGTATTTTTAAAAAATGATATAACTTTGCTTCTTGTAGCAAACAGTGCACAGCCTATTTATATTAAAAGGGAAAAGGCCAGGGGAGCTGGCTAAAGCCTCCAAAAAAGTCGTTTGATCAAATTTTATCAGCACATACTGATTTAGACATTTTCAGGGACACCCCAGAAAGTTATTTTTCCTGGAACCACTAAAGGAAGCATCTTCCATAACAGAGATGAAAAATCAGTGCCATTCCAGTTAGATGTCTGAGACAGTGTAACTCTTTCCCGAAACTGACCATCTATAGAGACTTTGATAGTAAGGAAGCACTGTCTAATCTAATTATGAAAGATGGAAAACAAAGGTATCTTTTAGAGGATCTTCGCACTTCGACGAGCTCATTCAGAGAACAGACTGGGTCTGCTTTCTCAGTCACGCCCACTCTTCTATTTCTATTTTATACCTGAGGATTATTCACAGCCCCTTTAAAAATAAATGAAGAAAAGCACATTGCTTTGAATGTGTTCCAGAGGATCGGAGCCTGATCCGGGAAGCGGCGGCAGGGTCCTCGGGAGCGGTGCCCTGTTCCATCTCCCTGCCGAGGACGCGGGGGTCACAGGGCGTCGGTGGGGAGCGCGCAGGACTGGACCTCCTGGTACGCCGCCCGCGGCCTCGCGGAGCACAGCTTAAGCGAGAGGATCACCGAGAGGCCCAGAAGGAGGAGGCCGAGGACGAAGAGGATGACCAAGGCTGCTCGTGCTCCTCTAGGATCCAGACTCTGGCCAAAGAAGTAGAGCTGCTCCTCGCCGGGTTCTGTGCATAAGAAACGCGAACCGTCAGGCCACTTTCCCTGCGGAGTCAATCCCAACCATTGACTACAGGGTCTGGGCAGGCATCGTTACCGTTAGAGGGCACGGATCCGGATGCACCTCCAGAAGGAGACTTGGTGAAGTATGGAATCCTGTTGTCTGGACAAAGAAGACAATGTGATGGTTTATAAACAATAAAAACAGATTATTTTCACAGAGTTGTTTCAAGAGTTAAGTCATTTCACCAACAAAGACTTGATCCTATCAGTATCTGTCTTTGTTGGATAGTCGCTGTGCCTATTTCGTGCCAGCATACATGCTGTTCTTACCCCATATCCACCCGTGGAACCTGGGTTCATGTCCCCCAGCCTGTTAATCATTGCCCCCTGCTGCTCTCACTGAACCCTGTACCCTGCACTTTATCTTGGCATATATCATAGTCTACTACAGTTAAATGTCTGTCTCTTACTTGACTCTGAGCTCCTTGGAGGCCCTCATGCTTCCTGTTTTCAAAGTCTGCAGGAAGCCTGGTACTATCAGCTGGCATCACAGACAGAAAACAGTACCTATGTTTCGAAGGACTGTGTAGGTTGTTTCCATGCCAGCATGAATATGGTCAGACACATGACAATGTAACAGCCACGTCCCTGGGTGATCTGCAAACAGTTCAATGGTTTGGAATGTCCCGGGAAAGAGGTCATATACATCTTCTCGGTAAGATTTACCTATCTACAGTCAGAAGGAAATAATAAAGATAAGAGCAGAAATCAATTAAATGAAGAATAGAAACATAATAAAGATAAAGAAACCAGAAGCTGGTTTGTTGAACAAATCAGCAAACTGATGAACTGTATGGAAACCAACCTGTGATGGTCCCCAGTGATCTCTGTCTCCTAGTACTCAGTACCTTGGTAGTCCCCTCTCACACTACTGTCTGGCAGTTGGTCCTTGAAGCCACCAGCACATGGCAGAAGCAAATGGCATTCTGCTTCCCTTTCTCTCTCTCCCACTGGATTGCTCACTCTAGGGAAGTCATGGTAAAGAACTGAAGCCTCTGGCCCATAGTCCTGTGAGTGAGCTTGGAGATGGATCCTCCAGCTGCTGTCAAACCTGATGACTGTAACTCCAGTTGACATCTTGATTGTACCCTCACAAGAGATGCTGAATCAGAATCTATGAACTAAACTCTTTCCAGCCTAACCCAGAGAGACTGTGAGATAATAACAGTGTGTTGCTTTAGGGCACTACATCTTAGGGTGAATTTGTCATGCAGAAAAACTCTAGACAAACTGACAGAGGAAAAAAAAACACAGATTACAAATATCAGAGATGAAAGGGGGTCTATCACTAAGACTTTATAGACATTAAAAAGGATAGTAAAGGAATGTTATGAACAACTATCTACAACTATCTACAACTTTGGAGATTTACAGATGGCAGATGGCAGATGGCAGATGGCAGATGATAGAAAAGCATATGAAAAGATACTCAATATCATTAGCCATTAGGAAAATGCAAATGAAAAACAATGAGATACCAATATATACATTGGGTTGGCCAAAAAGTTCATTCAGGTTTCATAAGCTAGTACTGAAAAACGTGAACAACTTTGTGGTCAACCCAATGCTTAAATGGATGGCTAAGAAAAAATAAGAATGAAAGATAGCCAGTGTTCATGTGGATGTGGAAAAGTGGTACCCTCATACATGTCTGGTTGGAGAGAAAAGTATATTGTTTCTCTGGAACACAGTTTGGAGGTTTTCTTGAAGTTAATCATATATGTACCACCTGGCCTGGTGGCTCAGTGGTAAAGAATCCACCTGCTAATACAAGAGACATGAGTTCGATCCCTGGGTCAGGAAGATCCCCTAAAGAAAGAAATGGCAACCCACTCAAGTATTCTTGCCTGGAGAATTCTATGGACAGAGGAGTCTTGCAGGATACAGTCCACAGGGTTGCAAAGAGTGAAATACAACTAGCAATCTACCCCCTAGGTATTTTCTCAAGGGAAAGGAAAAACTTATGTTCACATGAAAGCAGTTCACAAATGTTTATAATGACTTTATTTTTAATAACCCCAAACTGGAAACAACCCAAATGTCCCTCAACAGGGGAACAAATAAACAAACTGCAATACATTCATACAATGGAATACCATTCAACAATGGGATGGAGCAAATTGCTTATACAACATGGTGGATGCACTTTAAATGACAATACAAAATGAAACAAGCCAGATTAATAACGCTATAGGCTGTATGATTTCATTTATAAGATACTTCAGAAAAGGCAAAACTATAGAGACAAAAACAGATCAGTGGTTGCCAGGGGTTAAACATGGGAAAGGAGTTGACTCTAGAAGGTGCAAAGGGAACATTTTATGGGTTGATGGAGGTGTTCTATATTTTGATTAGGGTTGGTTCACCACTGTATGTGCTTATCACAACAGAAGTGTATACTAAACAGGGTGAGTTTTGTTGTTGTCATTTAGTCACTAAGTTATGTTCAACTCTTTGCAACCCCATGGACTGTAGCCAGCCAGGCTCCTCTGTCCATGGGATTTCCCAGGCAAGAATATTGGAGAGGGTTACCATTTATTTTTCCAGGGTTATCTTCCCAACCCAGGGATCAAACCATGTCTCTTGCATTGGCAGCTGGGTTCTTTACTGTTGAGGCACCAAGGGAAGCCCCAGGGTGCATTCTACTCAGTGTAAATTATACCTTAGTTTGAAATATTTAAGTATATAATAATTTTATATGTATATAAAATAATTTTGTTTTTATAAATTTTATATATTTTAATATAATTTTTAAATGTGGATTAAAACAGCCAAATTCTGAAAAGCATCATAGGTATTTAATATATGAAACTTAATTTAATATATGAAACTTAATATAATCACTGTTAGGTTAGTACTTTCTATCTTAAACTGTGTTGAATAAATATATTGAGAGGAGAGGATATTAAATGTTTCATTAGTTACTATTTATTTCCATGTGACTGGAAAAGGAGCAGGGCAGGTTTTCCTTGCAGGTTAGACATGATTATTCATTTCTGTCTACTTCCTTGTAGACTGCACAGCACCTGAGATGACAGACATTTGGACCTTATCCCAGGGATTCTGATTTATCAGGTCTGGGGTGGAGCCTGGCAATCTGTTTCTTAAACTGCTCCACAGGTGATTCACCTCTCAGATAGCACAGCTTGATGCTTGAAAGACAGGAAGCCACATGTAGCAGAGCCCAGTCCACTAGGGCAAAAATCAAGGTAACATTTCGGACCCAAGACAAAGCTTGAAATATCTTATTTACTAGAGAGAGAAATTCTGTTGGCTAAGCACATAAAAAAGAAACAGGAGAGGAAAAGGGAAAGAAAAAAGAGAAAAGGAAAAGGGACAAAATACTATGGATGCCTTCATTTGCGATATTAATAACATACTCCAGAGTGGTTAGAATTATCCCCATTGGTCTGCCATCTGTGGGGTCGCACAGAGTCAGACACAAATGAAGCGACTTAGCAGCAGCAGCAACTGATAAGAAAACTCTCATTTGAAGCTCAGAGAGTTGTTTTTTTTTTAAGCACAATAAAATACATATTAAGAAATATTTGTCAGGAGAAGGACATAATCATATTTCTCTGTTCCATTCTCTAGCATTCACTACCACCCTTTGTGGCTTGTGAAAGCCTTACTGTCAAAAAAAACCTCTAATTTCACAATGGAAATATATTGAATCTGTTAATTCAATGTCTTCCCCAAAGCATTTCTCTTACACGAACCTTGAAAAGAAAGCTCTCAGCGTGATAATGAATGGTGTGTATGTCCACTTCGTCTCCTACTCCTAACAGGTACCAGTTGGTCATTGTATCTTCATTCATGACGAGCCCATGAAGGTTCCCAAAAATCTTCCCATTAATAGCTAAGAAGGTAAAAGAAAACAGCCTCTTGTTAGTGATGATTAGTTAATCTGGTTTTAGAAACAATTCAAGAAGATCTTTATGTCACCAACATTTTCATTTGCCTGATAAACAAGTAACCATCCCACTCACACTTACCAATGGCCCCACCATTTTAGACCCAAAATTCAGATTAGTAAGAAATCTTTATAAAAGAGAGCCAGAAAAGAGAAATAGAAGTTTGTTTTTAAAAGCTTTCTCTTGGGTAGCAGTACATGTTGGTTGGTTGGTTGTTTATTTGAAGTATTCTTTTTATGGAGTGGATTACAGACTCATGTGTGGGGTCACCAGGTTTACACCATTCTACAGCTGAGTGAACACAAGCATGGAAAATCAAGTTTATATAAATCAAAATTGAACCAATTAAAAGGTTCAATTAATATTTCATTTTCTGAGAACTAGCTTGGGGCAAGTTACTAAACTTGGCTAAATCTCCAAGAGAAGGAAAGGTTCCAAGTGAAGGAAAGGTTCCCACAGGCCTGAGCCCATGATCTAACCATGACCAAAACAAGCTCAAGCTAGGCTGACATGATAGATAGGGACTTTCACTCCTCTGTTTTCTACGAACTCTTTATTCTGTGCATCATGACACAACCAAATGAGTTACATTCACTAAAAGGAGAAAGCCTAAGAAAATTTGCATAGAGGGGGGCAAAATTGTAGGGGAGAGAGTAGCTGAATCAGAAATCAGGTTGCTATATTCTAATCAATGTTAGCAATTAACTAGCTTTCTTATCTTGGGCAGGATCTATCTTTTTGCACACTGTTGGTCAAAAGTAGATCTTGGTGATAGAGTGTAGATAGGTCAATTAGAACACATTACTTCCACTTAAAAACCAGGAAGTACCTTAAATTTCAAAGAATTAAATAACAGGCACATTAAAACAGAAATTTGATGATAGTGTTTCATGTTCCAGAGACAGTTAAACCAGGCCCTTAACTTTGATCAAGTATAGGTTATCCTGTATTCTTATAGAAGTATACCAATAAGTGATCATTCATTTCCTAGGAATTACTTTACAGTCTTATAGTTTAGGGATCCCAGCATTCAGAGACACAGCTGCCTAAACAGATGTTCCAGAACCTCACTGGACCTTGCTGGCAGCCAGTCAGTGGCTTGGCTGGTTCCCTCTGAAGGAAACCTTTGGAGGACTTCCTTCTGTCAAGGTGCTCTTGGGAATGGAGAAGGGCTCAGANAAAAAAAACCTCTAATTTCACAATGGAAATATATTGAATCTGTTAATTCAATGTCTTCCCCAAAGCATTTCTCTTACACGAACCTTGAAAAGAAAGCTCTCAGCGTGATAATGAATGGTGTGTATGTCCACTTCGTCTCCTACTCCTAACAGGTACCAGTTGGTCATTGTATCTTCATTCATGACGAGCCCATGAAGGTTCCCAAAAATCTTCCCATTAATAGCTAAGAAGGTAAAAGAAAACAGCCTCTTGTTAGTGATGATTAGTTAATCTGGTTTTAGAAACAATTCAAGAAGATCTTTATGTCACCAACATTTTCATTTGCCTGATAAACAAGTAACCATCCCACTCACACTTACCAATGGCCCCACCATTTTAGACCCAAAATTCAGATTAGTAAGAAATCTTTATAAAAGAGAGCCAGAAAAGAGAAATAGAAGTTTGTTTTTAAAAGCTTTCTCTTGGGTAGCAGTACATGTTGGTTGGTTGGTTGTTTATTTGAAGTATTCTTTTTATGGAGTGGATTACAGACTCATGTGTGGGGTCACCAGGTTTACACCATTCTACAGCTGAGTGAACACAAGCATGGAAAATCAAGTTTATATAAATCAAAATTGAACCAATTAAAAGGTTCAATTAATATTTCATTTTCTGAGAACTAGCTTGGGGCAAGTTACTAAACTTGGCTAAATCTCCAAGAGAAGGAAAGGTTCCAAGTGAAGGAAAGGTTCCCACAGGCCTGAGCCCATGATCTAACCATGACCAAAACAAGCTCAAGCTAGGCTGACATGATAGATAGGGACTTTCACTCCTCTGTTTTCTACGAACTCTTTATTCTGTGCATCATGACACAACCAAATGAGTTACATTCACTAAAAGGAGAAAGCCTAAGAAAATTTGCATAGAGGGGGGCAAAATTGTAGGGGAGAGAGTAGCTGAATCAGAAATCAGGTTGCTATATTCTAATCAATGTTAGCAATTAACTAGCTTTCTTATCTTGGGCAGGATCTATCTTTTTGCACACTGTTGGTCAAAAGTAGATCTTGGTGATAGAGTGTAGATAGGTCAATTAGAACACATTACTTCCACTTAAAAACCAGGAAGTACCTTAAATTTCAAAGAATTAAATAACAGGCACATTAAAACAGAAATTTGATGATAGTGTTTCATGTTCCAGAGACAGTTAAACCAGGCCCTTAACTTTGATCAAGTATAGGTTATCCTGTATTCTTATAGAAGTATACCAATAAGTGATCATTCATTTCCTAGGAATTACTTTACAGTCTTATAGTTTAGGGATCCCAGCATTCAGAGACACAGCTGCCTAAACAGATGTTCCAGAACCTCACTGGACCTTGCTGGCAGCCAGTCAGTGGCTTGGCTGGTTCCCTCTGAAGGAAACCTTTGGAGGACTTCCTTCTGTCAAGGTGCTCTTGGGAATGGAGAAGGGCTCAGAGAAAGAGGCTGGGACCTTCCACAGATTTCTATGGACTTATCTCAACAAGGGTCTCCTTTTGAAACCTCTGATATACCATGCATTTTGTTGCTCTCCTCAAAATCATCAGAGGGCTTAAAATCTCGTGGATCTTTATTAAGATACTTCTTAATATTGTCATCCAGATACCAGGATTCATTCTCATTAAATACCAAAAACAAGAGAGCAAATTCATAATCAATGTCACTTCTTCTTCCCTTTTCATTCAACACTCCTTCTCTGCATGTAATCAGAGGACCCACCAAACCACTGTATGTATCCTGAAAGAAAAATAAACTGAATTAGAAAAGCTTTAAATAATTTAATGACACAGATTAGTTGCTTGTAAAAGTCATTGCAAAAAGACTAAAAGACAATTGACGTGAAATCTACTAAGCAACCCTGAAGAATCAGGGCGATCTTGGCTAAAATTTAAGATTATTTCTAAAAATTTGCTAAGAGTGAGATTTATGAGGGCTGAGGCTGTATTCTTTACTCATTGTTGAGTCTCCAGAGCCCAGCTGTCTGCTTCATAGAAGGTGTGCAATAAATATTTGTTGACTAAAAGAATGCTTATTTCTGTTTTCCTGTGTGTTTTTCAAGTGAGACTATATTTTTTAATTGAAGTATAATGGATTTACAATGTTGTATTAGTTTCAGATGTGCAACAAAGTGATTCAGTTATGCATATATATATATATAATTTTACAGATTCTTTTCCATTATCAGTTACTACAAGATATTGAATATAGTTCCCGGTGCTATACAGTAAGTCCTTGTTTATCTATTTTGTGTGTGGTGGTGGTGTGTGCTCAGTCGTGTCCGACTCTGTGACCCCATGGACTGTAGTCTACCAGCCTCCTCTGTCTATGGGATTTTCCATGCAAGAATACTGGAGTGGGTTGCCAATTCCTTCTCCAACTTTGTATTCAGTGTGTATCTATTAATCCCAAACTCCTAATTTATCCCCCACCCCTCGTTTTCTTCTTTGGTAACCATAAATTCGTTTTCTATATCTGTAAGCATATTTCTGTTTTGTAAGTAAGTTCATTTGTATCATTTTTTTAGATTCCACATATAAGTGATTTCATACAATATTTGTCTTTGTCTGACTGACTTAGTGTAATCATCTCTAGTTCCATCTATTTTGCTGCAAATGGTAGTATTTCATTTTTTTAATGGCTGAGTAACATTGAGTGTTTGTGTGTATACCATGTTCTTTACCAATTCATCTGTCACTGGACACTTAGGTTGCTTCCCTGTTTTGTTTATTGTAAATAGTGCTGCTTTTCTCTGGGTTATATGCCCAGAAATAGGATTGCTGGATCATATGCTAACTCTGTTTTTAGTTTTTTTAAGAAACCTCCATCCTGTTCTCCAAAGTGGCTGTACCAATTCACATTCCCACCAACAGTGTAGGAGGGTTTCCTTTTCTCCACACCCTCTCCAGCATTTATTATTTGTAGACTTTTTGATGATGGCCATTCTGTCCAGTGTGAGGTGATATCCAAGTGGGATTGTATTTATAACTATATACAAATGCTTATATTCCATTTTCTATGGGTAAAGGTTTCTTGGGAACTGATATGAGCCTATGAATGATTTTCATATTGAGTTATTCAGCCCTGAACTTTCTTTTGAACTCCCACATTTCCATCTGCCTATTTAAATAGTCCACCTGGAGGCCTCCTGCAAAAATTCAATCTGCTAGTAAGCCTTTCTAAGGTGAATTTTAGTATTTCCCTCAAACCATTTCCTTCTCCTGAATTCTCTATTTCTGTTAGTAGCACTATGATATTACCTGTCACTTAGGTCAGAAAACTTGATTATCAGTGTTTAATTCCTCATTTTCCTCACTTTGTCCCATGTTGTGCATGTGTGTATGCTCAGTTGCTATATGATGTTGGACTCTTTGCAGCCCTACGGACTGTAGCCACCAGGCTCCTCTATCCATGGAATTTTCCAGATAAGAATACTGGAGTAGGTCGGCATTTCCAGGGGTCGTCCCATCTCATTTGCTATCAAATCTTACATTTTTTCCCCTTCACAGAGTCTGTTCTGTGACTTTCTCTTCATTCTATCCACCATCCTTCTAGTGTAAGATCGTTTTGTTTTTTGGCCCCACCCTGCAGCCTGTGGGATATTATCTCTTGGACCAGGGATTGAACATGTCCTAGAAAAGTCACCAGATTCAGAATTGTGATATAATTGTGGATGTGCACATACATTATTTCCCCCAAAGATGATAAATTCCTTCAAGACAAGAATATTTTCAGCCCTCATAGTACTTGGTGAGGTCATTTGCACATCACAATGGCTCAATAAATATTTGTTGGGATGCACAAAGCAATCAACAAAAAATGTGGACTTCCCATGATTCTACTTTGTTTTTTTTTTTTTTTTCAAGTGTCTGGTATGTTTCCCCTGAGCTCTTGTGCTGTCCAGTACACTTCAAAGACACTAATTATATCAGATATGACCTTAGTTTGGACTTCAATTATGACATATAATTTAAGACTAGATTTTTTATACATATATATCTGACTCAAGGTCAATATTGAATCCTTGCCTTTAATTTCTAAGTAAAGTTAGCCTATTTATCATTCAAATAGTTTGTAGTTTCAGTTACTAAGTTTTTGTGGAGTGTTTTCTTTCCTGAGCCCTGATGGTACTGGTAAGGATTTTAAAATTGGGTAACATCATAAACCATGTTAAAAATTCAAATATATATTTATTTTTTGGTTATCTAATTTACATATCTTCTCTTGCTTCAAACTTCCTTATAAGTTCTAAACTTAGTAATTTGAGATCTTATTTTTTTCCCCTACACTTTAGCCGAAGGGCCAGCAAACTTTGTTTTGTAAAGTGCCATATAGCAAGTGGTTCCCCTTGTGGCTCAGTTGGTAAAGCATCCGCCTGCAATGAGGGAGATCTGGGTTCAGACTATCCCCTGGAGAAGGGAAAGGCTACCCACTCCAGTTTCTGGCCTGGAGAATTCCATAGACTGTATAGTCCAAGGGGTCACAAAGAGTCAAACACGACTGAGCAACTTTCCCTTCACTTCACTTCACATTGGAGAAGGAAATGGCAATCCACTCCAGCACTCTTGCCTGGAAAATTCCATGGATGGAGGAACCTGATAGGCTACAGTTCATGGGGTCGCAAAGAGTCGGACACGACTGAGCGATTTCACTTTCACTTCACATAGCAAGAATTTTTTTTACTTTGTGAATCATACAATTTCCATCACAGCTACTCAACTTCATCATCAATAATGCAAACAAATGGGTATGGCCATAGTTTGAGACCCCTGCTTGAAACCAATACACCTCTTCATATATACCCACCGTAATTGTGATAGCTTGAATGGTCAACTGAAAACCATATCACTTTGAGAATTTTGGCAGTTCTTTCCACCTTACCTTCACAAAGTTTACTGTTGAATAGTAAACCCATGGAATACAGTTTGGGTCAGAGGGCCCTGGACCGGACCTTTTAGGTACATTCCATCTGTAGGTTTTTATTTCTCCTGAAACAAATAAGAAGAAATAGAAAAAAAAAATTCATTATGTGATCTCTGTTCCAGACAATTTACCTGAAGAAATACAAATAGATTATTTGCATATTTTTATTAAAGTTACTGCTGGGGAGAATTACCCATTCAATAGAAATGCTCCTGTTAAACTCATACCTTGCCTTTCTGTAGGTTCACCATGACAGATTTTCATTTCAGCCTATAGCCTTCCATCCTAGTTTGATGGGTTTTCTCCTCAAATTTTGTATCTCCTTCCCAAGAGTTATGCTTGAGCACACTAGAGTTGCCATTGGCCTCAGCCTTGGCTTCTTGTGGAATCACCAGGGAGCTTTGTAAACCCTCACTGCTCAGACCTCATCCCAAACCAATGAAATTAGAATATCTGCAATCTATTATTGGTGTACAAATATATTCCTTAAACTTCTCAGGCAATTCTAATCTTCAGGCAAGTGAGATCTAGCTGGAACCAGAGAGACTCAGACTTGATTCCACTCAACCTTTGAAAAGCTACTTTTACCTCACTGACCTTTGAAAAGTGATGGCTTCCCTGGTAGCTCAGATGGTAATGAATCTGCCTACAAATCAGGAGACCTGGGTTTGGTCCCTGGATAGGAAAGATCCCCTGGAGAAGGGAATGGCTACCCACTCCAGACCAATGCCTGGTTTTCACTTAGCTTTTGACAAGCTACTTAACCTTCACAGACCTTTAGTTTCCTTATTAGTAAAGTGGATTAGTCAACACAGTTTTCAAACTGTTGTGAGGATTAAGTGAAATAAAATATCTAGGGAAGTGCCTCACACTGAGGTCAGTCAATAATAGTTAATTTGTATATGTGTGCATGCTAAGTCACTTCAGTTGTGTCTGACTCTGTGCAACCCAATAGACTATAGCCCACCAGGTTCCTCTGTCAATGGGAATTCTCCAGGTAAGAATACTGGAGTGGGTTGCCATGCCCTCCTCCAAGGGATCTTCCTGACCCTGGGATCAAATCCATGTCTCTATGTCTCCTGCATTGGCAGGTGGGTTATTTACTGCTAGCGCCACCTGGGAAACCCCTAAATGTTAGTCGCTCAATCATGTCCGACTCTTTTTAACTCCATGGACTGTAGCCCACCAGGCTCCTTTGTCCATGGAATTCTCCAGGCAAGAAGTAGATTGTCATGCCCTTCTCCAGGGAATCTTTCCAGCCCAGGGATTGAACCTAAGTCTCCCATGTTTCAGGCAGATTCTTTACCATCTGAGCCACCATGCAAGAGTTAGTTTGTATGTATACTAGCAACAAATGTGTGCACTCCCTCTGGTCAGGCCCCATATCTGTGAATCCCCTGCAACTGGCTCAGAGCCTTGCAGAGGAACCATATATTACTCATGAGTTATCAAGATAATCACATTGTAAAAGGCTCATTTAAATTATCTCCTTTTGAACAATCTGAGTCCCATCCTCACCCTATAAGGACAAACAATTTACAGCTGAATCTGAGTCACAAAGCAAAACAAAAATAATGAAGACTTGCATGAAACTTTGGTCTGTGTTTGTTCATGAAGCAGTTGGTTAGTAATATCACCTTAGATCTAGTTTCCATGATTTACCCCATGCCTTGGTAATCACAAGATAAACAGCTGATATTTACCTTTCTAAATGCAAGTGACTATTGGTGTGGGGTTATTAAAGTTGAAACAGTTCATTGTCCACCCACCTGGAAGCCAAGTTCTCAACAAAAAGAGGATGCTCAGTAAATGTTTGTTGAGTGATATAATGAAAAGAAGACGAAGAAAATGGAGGAAGGAGAGAAGAAGGAGAGAGGAAATCTGAGGGGGCTTCAGTTCAATCATTTCCGACTCTTTTTGAACCATAGACTGCAGCATGCCAGGGCTCCCTGTCTATCACCAACTCCATGAGTTCACTCAAACTCATGCCCATCTAGTCGGTGATGCCATCCAACCATCTCATCTTCCGTCATCCCCTTCTCCTCCCGCCTTCAATCTTTCCCAGCATCAGGGTCTTTTCAAATGAGTCAGCTCTTAACATCAGGTGTCCAAAGTATTGGAGTTTCAGCTTCAGCTTCAGTAGCAGTAAATAACCCGCCTGCCAATGCAGGAGACATAGAGACATGGATTTGATCCCAGGGTCAGGAAGATCCCTTGGAGGAGGGCATGGCAACCCACTCCAGTGATACACTCTGCATATAAGCTAAATAAGCAGGGTGACAATACACAGCCTTGGCATACACCTTTCCCAGTTTGGAGCCAGTCCAGTGTTCCATGTTCAGTTCTAACAATGAATATTCAGGACTGATTTTCTTTAGGATGGACTGGTTGGATCTCCTTGCAGTCCAAGGGACTCCCAAGAGTCTTCTCCAACACCACAGTTCAAAAGCATCAATTCTTTGGTGCTCAGGTTTCTTAATGATCCAACACTCATATCCATACATGACTACTGAAAAACAATAGCTTTGACTAGACAGACCTTTGTCGGCAAAGTAATGTCTCTGCTTTTTAGTGTGCTGTCTAAGTTGGTCATGGCTTTTCTTCCAAGGAGCAAGTGTCTTTTAATTTCATGGCTGCAGTCACCATCTACAGTGATTCTGGAGCACAAAAAAACAAAGTCTTTCACTATTTCCATTGTTCCCCATCTATTTGCCATGAAGTGATGGGACCAGATGCCATGATCTTAGTTTCCTGAATGTTGAATTTTAAGCCTACTTTTTCACTCTTCTTTCACTTTCATCCAGAGGCTCTTTAGTTCCTCTTCACTTTCTGCCATAAGGGTGGTATCATCTGCATATCTGAGGTTATTGATATTTCTCCTGGCAATCTTGATTCTAGCTTGTGCTTCATCCAGCCCAGCATTTTCCATGATATACTCTGCATATAAGTTAAATAAGCAGGGTGACAATACACAGCCTTGGCATACACCTTTCCCAGTTTGGAGCCAGTCCAGTGTTCCATGTTCAGTTCTAACTGTTGTTTCTTAACCTGAATATAGATTTCTCAGGAGGCAGGTTAGGTGGTCTGGTATTCCCATCTCTTTAAGAATTTTCTACAGTTTGGTGTGAGCCACACAGTAAAAGGCTTTAGCCTAGTCAATAGAGCAGAAGCAGATGGTTTTCTGAATTATCTTGCTTTTTCTATAACCCAACGGATGTTGGCAATTTGATCTCTGGTTCCTCTGCCTTTTCTAAATCCAGTTTGAACATCTGGAAGTTCACGGTTCACCTATTGCTGAAGCCTGGCTTGGAGAATTTTGAGCATCACTTTCCTAATTTGTGAGATGAGCGCAATTGTGCGGCAGTTTGAACATTCTTTGGCATTGCCTTTCTTTGGGATTGGAATGAAAACTGACCTTTTCCAGTCCTGTGGCCACTGCTGAGTTTTCCAAATTTGCTGGCATACTGAGTGCAGCACTTTCACAGCATCATCTTTTAGGATTTGAAATGGCCCAACTAGAATTTCATCACCTCCACTAGCTTTGTTTATAGTGTTCTTCCTAAGGCCCACTTGACTTTGCATTCCACCATGTCTGGCTCTAGGTGAGTGATCACATCATCGTGGTCATCTGGGTCATGAAGATCTTTTTTGTATAGTTCTTCTGTGTATTCTTGCCACCTCTTCTTAATATCTTCTGCTTCTGTTAGGTCTATACCATTTCTGTCTTTTATTGGATACCTTCAAAAAAGGTATCCTAAAAGGGGTATACATTTTTGGTGGGATCCAACATTCTCCTGTCAATGGTTGTTCAGAAGCGAGTTGCAATTTTGGAGTTCTTGCAGGAGATTAACCCAATCCAATCCAAGACGACAGAGTCCTAAGGGAGCTTACTTTTCTTAAAATGCTAACTTGCACTCTTCATCACATGCATGCTCTGATTAAACTATCTTATCCAACTTGCCTGAACTAAGTTAGTTTCTTGCTCCTACCCCCAATCTCTGGGTTCTCCCAAATTTTTCAGACTTATTTGAGACTCTTGTGGGGACTGAATACCTCTGGCTCTAATTTAAAAAAAAAAATGTTCCATTGCCACAATCGATAATTATTTTTCTTCCTACTCTAACGGCCCTCCTATCTAGGACTCTTAGAAGTCCAGTCAGCCTAGAGGGGTGGAGTTGTGTCCCTTGTCACTCTTCACCATCAGGGTATATCCACCAGGAGGGATCATGCCAGCTTGCCCACAGCCCTACCAGAGCCCCCTCAACCCTCATGCCTGATAGGCACTTTTCTTCCCCCCCCTTTGAAGCTGCTTCAACCACGAAAAATAAATATATTTAATAGTTTTTTAATCCATTTTAAACAATTTCCCTCTTCATCAAAGCAAGAAGGGAAGAAGAAAGTACAAAAAAATGTGAAGTAGAAAAGATGATCACATTGCTGTTTAAAATACCACCATGAAGATAAAACCATTATTAACATTTTGGCTTATTTCCCTTCTGGTCTTTCTTCTATACTTGTATTTTGCTTAACAAGTCTTTCCCATGTGATTTAAAACATTTTTTTTCATTAATACTTGTTCGTTAAATCTTTCTTAAATGTCATTTTATGGCTACACAATGGTCCACTATAAAAATATTCCAAAATTTACTTGTTTTTCTGTATATAGACATTAAGATGTTCGTGAAAAGTTTCTTGAAGTAGGTTGAAGCAGCTTTTGATACTGGGAGTAGGGAGTGGCAGAAATTGGAATAGTAACCAGTAAAGATTTTCCTTCCCACAACCCCATCCTTGAACGGGTATTTTGCTAACTTTTTGATTCATTAGATTGTTTTCTTTTCTTATTTTTTACATCTTTAAATTTTTGATTTAATAATCTTTATGAAATTGCTATAGCATTGTTATAGTTGTCCTGTTCTTCTGTGTATTCTTGCCACCTCTTCTTAATATCTTCTGCTTCTGTTAGGTCCACACCATTTCTGGAAAAGATCAGTTTTCATTCCAATCCCAAGAAAGGCAATGCCAAAGAATGCTCAAACTACCACACAATTGCACTCATCTCACACAATGGCAAAGTAATGCTCAAAATTCTCTAAGCCAGGCTTGAACAGTACATGAACCGAGAAATTCCAAACGTTCAAGCTGGATTTAAAAAAGGCAGAGGAACCAGAGATCAAACTGCCAACATCCACTGGATCATCAAAAAAGCAAGAGAGTTCCAGAAAAACATCTACTTCTGCTTTATTGACTCTGCCAAAGCCTTTGACTGTGTGGTTCACACCAAACTGTGGAAAATTCTTAAACAGATGAGAATACCAGACCACCTTATCTGCTTCCTGAGAAATCTGTATGCAGGTCAGGAAGCAACAGTTGGAATTGGACATGAAACAAGACTGGTTCCAAATCAGGAAAGGAGCACATCAAGGCTGTGTACTGTCACCCTGCTTATTTAACTTATATGCAGAGTGTATCATGTAAAATTACAGGCTGGATGAAGCACAAGCTAGAATCAAGATAGCCAGGAGAAATATCAATAACATCAGATATGCAGATGACACCACCCATATGACAGAAAATGAAGAGGAACTAAAGAGCCTCTGGATAAAAGTGAAAGAAGAGAGTGAAAAAGTAGGCTTAAAACTCAACATTCAGAAAACTAAGATCATGGCATCTGGTGCTGCTGCTAAGTCGCTTCAGTTGTGTCTGACTCTGTGTGACCCCATAGACAACAGCCCACCAGGGTCCCCCATCCCTGGGAGTCTCCAGGCAAGAACACTGTAGTGGGTTGCCATTTCCTTCTCCAATATATGAAAGTGAAAAGTGAAAGTGAAGTCGCTCAGTTGTGTCCGACTCTTAGCGACCCCATGGACTGTAGCCCACCAGGCTCCTCCATCTGTGGGATTTTCCAGGCAAGAGTACTGGAGTGGGGTGCCATTGCCTTCTCCGCTGGTCCCATCACTTCATGGCAAATAGATGGGGAACAATGGAAATAGTGAAAGACTTTATTTGTTTGGGCTCCAAAATCACTGTGGATGGTGATTGCAGCCATGAAATTAAAAGTCACTTGCTCCTTGGAAGAAAAACTGACCAAACTAGATAGCGTTTAAAAAGCAGAGACATTACTATGCCGACCAAGCTCCATCTAGTCAAAGCTATGGTTTTTCCAGTAGTCATGTATGGATGTCAGAGTTGGACTATAAAGAAAGCTGAGCACTGAAGAACTGATACTTTTGAACTGTGGTGATGGAGAAGACTCTTGAGAGTCCCTGGACTGCAAGGAGATTCAGCCAGTCCATTCTAAAGGAAATCAGTCCTGAATATTCATTGGAAGGACTGATGCTGAAGCTGAAACTCCAACACTTTGGCCCTCTGATGCAAAGAACTGACTTATTGGAAAGACCCTGATTCAGGGAAAGATTGAGGGCAGGAAGACAAGGGGAGGACAGAGGATGAGATGGTTGGATGGAATCACCAACTTGATGGACATGAGTTTGAGCATGCTCCGGGAGTTGGTGATTGGACAGGGAAGCCTGGCATGTTCCATCCATGGGGTCGTAAAGAATCAGACATCACTGAGCAACCGAACTGATAGTACTATTGTAGTGTTATTATGTAGTCATAAGAGGTAAAATGGAATAAAACTCCCCCATAATTATACCCGTGGGGTTGCTATCAGTTTTGTAACAGGGGCTCTTAACACTTATTACAACCACATCTCAACTGTGTAAAATTTATGGAAGCTCATTATATTGTGATATCTTCTTGCCTTTCAATGCATCTTTTAAACATATCAAGGTTGTATATAGTCACCTTACTTATTTAACTTATATGCAGAGTACATCACGAGAAATGCTGGGCTGGATGAAGCACAGCTAGAATTAAGATTGCCAGGAGAAATATCAATAACCTCAGATATCCAGAAGACACCACCCTTATGGCAGAAAGTGAAGAAGAACTAAAGAGCCTCTTGATGAAAGTGAAAGAGGAGAGTGAAAAAGCTGGCTTAAAGCTCAACATTCAAAAAACTAAGATCATGGCATCTGGTCCCATCACTTCATGGCAAATAGATGGGGAAACAGTGGAAACAGTGGCTGACTTTATTTTGGGGGCTCCAAAATCACTGCAGATGGTGACTGCAGCCATGAAATTAAAAGACACTTGCTCCTTGGAAGAAAAGCCATGACAAACCTAGACAGCATATTAAAAAGCAGACATTACTTTGCCTACAAAGGTCCATCTAGTCAAAGCTCTGGTTTTTCTAGTAGTCATATATGGATGTGAGAGTTAGACCATAAAGAAAGCTGAGCACCAAAGAATTGATGCTTTTGAACTGTGGTGTTGGAGAAGACTCTTGAGAGTCCCTTGGACTGCAAGAAGTTCTAACCAGTCAATCCTAGAGGAAATCAGTTGAATATTCATTGGAAGGACTGATGCTGAAGCTGAAACTCCAATACTTTGGCCCCCTGATGCAAAGAGCTGACTCATTTGAAAAGACACTGATGCTGGGAAAGATTGAGGGCAGGAGGAGAAGGGGACGACAGAGGATGAGATGGTTAGATGACATCACTGACTCAATGGAGATGAGTTTGGGCAAACTCCAGGAGTTGGTGATGGACAGGGAGGCCTGGCATTCTGCAGTTCATGGGGTTGCAAAGAGTCGGACACGACTGAGCAACTGAACTGAACTAACCCCAGACTACCAGTCCATCCCTCTCTTGCCCTGTGCCTTGGCAACCACAAGTCTGTTCTCTATGTCTATGAGTCTGTTTCTGTTTTGTAAAGAGATTCCCTTGTGCAATATTTTGTTTTCCACATATAAGTGATATCATGTGTATAACTGAGTCACTTTGTTATACTTTAGAGTTTGGCACAATATTGTAAATCAACTATATGCTTCAATTAAAAAAAATTAGAGTTCTATCTCTTTTCTAAAGCTTTTCTTAACTGTACCCAATTAATCGAGTGTTCATGGATTTTCTTTCTCTGAAATTTTATCAGCCCTCTCAGATATATTCTTGAAAATCTTCACTACTTTGAATTTCAACATGTATAACTGTATTATTGCTGAAATGATTCATCTTGTCTATCTTTTTTTTTTCTTCCAAACTCATTTTAAGCATCTTGAGAGAAATGCATGGTTAAGAGCTCAGGTCCTGAGGTCAAACAAGCTCCACCATTACTAATGTCTGTCCTGGTTGAACTCTTTGCTCCTCTTTGCCTCAGCCACCTGTTGAATGAATGTAACACCACCAGATTTCATCAATAACAGGATGTGCATTTTCACAATTTAGCATATCTGATGCCAGGATGTATCTTTCCATCAGTGGCATCTCAAAGTTTAATTGGCAGCATTTAAAATATATATTTATTTATTTGGCCACTTTGGGTCTTAGTTGCAACACACAGGATCTTCGTTGCAGTGCGTGGGCTCCAGAGCTCAAGGGCTCAGTAGTGGCGGTGTGCAGGCTTAGTTATACATGGGGTCTTAGCTCCTCGGTCAGGGATTGAACCAGGTTCCCTGCATTGGGAGGCAGATTCTTAACCACCAGGGAAGTCCTGACAGCACTTTTTTTTTTCCTTTAATAACAAAGTAATGATGACCATTATAATCAGTGGTATCAGGCTCAATGAAATATGTTAGTGTCTACCTCCCTGAGTTATTATAAGAATAAGTGAGTTTTTAATTCTTTTTTCTAAATTTAAAAGCTGACACAAGGTTAACCTTCAATATGTGCTAGCTGTTATTATGTCTTAATACCCTTTAAGGTCTCTAAAAGAGCCCTAGAAACTCCATAAACCATCATTGGCTGAATAGTAATTACTTATCGGGATAATGGATGGAACATAATGGAGTAATGATGTTACAATGAGTTTTCCAAGACCCTTCAGAGGTCAGACAAGAAAGAAGTTGAGCCTGGAGTACTCATCAGCATGGAGCAGACCTCTGGGGTAAGTTACCTGGCTTTGTGACAGGCACTTGGAGCCGCTTCCCACTATCCACGTCCTCCACGCCCTGGGCTGAGATGGAGTAGGGCCGACTGGCCTTGTTCATAAATATGATCAGGATGGAGTCCCCCACCTCAGCGTGAATCATTGGGCCTAAAGGCAAAACACAGGTCTGTGTGCATTATCATTGCTCTTTTCAACATTGGTGTAATTCACATGTAGGTAGTTTTGACAAAATAAACAAAGGTTAGCCTTGTTATTAGTGTATTTCCTCTAGCAGGTGACATTGGGTAGCATTACATATCATGTCATGTTTTGCAGTTGGATCAATCTGGTTTCAAATCCTGCCTCCTTTACTTACTTATTAGAGAGACTTTGAGTAAGTCAAGTAACCTACCTGAGTCAAATTCCTCATTGGTAACATGGTCTTACCTTTCTCAAAGGGTTATAGTAAGGATTAGATAAAGTAACATATGTAAAGTGCTGATTTCAGTAAATTGAGACATAGTAAGTACCCAATAAATGCTTAAATTTTTACTACTGCTGAGACATACTCTCCAGGAAAAACTATACCACAACACGTGGTGATTTTCCATTGTAATCCCCCTGTGTGTAACATTTGGTTAGCTTAAAATTGTTCATTATCTGGTAAATAGATATAATAATAGTGAGGATGCAATGAAATAATGAGTATAAAAGGAATTTCTAAGACAACAAAATTAAAACATAAACATATTGATTTATGATCAATATGGTGATTTCACTAATGTATGTCCAAATATCCAATGCTATTTCTCAGTATTTGGATACCTGCATGAGACGTGCACTCTTCAGAAAGTAGTGTGTACACATTTCTGTTAGAAGCAACCAGCTGAGTGCCAGTGGAAACTGGCAGAGACTTCCCTGGAGAGGTCTGCGCCCTCACTGCCGTGACGCCCTCACCCAGCACAGGTGCCTGTTGGTCCCCAGAACAAGGCACAAACGCAGTTTGCTCCACCACACTGACAGAGCATCACTTGTACAGGGATCACTTGAGAGAGGTGGAAACAGACTCCAGTGGAAGCATTTCAGATCCGACCCCTGAGGTTCTTGGAATGTATCTGCACATTATGTTCACAGGGAAATACACTCACAGTTGAGTCTGACCACGCACATCCATTGTTCACTGGTTCAGCCGTGGTTTTAACGCTTTCCTGAGAAATGCAGTTGACTGTTGGTATTCATGGATGCAGACATAGGGGGACAACAGTACTAAGCCATTCACTGCAAGAGACTCGAGCATTTTGGTGCCCATGACGTTCCCGGAACCAGTCTCCTGGAGCCAGTCCTGGACTGTACTGATAAAGGCCTAAATAAATCTGAAATTTGTTGGACTATTATCTTTAAAACAAATATTTAGTATGAATCAGACAGTGTCTGTAAAGCACGCTTTTTTTTTTTTAATGATAAAGCTAGAAAAGAACAATTTAGGCATGTTTTTAAAAGTAGTTTTGAGGTAGAGTTACAGATGGGGCATGTGCATACATGTAATAAAGTCAGTGTATTTTCATTACCACTTAAATTGCACATGCTTTACTGTTTTGGTGAGAAGGGGTGAAGGGTCATCGTATTGATCACCAGTGTGCCTGTCCTGGGGCCTTGGCAGTTTCTGGGGTTCAGGCCTCTCCCTGATCTGCAGCGAATGAACAGATGGGCCTTCTGCTCCCCTGACTAAAGTGGTGCAGAGCTTGCCTCTGATGAAGTTACTGGTCTGTTTCCTTTTCCTGAGCAAACCAAATTGAGCTCAGCCCCCTCTGCAGAATCAGCACCTGTTCTTCAGAGATCTGTTCTCTGACTTGTAAATTCAAAAGAAGGAATGTTCCCGTGGGAGATGACTCATTGGTGTGAAAAACAAGCTTGGGAGCTGATGTTAGCAGATGGTGAAGATGGATGGGCCAGTTAATAATTTATGAATCTAATACTTGTGTGGTATATTATTTTGATAATAAGAAACATATTAAAGCCTTAGTATTTATATAAGTTGTACATTTAAAAATGGAAAAGTCATCTAGATTAGCCCTCTGCTTTAAGATCTCATCTTCATGATGGGGTGACACTCAGGTGACAAGTAGGGAAGGTTAGCAAGAAGAGCTTATCCAATCTCTTGAGCAGCCCAGGGCATCAGACAGATGGAGTCAGTTCTGAGAAGGCCAGGAAGTCAGAGCCCCCAGAACTGAATCCATGCTGTTCACCCAAGCACTGCTTCTTGAGTAAAAGGTTTCTCTTTTGTCAGAATGATTTTCATGGTATATTGTGAAGACACCTGCCATGGATGACTGAGAACCTTGGAGAAGCTATGTGAACACTATGCCTGCTGTTCTGAGGCATCGGTGTTTCAGATGAAAGTTTCCTGGCTCAGCAGAGGGGTGGCCAAGGACCTTCATGGCAGCAGGTGCTGGTTAGACTGCCTGGATGACAGGGATTCCTGTTTGTGTGTCATCTGCTGGTCTTCTTATGCTACTGTTTGTGCGAGCTGAGCACACAGCATGCTCCCTGATGGTGGGAGAGCAGAAAGCTGTCGCCCTTGGATGAATGCAGTCAGGCTACTCTGTTCCTTCCGTTCCTTCTTGGGCAGATGTCTAACCGGGTGTGTGTGTGTGTGTGTGTGTGTNGGCATGTGCATACATGTAATAAAGTCAGTGTATTTTCATTACCACTTAAATTGCACATGCTTTACTGTTTTGGTGAGAAGGGGTGAAGGGTCATCGTATTGATCACCAGTGTGCCTGTCCTGGGGCCTTGGCAGTTTCTGGGGTTCAGGCCTCTCCCTGATCTGCAGCGAATGAACAGATGGGCCTTCTGCTCCCCTGACTAAAGTGGTGCAGAGCTTGCCTCTGATGAAGTTACTGGTCTGTTTCCTTTTCCTGAGCAAACCAAATTGAGCTCAGCCCCCTCTGCAGAATCAGCACCTGTTCTTCAGAGATCTGTTCTCTGACTTGTAAATTCAAAAGAAGGAATGTTCCCGTGGGAGATGACTCATTGGTGTGAAAAACAAGCTTGGGAGCTGATGTTAGCAGATGGTGAAGATGGATGGGCCAGTTAATAATTTATGAATCTAATACTTGTGTGGTATATTATTTTGATAATAAGAAACATATTAAAGCCTTAGTATTTATATAAGTTGTACATTTAAAAATGGAAAAGTCATCTAGATTAGCCCTCTGCTTTAAGATCTCATCTTCATGATGGGGTGACACTCAGGTGACAAGTAGGGAAGGTTAGCAAGAAGAGCTTATCCAATCTCTTGAGCAGCCCAGGGCATCAGACAGATGGAGTCAGTTCTGAGAAGGCCAGGAAGTCAGAGCCCCCAGAACTGAATCCATGCTGTTCACCCAAGCACTGCTTCTTGAGTAAAAGGTTTCTCTTTTGTCAGAATGATTTTCATGGTATATTGTGAAGACACCTGCCATGGATGACTGAGAACCTTGGAGAAGCTATGTGAACACTATGCCTGCTGTTCTGAGGCATCGGTGTTTCAGATGAAAGTTTCCTGGCTCAGCAGAGGGGTGGCCAAGGACCTTCATGGCAGCAGGTGCTGGTTAGACTGCCTGGATGACAGGGATTCCTGTTTGTGTGTCATCTGCTGGTCTTCTTATGCTACTGTTTGTGCGAGCTGAGCACACAGCATGCTCCCTGATGGTGGGAGAGCAGAAAGCTGTCGCCCTTGGATGAATGCAGTCAGGCTACTCTGTTCCTTCCGTTCCTTCTTGGGCAGATGTCTAACCGGGTGTGTGTGTGTGTGTGTGTGTGTGCTGGCAGTGCACGGCTGTGATCTGTGCCATACCCAGGAGTGCCAAATGCTCTTCTTGCGGCGGTCGAGCTTTGATCTCTACAAATTCTCCATTGGTGTATTCCCTGTAAACCACCTTCTTGTACTGAGAGCCGATCCAGTTTTCAGTGTGGTTCATGAATATATCTCCGTGTCTGCAAATCAGAAGCAACAGGAATTAAAGTTGTTAGAGGGTAGAAAAACTTTTAGTGCTTCTGCATGATTTGGACGTGTGGGCACTGGAGCAGTGCTTCTGAAACCTATGATCAGTATCTCCCCGGGGAGCTGGCCCTTTACATCAGACTTTGTGGAAGTGGGGCCAGGAATCTGCATTAGAAAGCATCTCTGGGGCTTTCGATGTGGCAGTCCAGCATCGGCCTACGTTCCACTCTTGGGAACCACTGCTCTAGAGCCCTGCTGGGACACAGAGAACAGACTTGTGGACGCAGTGAGGGAAGGAGAGGGCAGGACGAATTGAGAGAGTGTCACTGACACACATGCACACCACCATGTGTCAAATAGAGAGCTGCCGCTGCATAGATAGCCATCTGGCTGCTCTATAACACAGGGGGTTCAGTGTGATGCTCTGTGATGGCCTGGAGGGACCAATGATGGGGAAAGAGTGGTGAGGGAGCCTTGAGAGGGAGGCGATATATGCATACTTACAGCTGATTCATGTTGTGCAGCAGAAACCAACACAACATTGTAAAGCAATTAGTCTCAAAAAAAAAAAAAAACAAAAAAACCCTGATGGGTGCTACATAGGGCCAGACTTAGTCAGAGACTCCTAAAGGCACTTTGAGATTACATTCTCTTCCTGGGACAAACCAACCTCACACAAATGTTCATCCATGCACATGCGCACACCCCACCACCCTGCATTCCTTCAGATTTCATATGTTGTTCTGTACCTTGCTATGTTTTTCCACTGTAAAGATCTCAAGAAAGTCTGTGGGTTGTGTATTGCACATATGCATGTGTGCAAAGTCTCTTCAGTTAGGTCTGACTCTTTTGACCCTATGGACTATAACTCACCAGGCTCCTCTGTCCAAGGGATTCTCCAGGCAATAACACTGGAGTGGGTTGCCATGCCCTCCTCCAGGGGATCTTCCAACCCAGGGATCGAACCCATGCTTCCTGTGGCTCCTGAATTGCAGGCAGATTCTTTACCACTGGGCCACCAGGGAAGCCCCATATTCTGCATATACTTATATACAAATATAAATTCAGTTGATTCTTGTTATTCACAATATTGTGCTCTTGAGAGTCACCCCAAATACTGAACCATTGTTCCTAAGGGAAATACAGGGTTAGGTTCCTTCGAATCTCTGGTTACAATATATTTATCAACAGATCAATATATAAATTCGATAGATGTATGCTTCTGTTTAAAGATATATCATGTGATATATATTGCTGATCCATAATCACTGAACTCATGACCGATAATACACTGACTCATGCTTGAATGAAGCTTATCTAAAACCTGTTTTTCATCTGTTAGGTATATTACAGCACTGCCTTCCAGTGCTGAGGAATCCTAGACATCATTTCAGCACTACTCTGGTTGGGGAGGGGCATTTTAAACAGCTAAGTCACCAACAAAAAGCACAAAGAAGAAAAAGTGACACTAAATAGATGACTAAAAGGACAGTTGGGAGAGCAAAAACAAGGAAACAGAGAGAGGACTTGTTGGTTTGACCTCTGTTGGGAATGTGGACATCAGGTGACATAAATTTTTCACTGTATTCGTATCTGCAAGTGACTATGAAAGCACCACAAGAATTGATTTGAGGGTTACAGATAAATTCAGCAAGTGGGCAAATTTGCAAATATGAAATCTGCAAATAATGAGGATCAACTCTATATTTTATCTAGTACCAACATAGATCACTACAAAAGACAGAAACAAATCTATCAACTTCATCTCCAAAATATATTGTGTCTCACATCCTTCCATTTCCATGGTCAAACTACCCACACTATAACCTAAGTCACCGACTTCATCTGTTGATGGACCCGTATTAACTGAAACTGTTCCTAACCGTGTTCTTTGCTCCCGATTCTCCTCCCTTCCCTCTCCTCTCTACACTACAGGCAGAGAGCTCCTAAACGACACATTTGAATACGTCATTCCTTGTCGAAAATATTTTTATGGCTTCCCACTGGCAGACTCCTTGATTTAGCTTTCATACACCTTTCCCTGATGCAAAAAGCCAACACATTGGAAAAGACCATGATGCTGGGAAAGACTGAAAGCAAAAGTGGAAGGAGGAGGAAGAGGATGAGATGGTTAGGTAGCATCACTGATTCAACGGACAAGAATTTGAGCAAACTCTGGGAGACAGTGGAGGACAGAGGAGCCTGGAGGGCTACAGTCCATGGGGTCGAAATGAATCGGACATGACCTAGCGGCTGAACAACAACAAAACTTCCCTACTTGTCTCTGCCAAGCTCCCAAACCTGGTTTCCCATCACCGCCACCCAAACGCTCTATGCTCTATGCTCAGTTCTACACACTCCCTCTCTTGAACCCTGCAGACCCTCCGCACCTGCAGGGCTTTCCCATGCTGCCTTCCTGTGCTGTTCACCTCTTCAACGGGCCCTCCCTTCAAAGATCACCTCCTCCCAGAAGCCACCCTCTCCTACCCTCTCCCCCTCCCACAGTGCCTGCATGACTCAGCGTGTTTGCTCTAATGTCTCCCCCCGCCGGAACATGCAATCTGTGTGGAAAGGAACTTGTGTGCCCTTCTCAGCACTTTGCATGATCCTGAACACACAGTAGGTATTTTACAAATGCACATATATACATTTTACCCCACACTGTGTGCTTTCCAAGGAAGAAAACTTTCTTCTACTTTTATTTTCCAGGAGTCCTAGTAGCATGTGTGGTGGTGACAAGCCAGAGTCTTGAGCTACCTGTGCTGTTTTCTAGCTTCCCTTCTCTGCAAAATGAGGTGATAATAATTCACCCAACTCTCAGGAATGATGTGAGGATCATAGGAGCTGAGACACGTAAAGCTGTGTCAGCATCAGACACCTGTTAAGAACCACCTGAGTGCTTGCTCTATCGTCAGCTCACTGGGAGGTCACGTAATGGTGCTGGGCCAGAGCTGATGGAGTGGGAAATGCTCAGCAAAAGGCCTGGTTTATGAGAGGTGGTGCTCAATAGATGCTGAGTCTTACCTCAAATCCCAGGTTAGTTAAATTACATGCACATCAGTCCACAAGTTCAAGAGTGCTAGGAAGTGAAGTGAAAGTCACTCAGTCATGTCTGACTCTTTGCGACCCCATGGACTATACAGTCCATGGAATTCTCCAGCCCAGAATACTGGAGTGGGTAGCCTTTCCCTTCCCCAGGGGATCTTCCCCACCCAGAGATCGAACTGGGGTCTCCTGCATTGCAGGCAGATTATTTACCAGATGAGCTATGAGGGAATTCTCTATAGCAACCTACTCTCTGTTTTCAAATTCCCTCCCACTGCATAGACTCTGACATTACCCTGACAGTCCCATCTGTTACCTTTCTGGTATCCTGAGTTCTCCCGACTATGTTCTCAGGAAGTCACAGGGAAAGACCTCCAGGTTCCAAGGTGTGGCAGAAGGTCTGTGCTGACCAGGACAATAAATGTTTCAGGGAAAACCCATACTGAGGGGTAGTTTGAAACTCAGAGATGTCCTAAGATATGGCCTTGGGTCAAATGGCAGATGCATAGTAACTGGGGTAGGAGGGCATTTGCTCCTGGGCTCTGATCTACGGGGGTGCCACAGATTGCCACTGGGACAACGTGTCACTGCAACTCTGACTTGCATTTTTATCTACAGAGCTGTTGCTTTTTAAACGGGCAAAATCAATTTTAACAATTTCAGTTAAACCAGCACAACCAAAATTTTATCATTTCATCATGTGATAATGGTAAAATATTTGTTAGTTATATAGTTTACATTTTTATTCATATTGATTCTATGAAATCCAATGTATGTTTCATACTTATGGTTCATCTCAATTTGGACTACCACATTTCAAGTGTTCTATAGCCAAGTATGGATACAGTCTACTATATTAGTGCTGATCTAGAAGACTGCAGTTGTGGCTCTTCTGTTATATTTTTAATAGGTGAAAATGCTCTCATTTCACTTTGTTGTCATTTATTTATGGGCAAGACCAGAATGGCAGGGACAGGGTGCAGACACACCCACCGCCCTCTATCTCTCTAAAAAGCTTGAAAGACAATCCCAGAAGATTAAAGCTAGCTCTTTCTGCCAGCCTGGAGGGATGGGGCTGAAAACAGAAATTACACTGAGTTTCAAGAAAATAATGATACTCATGGGCTAGGACTGTACATGTGACAATTATTATACAATAATGTCTTCAGAGATAGCAGCCTGTTAATGAAATAATTATTTTAGAAAAGACCAAATTAGTATTCATTTCAGTTTATACTGAATTATCCATTTTTAACTTGTATAAGCAGCACTACTTTGGCAGGGGGTGTGTCTGGTTTAACAAAACGTGTTGGTGAATAATTGAAGTGAAGTGAAGTGAAAGTCCGACTCTCTGTGACCCTATAGACTGTAGCCTGCCAAGCTCCTCTGTCCACAGGATTCTCCAGGCAAGAATATTGGAGTGAGTTGCCTTTCCTTCTCCCTAGGAAGGGCTACCCATCCAGGCAACCCACTCCAGTATTCTTGCCTGGAGAATCCTGTGGACAGAGAAGCCTGGAGGGCTGCTGTCCATGGGGTCTCACAAGAGTTGGACACGACTGAAGCGACTTAGCATGCATGTATGCATGCATGCATGCACTGGAGAAGGAAATGGCAATCCACTCTAGTGTTCTTGCCTGGAGAATCCCAGGGACAGAGGAGCCTGGTGGGCTGCCGTCTATGGGGTCGCACAGAGTTCGACACGACTGAAGCGACTTAGCACCAGCAGCCCTTCCCAAGGGATGTTCGCAACCAAGGGATCAAACCCAGGTCTCCCACATTGCAGGCGTATTCTTTACTGTCTGAGCCACCAGGGAAGCCCAAGAATACTGGAGTGGGTAGCCTACCCCTTCTCCAGCGAATCTTCCCAAGCCAGGGATTGAACCAGGGTGTCCTGCATTGCAGGTGGGTTCTTTACCAGCTGAGCTACCAGGGAAACCTGGTGAATCTTGGAATGAATTTTAAAGCATCCTACCCTTGAGGCAAATCTTTTAAAACTGAGGAGTGAGTTTGTTTCTTCATTTATCCACAAGGTGGCACCATTATATTCTTTCCATGAGCTTGAACCCTCAAAACAGGCCGAGTAAGAAAAACAGAACAGGCTATGATTCCTAATAGCTGATGTAGAGGAGTTGGTGGGAGTCATAACCTCAGAAGGTGCATGAAGGCTGGGCAAGAGAGGGCAAAGGAAGTGTGATAATAAATATCAAAGAGGAATGGGGCGTGAACGTCAGCATGGCATGGTGATAAGAACACGGATTTGCCCTTCAAAAAGGTCAGTGTTCAACTCCACCTCTGCCAGTGACTGAGTGAACCAGTCCTCACCTGCATACATGGGGCGGTGCCACCCAGGCAGAAGGTGCTAACCCCGGGGAGGAGGCCTGCAGGCCTGCCCCCCAGACAGTTCAGCCCTGAAGGCCCGGCCGGAGGGCACCCGTGCCCAGCAGCACGCAAGCTCTTCGAGCCCGCGGATTCCTCTGTGCTCTGCAAGGGCAGCGCCTCCACAGGAGGGCCAGCCTCATGGATGCTCCGGGGATCAGGCCAACGAGGGACCTGCCCTTCCTGCGCCAGCCCGGTGCTCTCCGCCTCCCCTGCCCCTCGGGTGTCCCCGCGTCCAGTGACTGCCGGCGCCCCCCCCCCCCCCCCCCCCCGCGCCGCCGCCCCGCCTCTCCCCC
>SJYV01056175.1:68314-103042 GCA_006410875.1 Neotragus pygmaeus
TAAAGAACCTGCCTGAAGTGCAGGAGACGCAAGTTCGATACCTGAATCAGGAGGATCCTTTGGAAAAGTGAATGGCTGCCCTCTCCAGTATTCTTGCCTATGAAATCCCATGGACAGAAGAGCCTGGCGGGCTAGTCAGTCCATAGGGTCACAAAGAGTTGGACACTAATAAATGACTTTGATTTCACTTCAGTTCACTTCACTCTCTGGCTCACCAGGTGGTGCTAGAGGTGAAGAACCTGCCTGTCAATACAGGAGACATAAGAAATGTGGGTTTGATCCCTGAATTGGGAAGATCCCATGGAGAAGGCATGGCAACCCACTCCAGTATTCTTGCCTGGAGAATCCCGTGGACAGGAGAGCCTGGTGGGCTATAGTCCATAGGGTCACAAAGAGTTGGACACAATTGAAGCAACTTAGTACACATGCATGCCCATCATTTGATTAGGTTGTTTGTTGTTTTGATATTGAGCTGCATGAGCTATTTGTATATTTTGGAGATTAGTCCTTTGTCAGTCACTTCATTTGCAAATATTTTCTCCCATTTTGTAGGTTGTCTTCATTTTGTTTATAGTTTCCTTTGCTATGCAAATGCTTTTAAGGTTTAATTAGGTTCCCCCCTTTTTTTTCCCCACAATCCTATGAGGTAGATCCAGAAAGATCTTACTGCAGTTTATGTGGTTCTGCCTGTGTTTACGAGTTTTATAGTGTGCAGTCTTACATTTAGGTCTTTAAGCCATTTGAGTTTATTTTTGTGTATAATGTTAGGAAGTGTTCTAATTTCATTCTTTTGCATGTAACTGTCCAGTTTTTCTGGCATCATTTATTGAAGAGACTGCCTTTTCTCCATTGTATATTCTTGCCTGCTGTGTCATAGATTNGCTGACCTGCCCCGCGCTCGCTCAGACCCACGTGCGTGGCCCGCCAGCCTCCCGGGGACCAGACTGGCTTCAGACTGCTCCCACGGAGGAGACGGCGACTTCCCTAGGCTTTCGTGTTCCCGGGTGGCATGTTTGTGTGCCAGGACTGGGCAGACAGCACCCGGGGCCTTTTAGGTTCCGCGTTTGCCGAACGTCCACGCACGTGTGCGAACCCACCCCAGAGACGGCGGCGGCTCGGCTTGTGGTACCTTTCCCCTCCTGCGTCCAAGTGCTGCTTTTCGAACTCCCAGTTTTTGTTAGGGGCATAATCCCATTCTACCTCTTCAGCAGCGATGTAAAACGTTCTTATCATCCCATAGGGCTGCTCAGGAGGGTCCTTGTTGCCGCAGCTGCTGACCTCATATATCTGATGCATGCCTCTCGCCAAGTGGTGCAGGGTGGAGCAAAAGACCCTGAAGACTCCTGGAAGAAACACGGCTTGGCGTTCAGAGCGATGCTCGAGCACTTGCTTTTGGTTTGCTAGCAAACCTCCGTAATTATTACAAAATAACCGGTCAGGTGGGTTTTTAAGATATCAACCTTCTATAGCATTTAAAAATCAGACTCTAAGAGGAATAAATTACTTGTAAACATGTTTACGTATGGGGGAAAATACAATCTGAAATTCATCTGTCATGTCCAAAAACAAAAAAAACTTGTAAAGTTGTTGCCAAGAAATGATTTCTCTGGGTCTCCCCTATTGTACACACCTATTAGAGGATAGTCACTTCTGGAAAAATCATTGATAGGTATCTTTTTCCAGCCCAGTTTAAAAGGAACTAATTACCTGTCTAGACAAAGTTCAAATTAGGTCACGCTTCTGAAGTCATGGGTTTTGCCCTAAAGCGTTTCATAAGCTATAAGATGCAATATACAAATAAGCTATTACTCTTAAAGCTAAATATATTTTTTCATTAAGCCCTTGAGCAGAGGAGGGTCTCATTTCCAGTGGTAGGTCTACATTATGTCATATGAAAAGGAAAAAGAAATAGCAACCATCATATCTGACTGAGAACTATATGATTTTTTAAGCTGAATTTTCTAGATGCCTTGGCATCAAATATACATATTTTAATTAAAGTCACAATCAAATCATACAAAATCAAATTACTGGAAGATGTTAACTCAGGGAAATTATTGGATCAACAAATCTTCTTCAGAGGTGAATGAGAGTGTGGGTCTCATTAACTATCTACAAGGCACAGAGATAGCATCTATCATGTCTAAATATTGCCAAATTATCCCTTCAGGATGAGCCCAAACCATTGGTTCATAGGGTACCCTAGCACACGCAGGCACAAATGGTGACCCTCTGTAAAAACAAAGAAAAGATCCTCTGACAACAGAGGTGGCCAGAGCTTCCTCCGCCTGTGCTGGTCTCCAGGCAGCCCACTATTTATGTGCTCATCATCCCTTCAACAAAGGAGGAATTTTCTTTTCTAAGAACAAAGAGGAGCTTAAAGCCTTGATTATGATGATATTTTCACAGATGCATACTATTTCCACACTCATCAATTTACATGTATAAAATATACAGCTTTTTGTGTTTCAGTCATACATCAATACAGTGGTTAAAAAAAAAAAAAGATCAAAGAGGAAATGTTTGACTTTCAGCTAACATGCTACTCTACCCATGTTTGGGTACTCCTTTTAGCTTAGAGGATGGGGCAGCAATAGGTGAAATGACTCAGCTTTACAGCAGTCACTGATTTATACTCACCGCCAAACATAAACTAGAAAGCATTGTCATGTAGCTCTTTAGAAGCCTGGAGGGCCCATGAGTAAGTAACCATGTCCCTAAAATTATTCCGGCCATCTCTAGCTTTGAATGTTGTTTCTATGAATTAAAACTATTTGGTTGTTTCCCTCTTGTCCCCTCTTTGGTCTTGAAGAGTGAATTTTTAAAAAGTAATTGTTCCAAAGGCATCCCTTGGGGTGATTCATAATTGATCAATCAATTAATATAGAAAGGTTGAATACTAGAAGTTTACAAGGCAAGGATTAATGGAGTCCCAAATCTGAGGCAGTTCTCTGGCAAACATTTTGAAGCTCAAGGATCTTTTTTTTTTTTTGCTTTTATTTATTTATTTTTTTCTGTGAAAATCCATATATTTTATTTTGTAGGTAAGTCATGGAGACTTTTCCTCTCTCAGCCAGATAACTGAATGTAAAATCATGGAGAAAATGTGCATTTACACTCACAGCAGCCAGAAGTGAATGTTGAGGCAGGGTTAGGTGGCTCCCAGGGTCCATATATTTCTCTGATGACTTAAAATTTTAGGTTTGTCTCAGGTAGAAATGTTTAACGTGTAAAGAGGTGATGTAAGTCATATTTACTACTTGTTAATAGAAAAGAGTAGCTTTGAAGAGCTCTATTTTCTTTTCTCTTTGAATTTTTTTCCCCTCAAATCTCAAATTCTTAACCAGTGACAGAGAGTAGCATCTAAAATGCAGCTCCAGTGTGAATGAAAGAAGTAAATACCTATTCATAAAGGAAACAGAGCAGGCAAGTACTTATCTTGAGTAGCATATTGGTTTCATTTTAAGACCAATGAAAAAGTTGGTTTGGAGAAACATGTTGAATATCCACAGCATTTACTATTCTTATTTTTCTTAAGAGAGCATATATTGCCAAATATTACTCTTTATCTTTTATTAAAGTGCCCCAGTGACCTAATTAACTTGTTAATCTCTAAGAGAAGGGATGCCACCTCAATGGGCTCTCCATGGACTCCGGATCGAACACAGCTTGCTTTCTGGGCACCCGAGAGAAAGACAATAGGCAAGACCCTGTTTGGACTCATCAAGAGACCACTATCAATCTCTAGAGAGGGAAGACAAGTTCACATCTACAACCTGGAAGCAACCACCAGGCTGCTCATGTCTGGTTGATGCTTCTGAGCAGCAACTAAAATGAAGTTTGTGTTTAAAGAGAATAAACAAGCAAACAAAAATACTCTTTCTTGGGGCTGAATTATTCATGGAAATAAATTAAGAGCATTCTCCTAGGATTTGTGAGGCCAGGTCATTTAGAGGACTCCTACTTTTGCTTTATGGATGTTATTAGATGCTTTTCCTCTGTCCTTCACATTATGTGTTTGAAATACAATATTCAGGATTCTCTGATTCTACTCAAGGCTATATTTCCTTCTGCATACCCAGAAGTGCCCAAATTCAACCAATCTCTTCTGGGGAAAGACCCTAAGAGTACCTGCATGAAGGTAGGAATCTGGTCACTTGAGCTGGCCCTGCCAAGTTTACCTGCACGGTCTGGCTGCATGAATGCCGTTGTGGAGACGTGGGGAAACAGTGCCAGGGAGTCCCGGTGAGTCCCTCGTAGGTGGATGGTGTTCCCTTGAAAATAAACTCCATGCATGTCCGTGTCGGTGCCCATTCCAATCAGATGCCAGGAGACTCTATCCTTTTTACACATGGTTAGGCCTGGCTGGTTGCCATACATGTAGCCATTAATAGCTAAATGGAAGGAAAAGGAGAGCAGAGCCCACTATTATTTTATAGATGTGCTGAAAACACATCACCTTAGTGAAAGATTATCAGTGCATATGGAGGCAGTGGTGTTCAAGTTCAAAATTTACAGAAGATCCTATTATCAGAGAATAAAGAGTACTGGGAAAAAGTCAGGTGCCGTATCAAATTTAAATGGAGAATGAAATTAATAATGAATAATGAAAATACACTAAAACTGTGAAACTGTTCTATTTAACAATGTATACACAGGACATGAATTCTAATAATTAATAAGAAATAAACAGGTTGTTTTCTGAAGCAATTTTTTTCTGACAAAATTATTTGATAGCATTATATAATACCCTTCATTTCGCATTTTAGTTTTGCAGATTATAAAGAGCATCATCCTTGAAAAAATATTTACAGATTTCATGAATTTCCCCAAAGTCTTTTTCAAAACTCTTGATATGGAAGTCATTTTCTTTTAAGGTTCTTAGCCTGTCATCTCCCTTGTTAAGTATCTTTTCCTCAGTTATTTATTTAATTCTGTCAGATCCTCATTTGCCAATGGCTTTGCATTTCATTCTAGAAGGGATCAGACATCCCTTCACTGATTTTATGGATCTTGCATCACTTGAAAGACTTGCAGTTGATTGACATTATATTTGTTTGTCTGGTCAGTGAAGAGGGATTTGAGGAATGGGGAAGGGACACTAAGTTTTAAGAGGTTAGCCCTTGAATAAATAATTTTGCCTTATGATAATTTTGATTTTCCAACTTCAGTAAAATAACTGACAAGACTTTGAATAATGATCCCACTTAGATATGAAAAGTCTTTTCACCTCCAGAAATGCAAATTGCTTTTCTTTTTGACATCAACCTCAATCCACTAACAGCGGCTACATGCACCCCCTCTAGGGGATGACCACTATGACTGAGTACACTGAGGGGTGACTGCACCTAATTGAGTCTCGGGCTTGATGTCCTGGAGAGAGACACCCCCCACTCCACTCTTTCTACGGCCTGTCCACCACACACATAAATGGTCTCCTGTTAGAATCTCATTGTCAAATAAAATTACCTTTTATTTCTTTACCTGCAAAATGAGTGGTGTTTGGTAATTTTACTCAAATATCTGGAATTATTAGCAGAAATTCCAAGAAGCCCTGGAGCTCCTGAGAAGAATATTACACTTTCTGAAGAAAATCTTTGATCATGATGTTGCAAATAAACTGTCTTGTCCATTGAATGTTAAAGAGATATCATTGTAAATTTTTTTTCAATTTATTTTAATTGGAGGCTAATTACTTTACAATATTGTAGTGGATTTTGCCATACATTGACATGAATCAGCCATGGGTGTACATGTGTTCCCCATCCCGAATCCCCTGCCCACCTCCCTCCCCATCCCATTGTAAACTGTAGTGCTAACAGTTTAGTCCTTGGATAGCTGGTAGAGAATTCCCTGTTGCCTAGGAACTCCAGTNACAATATTGTAGTGGATTTTGCCATACATTGACATGAATCAGCCATGGGTGTACATGTGTTCCCCATCCCGAATCCCCTGCCCACCTCCCTCCCCATCCCATTGTAAACTGTAGTGCTAACAGTTTAGTCCTTGGATAGCTGGTAGAGAATTCCCTGTTGCCTAGGAACTCCAGTTTAACACTTCTCTTTCCTGGGAATTCCCTGGTGATCCAGTAGTAAGGATTCCACATTCTCTCTGCTGGAGGCCCAGGTCAGAGAATTAAGATACCACAGAGCTGTGTGGCAAGCCCTCCCCACCTCCGGAACCTTTTTCTGGAACATTCATTCATTCATTTATATAGTCAACAAGCAGATTGGAACATAGACCATATAACATGAGCAATGCAAACATTGTATGCCATATAAGGCATTTTCTCTTTGGTATTGTAGCCAACTTTCTCCTATTCATGCAAGCAAGTTTGGAGACAAAATTTAATTTATAATTAATGTGAAGCTTAAACTAAATACATAATTTCCTTGAATTTTGCCTTAAACATGACATATTCTGCAGGTTTAAAATATACAAATATATTTCAAATTGCCAAACCAGGAAGGGGCTGGATTTGACATGATCCAGTAGGTTGTTTTCTGTTTTCTATATACAGGCTTCTCTGTATATAGATCCCTTTTGCAGCCTAGGTTTTCCACTAAGGAATTGCTGTTTCCTAATTTATAGCTTAGTTTACCTTTTTATTGGCTATTATAAAGGTTGAGAACAAATTTTGTCTTCAGTTATAACAATTTTTTTCATAAGATGATGTTGAAAGTGCATTATTCCTTGTTTTCCATTGGTCTAAGAAGAGTTTCAGTTGGAACAGAGCATCTGAGACCACAAAAGTCTGAGCTGGTGCTGTGGGTCACTTGGAGCCTTGAACATTTTTGGACTTCCATGGGAGAAAGAGAGACTTTTTTTTGCACTTCTTTGGGAGAGAAGGGGAAGGCTATTTCACTATTTTCTAATAATGTTTTAAAGACAATAAATAGATGCTATGCTTGGTCCTAAAACAAGGTCTGTTATCTTGCCTTGTTTGCTTTAGGCATTGAAAGAAATTTTTATTGAAACATTTTGATTTATAATATTATATCAGTTTTAAGTATACAACATGGTGATTCAATATGTTTATAGATCATACTCCATTTAAAGTTAATATAAAATAATAGCAATATTTCCATATGTTGTATAATATACCCTTGTAGCTTATTTATTTTAATCATAGTAGTATATTTTTCTTAATCCCATAGCCCTATCTTAACCCTTCCCCCTCCCCACTGATAACCATTAGTTTGTTCTCTATATCTGTGAATCTGTTTTTTCATTGTTTTATGTATTCGCTTGTTCTATTTTTTAGATTCCACGTATAAATGAAAGCATACAATATTTGTTTCTCTCTGTCTGACTTATTTCACTGAGCATAATATTCTCTAGTTCCATCCATGTTGTTGCAAATGGCAGAATTTCATTCCTTTTTTATGTCTGAGTTTTATTCCTTATATATGTTTGTGTGTGTGTGTGTATATATATATATATATATATGTGTGTGTGTATGTATATATACATAAACATTAGGTTGCATGCATCATTTTGAATTAGTGGTTTGGGGGTTTTTTGTTTCCAGAACTGAAATTGTTGGGTCATATGGTAGTTCTATTTTTATTTTTTTGAGACACTTCCATACTGTTTTCCACAATGGCTGCACCATTTACATTTCCACCAATTGTGTATAGGGGTTCCCTTTTCTCCACATCCTCTCTAACATTTGCTGTTTGTGTTCTTTTTGATGATAGCTATTCTGACAGGAGCTGATATCTCATTGTGGTTTCGATTTGCATTTCTCTGATGTAACAATGCTGTTGAGCATCTTTTCAGGTGCCTGTTGGTTGGCCATCTGCATTTCCTCTTTGGAAAAATGTCTATTCAATTCTTCTGCCCCATTTTTAATCACATTGCTTGTTTCTTTGATTTTGTGTTGTACAAGTTGTTTATATTTGTTGACTATTAATCTCTGGTCAGGCATGTCATTTGCAAACATTTTCTCCCATTCAGTAGGTTATCTTTTCATTTTGTTGATGGTTTCCTTTGCTGTGCACAAGCTTTTCAATTTAATTGGATCTCATTTTCTTATTTTTACTTTTTTTTTTTTTTTACTTTAGGAGACAGATTCAAAAAACTATCGCTGGGATTTGTGTCAAAGAGTGTTCTGCCTCTGTTTTTCTCTGGGAGTTTCATAGTATCCAGTCTGACATTTAGATCTTTAATTCATTTTATTTTTGTATATTGGTATTAGAGAATCTTTTAATTTCATTCTGTAGTTTTCCAGTTTTCCCTGAAACAGTCATTGTAGAGACTGTCTTTTCTCCATTCTATATTCTTGCATCCTTTGTCATAGAGTGATTGACAGAAGCACATGGGTTTATTTTTAGCCTCTCTATTCTGTTCCATTGATCTGTGTCTGGTTTTGTGCCAATGCCAAACTATTTTGATTACTATGCTAAGCCACTTCAGTCATGTCCAACTCTTTGTGACCCTATGGACTGTAGCCCTGCAGGTTCTTCTATCCACGGGATTCTCCAGGCAAGAATACTGGAGTGAGTTGCTTTACCCTCCTCCAGGGATCTTCCCAACCCAGGGATCGAATGCTGTGTTCCTTCTGTCTCCTGCATTGGCAGGCAGATTCTTTACCACTAGCACCACCCAGGAAGCCCCTTGATTGTTTGAAGTCAGGCAGCACTGAGTCCTTCAGCTCTGTTCTTTCTCAAGATTTGTTTGGCTTTTGGGGGTCTTTTGTGTTTCAATACAAATTTTAAAATTATTTGTTTTAGTTCTGTGAAAAATGCCCTTGATATTTTGATAGAGATTGCATTGAATCCATAGATTGCCTTGAGCAGAATGATCATTTAAAAATATTGATTCCTTCAATATAGTGAAAATGAATATACTACCCAAAGCAATCTATAGCTTCAATGCAATCCCTGTCAAGCTACCAACGGTATTTTTCAGAGAACTAGAACAAATAACTTCACAATTTGTATGGAAATACAAAAAACCTTGAATAGCCAAAGCAATCTTGAGAAAGAAAAATGGAACTGGAGGAATCAACCTGCCTGACTTCAGGCTCTACTACAAAGCCACAGTCATCAAGACAGTATGGTACTGGCACAAAGACAGAAATATAGATCAATGGAACAAAATAGAAAGCCCAGAGATAAATTCATGCACCTATGGACACCTTATCTTTGACAAATGAGGCAAGAATATGCAATGAAGAAAAGACAATCTCTTTAAAAAGTGGTGCTGAGAAAACTGGTCAACCACTTGTAAAAGAATGAACCTAGATCACTTTCTAACACCATACACAAAAATAGACTCAAAATGGATTAAAGATCTAAACATAAGACCAGAAACTAAAAAACTCTTAGAGGAAAACATAGGCAAAACACTCTCCAACATAAACCACAGCAGGATCCTCTATGACCCACCTCCCACAAATATTGGAAATAAAAGCAAAAATAAACAAATGGGATCTAATTAAAATTAAAAGCTTCTGCACAACAAAGGAAACTATAAGCAAGGTGAAAAGACAGCCTTTGGAATGGAAGAAAACAATAGCAAGCAAATGAAGCAACTGACAAAAGAATTAATCTCAAAAATATACAAGCAACTCCTGGAGCTCAATTCCAGAAAAATAAACGACTCAGTCAAAAAGTGGGCCAAAGAACTAAACAGGTATTTCTCCGAAGAAAACATACAAATGGCTAACAAACATATGAAAAGATGCTCAACATCAATCATTATCAGAAAAATGCAAATCAAGACCACAATGAGGTACCATTTCATGCCAGTCAGAATGGCTGCTATCCAGAAGTCTATAAGCAATAAATGCTGGAGAGGATGTGGAGAAAAGGGAACCCTCTTACACTGTTGGTGGGAATGCAAACTAGTACAGCCACTATGGAAAACAGTGTGGAGATTCCTTAAAAAACTGGAAATAGAGCTGCCTTATGACCCAGCAATCCCACTGCTGGGCATACACACCGAAGAAACCAGAATTGAAAGAGACACATATACCCCAATGTTCATTGCAGCACTTTTTATAATAACCAGGACTGGGAAGCAACCTAGATGTTCATCGGCAGATGAATGGATAAGAAAGCTGTGGTACATATACACAATGGAATATTACCTGGCCGTTAAAAAGAATATATTTGAATCAGTTCTAATGAGGTGGATGAAACTGGAGCCTATTATACAGAATGAAGTAAGCCAGAAAGAAAAACACCAATACAGTATACTAACGCATATATATGGAATTTAGAAAGATGGTAATACTAACCCTGTATATGAGACAGCAAAAGAGACACAGATGTATAGAACAGTCTTTTGGACTCTGTAGGAGAGAGAGAGGGCAGGATCATATGGGAGGATGGCATTGAAACATGTAAATTATCACATGTGAAATGAATCGCCAGTCCAGGTTTGATGCATGATACAGGGTGCTCAGGACTGGTGCTCTGGGATGACCCAGAGGGATGGGATGGGGAGGGAGGTGGGAAGGAGGTTCAGGATGGGAAACACATGTACTCCCATGGCGGATTCATGTCAATGTATGGCAAAACCAATACAATATTGTAAAGTAAAAAGATAAATAAATAAAACTGAAAACATACAAACAAAAAATATTGATTCTTACTATCCAAGATCACAGTATATCTTTGCCATCTGTTTTTGTCTTTTCCATCTTCAGTTTCTTTCATCAATGTCATATAGTTTTCTGAGTACAAGTCCTTTGCCTCTCGAGATAGGTTTATTCCTGGGTATTTTATTCTTTTTGATGAGATGGTAAGTGAGGTTTTTTTTCTTAATTTCTTTTTCTTATAATGCATTGTTAGTGTGTATAAATGCAACAGATTCCTGTATATTAATTTTGTATTCTGCAACCTTACTAAATTCATTGATGAACTCTAATAGTTTTCTGGTGACTTCGTTAGGATTTTGTATGTATTGTATGCCACCTGAAAACAGTAATAGTTTTACTTCTTCTTTCCAATTTGCATGACTTATTTCCTTTTCTTTGGATTACTGTGACTTAGACTTCCATTATTATGTTGAATAAAATTGGCAAGAAGTGGGTATCCTTGCCTTGTTCCTAATATTAGAGGACATGCTTTCAGCTTTTCACCATTGAGTATAATGTTAGCTGTGGATTTGTTACATGACTTTTATTATATTAAGGTATGTTCCCTCTATGCCCATTTTCTGGAGAATTTTTTTATCAAAAATGGGTGGTAAATTTTGTCAAAAGCTTTTTCTGCATCTATTGAGAGGACCATACTATTTTTACTCTTCAGTTTGTTAATGTGGTATATCACATTGATTTTTTTGTGGGTATTAAAAAATCCTTGCATCCCTGAGATAAATTCCACTTGATCATAGTGCATGATCCTTTAAATGTATTATTAGATTCAGTTAGCTAATATTTTGTTGAGGATTTTTGCATCTATGTTCACCAGTGACATTGGCCTGTAATTTTCCTTTTTTGTGTGATACTTTTGTCTGGTTTTGGTATCAGGGTGATGATAGACTCATAGAATGAGTTTGGAAGCATTCTTCCCTTTGCAATTATTTGGAATAGTTTTAAAATGTAGGTGTTAACTCTTCTCTAAATATTTGGTAGAATTCCAATTTTATCATATGGTGAAGCCATCTGGTCCTGGATTTTTGTTTGCTGGGAGTTTTTAAATTACTGACTCAATTTCTTTACTGATAAGTGGTCTATTCATATTTTCTATTTCATCCTGATTCAGTCTTAGTAGATTGTACCTTTTTAAGGATTTATCCATTTCTTCCAGGTTGTCCATTTTATTGGCAAATAGATGCTTGTAGTAGTCTTTTATGATCCTTTATATTTCTGTGGTGTCTGTTGTAATCTCTCCTTTCTCACTTCTGATTTTATTGATCTGGGTCCTCTCATTTTTTTCTTGATGAGTCTGGTTAAAGGTTTATCAGTTTTATTTAACTTTTCAAAGAACCAGCTTTTAATTTCATTGATCCTTTCTATTTTTGTCTCTATTCACTTATTTCTGCTCTTATCCTTATGACTTCTTATCTTTCACTAACAATAGGTTTTATGTGCTCTTTCTCTAGCTCTTTTAGGTGTAAAGTTAGGTTTTCATTTGAAATTTTTCTTTTTTCCTGAAGTAAGCTTTTAAATTGTTTTAGAATTGTTTTTGCTATCTCAGAAGTTTTGGATTTTCATGTTTTCATTTTCATTTATCTCTAAGTATTTTTTAATTTCCTCTTTGATTTTTTTCAGTGATGCATTGGTTGTTTAGTAGTATATTGTTCAGCCTTCACCTGTTGTGTTTTTTTGTAGTTTTTTTCCTCAAAGTTAATTTCCAGTCTTATATAGTATTGTTTTCAAAAAAGGTGTTTGATGAGATGTGTATAAGAGACAGCTATGGAAAACAGTGTGGAGATTCCTTAAAAAACTGGAAATAGAGCTGCCTTATGACCCAGCAATCCCACTGCTGGGCATACACACCGAAGAAACCAGAATTGAAAGAGACACATATACCCCAATGTTCATTGCAGCACTTTTTATAATAACCAGGACTGGGAAGCAACCTAGATGTTCATCGGCAGATGAATGGATAAGAAAGCTGTGGTACATATACACAATGGAATATTACCTGGCCGTTAAAAAGAATATATTTGAATCAGTTCTAATGAGGTGGATGAAACTGGAGCCTATTATACAGAATGAAGTAAGCCAGAAAGAAAAACACCAATACAGTATACTAACGCATATATATGGAATTTAGAAAGATGGTAATACTAACCCTGTATATGAGACAGCAAAAGAGACACAGATGTATAGAACAGTCTTTTGGACTCTGTAGGAGAGAGAGAGGGCAGGATCATATGGGAGGATGGCATTGAAACATGTAAATTATCACATGTGAAATGAATCGCCAGTCCAGGTTTGATGCATGATACAGGGTGCTCAGGACTGGTGCTCTGGGATGACCCAGAGGGATGGGATGGGGAGGGAGGTGGGAAGGAGGTTCAGGATGGGAAACACATGTACTCCCATGGCGGATTCATGTCAATGTATGGCAAAACCAATACAATATTGTAAAGTAAAAAGATAAATAAATAAAACTGAAAACATACAAACAAAAAATATTGATTCTTACTATCCAAGATCACAGTATATCTTTGCCATCTGTTTTTGTCTTTTCCATCTTCAGTTTCTTTCATCAATGTCATATAGTTTTCTGAGTACAAGTCCTTTGCCTCTCGAGATAGGTTTATTCCTGGGTATTTTATTCTTTTTGATGAGATGGTAAGTGAGGTTTTTTTTCTTAATTTCTTTTTCTTATAATGCATTGTTAGTGTGTATAAATGCAACAGATTCCTGTATATTAATTTTGTATTCTGCAACCTTACTAAATTCATTGATGAACTCTAATAGTTTTCTGGTGACTTCGTTAGGATTTTGTATGTATTGTATGCCACCTGAAAACAGTAATAGTTTTACTTCTTCTTTCCAATTTGCATGACTTATTTCCTTTTCTTTGGATTACTGTGACTTAGACTTCCATTATTATGTTGAATAAAATTGGCAAGAAGTGGGTATCCTTGCCTTGTTCCTAATATTAGAGGACATGCTTTCAGCTTTTCACCATTGAGTATAATGTTAGCTGTGGATTTGTTACATGACTTTTATTATATTAAGGTATGTTCCCTCTATGCCCATTTTCTGGAGAATTTTTTTATCAAAAATGGGTGGTAAATTTTGTCAAAAGCTTTTTCTGCATCTATTGAGAGGACCATACTATTTTTACTCTTCAGTTTGTTAATGTGGTATATCACATTGATTTTTTTGTGGGTATTAAAAAATCCTTGCATCCCTGAGATAAATTCCACTTGATCATAGTGCATGATCCTTTAAATGTATTATTAGATTCAGTTAGCTAATATTTTGTTGAGGATTTTTGCATCTATGTTCACCAGTGACATTGGCCTGTAATTTTCCTTTTTTGTGTGATACTTTTGTCTGGTTTTGGTATCAGGGTGATGATAGACTCATAGAATGAGTTTGGAAGCATTCTTCCCTTTGCAATTATTTGGAATAGTTTTAAAATGTAGGTGTTAACTCTTCTCTAAATATTTGGTAGAATTCCAATTTTATCATATGGTGAAGCCATCTGGTCCTGGATTTTTGTTTGCTGGGAGTTTTTAAATTACTGACTCAATTTCTTTACTGATAAGTGGTCTATTCATATTTTCTATTTCATCCTGATTCAGTCTTAGTAGATTGTACCTTTTTAAGGATTTATCCATTTCTTCCAGGTTGTCCATTTTATTGGCAAATAGATGCTTGTAGTAGTCTTTTATGATCCTTTATATTTCTGTGGTGTCTGTTGTAATCTCTCCTTTCTCACTTCTGATTTTATTGATCTGGGTCCTCTCATTTTTTTCTTGATGAGTCTGGTTAAAGGTTTATCAGTTTTATTTAACTTTTCAAAGAACCAGCTTTTAATTTCATTGATCCTTTCTATTTTTGTCTCTATTCACTTATTTCTGCTCTTATCCTTATGACTTCTTATCTTTCACTAACAATAGGTTTTATGTGCTCTTTCTCTAGCTCTTTTAGGTGTAAAGTTAGGTTTTCATTTGAAATTTTTCTTTTTTCCTGAAGTAAGCTTTTAAATTGTTTTAGAATTGTTTTTGCTATCTCAGAAGTTTTGGATTTTCATGTTTTCATTTTCATTTATCTCTAAGTATTTTTTAATTTCCTCTTTGATTTTTTTCAGTGATGCATTGGTTGTTTAGTAGTATATTGTTCAGCCTTCACCTGTTGTGTTTTTTTGTAGTTTTTTTCCTCAAAGTTAATTTCCAGTCTTATATAGTATTGTTTTCAAAAAAGGTGTTTGATGTGTTATCAATTTTCTTAAATTTACAGAGGCATGTTTAGTGGTTTAGCATATAATCTATCCTGGAGAATGTTCTGTTTGCACTTGAAAAGAATGTGTATTCATTCAGTTGCTCTTGGAGGAAGTATATATATATATATATATATATATGTAACTAATTTTCTACATTTATTATGTACTGTGACCTTTGCTAGTTCAAATTTTGTAGTATTTTTTCTAAAGCTGATGAAGTGCTTTAGAAGTATTAAGATTCACATCTCTTGAGATGGAGAAGTTTCACCATAACTTGTGAGGCTGAAGCCACAAAATATTTCAGTCATGACCAAGGACAATATCCAAGAAACCAAGCTTAAGATAACTAAAGCATTCCAAACATTTTCATTTCAAATGTGATTATGACTTGATTTTACAAGAGGAAAAGATTTTTCATACCGTGCATTCGGTTGGACTTCACAAACTCTTTGTCCTCCTTGTCAACGCTGAAGGGATGCCAGGTAAACTTCTGAATATTTTCATCAAGATACCTGCTCAGATTCTCATCAAAGACTGTGATTAGTAGGTAAAATTCCTTGTCTATTCCTTTCTACAGAGAAGAAAGAAATGAACGTATTAAAGTATAGCTTGGGCGACTTCTTAGCTCTACTTGACTTTGAAAGTTAACATAAAGTAACAGAAAGTAAATTAGGATCAACATCAGCCATAGATTTACTGGATCATTTTGTATATCAAGATTCTGATAAATTCATTCTACTCCCGATATATTTATCTTCCTCGTTACATCTTTTCCCTCCCTATGTGACCTCCTCAGAGGAAGTAAGTCCCTGTTCAGAAGCTTTCTTAATCTGCAGTACCCCTGTTCTCAGGCTGGTCAGCACTGTGTTATTTTTGTTACTCTAAACTCCGTGTCTGGCCTCGGCCTCTCGGACCTCATCTCCTTGTATTCACCCCCTAGCTCACTCCAGCCACTCTGGTCTTTTGTTTTTTTATGAACACACCTACTTCATTCCTGTCTCAAGACCTTTTCACACGCTGTTCCCATTGTCTAGAAGGTTCTCCTAGGTCTTGCCTGGCTCCTTCCCTTATTCCATTCCATTCCCTGCACCAATGTCACCTCCCCAGAGCATCCTCGCCCCACCCTAGTTAAAAGTCCCTCATCTTCCTTCCTGCCTGCAAACTCACTCACTTTTCCACACTCTACTCTTCTTCATAGCACTCATCTTCACCAAAAATATTTTCTGTATGCACTTAAAATTTTGACTGTCGTCCCATTGTAATGTAGGCTTTGATAGCGTAGGGAAGTTTGGGGTATCTCTCTGTATTCCTAGCTCCAACAAAAATGCCTGGAAAACTAGGCACTTAATACATGTTTTTGAGTGAGATAATGAATACATGTAATTCATGGCTTTGCCAAATTATATTAATTTGAGTTGATAATGAGGGAATTTCCATGTGGATATTCCTAAACCATCTATTTGAATATTACTGACCACACAGCATACTGAATTGTCAAAATCTGCTTTTCTTTAAAGCTGAACCAGAGAGGTAACTGTGTTTTCTGTCTCTCAACCATCTTCCCACCTCTAACGGACCCCTTCCCAATCTACCCTTCATCCTGTCATCTACTCCAGAGGGACCCTCACCAGTGCCATCTGATCACATCTCTCTCTTTCTCAATCTGGACAATACAATGTAATTCACAGTGATAGGTCCCTGACTACCTTTTCAGCCTCATCTCTTGGCTCGTCTCTCCTGACACCTGAACCAAAGCAAGCCCAAGATCCTTGCAGCAATCTGAACTTGCTGTGTTCAGCAGGCCTCTGTCCTTTATGTGCGTTCTCCCTCAACTTTGATGGTCTGCCAACCTAATCCAACTTCAAGGGGAGCTTAGCTGTCCCAGCTCTGTGATGCTTTCTTAACTCCTCATTGAAGGTAAAGTTATTCTTTGCTTTACATTCTTACTATACCTTATGTACACATTGCTTTTATCACATGGTGTTTTAGATCATGGGCTATGGAAAGAAACAATGTAGGCTTAAGATTTTTCAAAATAAAATATTAAAACTGGAGGGGGAATAAGGGATCAAATATATTTGGAAAGATATCAGGTTATAGTGCCATTCTGCTTACATGTTATGACAACTGAGACAAATGACTTGTCTTCTCTAAGTCTTAATTCCCTCATTTGCAAAGTGAGGATATGAGTTGTCCCTACTTCATAGTTTTGGAGGGTTAAATTTGATACTATAGGCAAAGCACTTGGCGCATCCTCTAGCAAATACTAAGTACCTGGTGTTAACCGTTATTAACTGCAGTTGTGTTTGTACACAGGATGAGAAGGAACCACTGAGAGGAATTCGGTTGGAGAGCCTCATCATCTGAGAGTCATCTGTAAGGTAACTGGGTCTATGAAAGGGGAAATTAGCCCAGGAGGAGGTTAGAAGGTAGCTATAGGATCCTGTGTAGTAATTAATTTTGTGTCAACTTGTTTGGGTGCCCAGATATTTGGTCAAACTTTTTTCTAGCTATTTCCATGAGAGTGTGCTTGGATTTGATTCAGCGACTAAGTGAAGAAGATCACCCTCCCTAGCGTGGATGAGCCTCATCCAATCATTTGAAGGCCTTAACAGAACAACAAAATACCTGACCCTCTCGCAAGTAAAAGGGGATTCTTCTTGCCTTTGAACTGGAACATCAGCTTTTGCTTGCCTTTGAACTCAGACTCAAACACAGGCTCTTCCTTTCAAGACCCTGCTGGCCTTTTGGGTCTCCTGAGTCTCTTTCTGTGACTTACCCTGCATATCTTGAAACTTGTCATCCTCCATAATCATGTGAGCCTGCTCCTTATCATAATTTTCCATCTATATATACATCCTAATGGTTCTTCTTTTCTATAGAACCAGGATTAATGACAAATATAAAATATACCATTTAAACAAATAGCCTGCTATTTCTGATTAGTAAAGTAATTCAAAATGATTAAGTAGCTGACTTTCCCTCTTTCCATCAGTGTGTTTAATATCATGTAGATATAGCTTGAAATGCTATGCTTTGCCACACTAATCAGTGTGGCTTAATCAAAGCCTCTAAGTTGGGACTTGCAAGAAAATATCTACTTGTTTTCTTGTTTCTTTGGTCATAGTGATTAACTCTTGGATTATAGTGGTGAGCTACAGTGATTCTCAAACTTGGTTGCACATTGGAATCACCTATAGATTCTAACTTAATTGGTCTGAAACTGTGAATAAAGGGTGTTTAAAGGGGACTCAGTTTTTTTTTTTTAAAGGTGGGGGGTGGGCAAGTAAGTCTAATGTGTAGACAAATTAGAGAAAATTGCATGCACGCTAAGTTGCATCAATCTTGTCCAACTCTGTGCAACCATATGGACTGCAACCTGCCAGGTCTATGGGATTTTGCAGGCAAGAATAGTGGAGTGGGTTGCCATGCCCTCCTCCAGGGGATCTTCCTGACTTAGGGATCTAACGTGCAACTCTTAGGTCTACCTGCATTAGCAGGCAGATTCTTTACCACTAGCACCACCTGGGAAGCGCTTGAGGAAATTTACCCCCTACCCCCCAAAATATCCCAATTTATATTCTACATAGGTCTCTGGAGATTCTAGAATCAAAACAATGCCCAGGGAAAGAGAGTCACCAAATTCCAGCCAAATAAGCAGAGATCCTAGCTTTCTGCATAGGCATCAGTAAATGTCAGATCTTAAATTTACACTAAAATTACCTTAAATTAAAATTTGCATCTTAAATTTACGAAAAACAAAATAAAATCTTCATTATGGAGAAGTCGATTTCGAGAGCACTGAGGAAAAAATTCACCTTTTTGTAATGGACGATTACTATTTACTCTTTTGCCACATTCCTGATCTCTCTCACATACAACCCCGTGAGCCCGGTGACATTTGAGGCCTACCTGTGTCGCATCAGCATTGAGAACGCCCCTTTTACAGACTAGCAAAGGCCCTACAAGGCCAGAGCTTGTGTCCTTAATTGGTTCAACGGCTGAGAAGTAAAGATAAGTCAGACAGGGTGGGTCATCGGCTGTTGGCCTGACACTTTCAGGCACTGTCCATCTGTATGTGAAGATCTCACCTGGCTTAACATGTGCCCCTGGCTTCAGAAATCCTGTGGAGACAAGTAAAACAGCTACTCAAAGCAACAGCCAAGAATGAGAAACTTGTCAGACTGGGTCTTCCAGCTCAGGGTGCATCTCTGTCTGATGATGTGCTTTGTGGAAGGCCAGTTGTTTCCACTGTATCCTATCAGAGAGGTCAGTGCCACCATCTACTGTTTTATGAGATAGATGCTTATATCAAAGGACTATCTTCTTCACACTTTATACTTAATATCTTCATAGATACTACTTCTTACTCAAATCTCAAGTTTAGCAAATATTAAAAGAGTGATAATTGTCTTTAAATTATCTTAAAGACTGATAATTGCCCATTTAAAAATAAATATAAATCCATAAAATATCATTTAATACCTTCTATGATGTGGAATTTATTATATTTGGGCCTTTAAAGGATACCCCAAGAAGTTAAACAAGAGACCTACCTTTAAAGAGTTTTAAATCTAGAAGGTTGAACTAGGAAATAACCCAAATAACTACAAGTTAGAGGAGGTAAGCAAAGGCACAAGGTAACAAAGCTGGTAAATGGCAGATCTGGGATTAAGCCCAGGGCTGATTCCAAAGATTTTGTACTTGACCCTCACATTGTATTGTCAAATGAACACATTGAATCTCTTCAACTAGACTGAGGCCAGAGACTTCCTGCATTTTGTCCAGGTCTTGCAAACAGGTATGCAGAAAGTTTTCTGAGATAAACAATAGAAATGTAGATATTTCAGCTGTCATTAGGGTTCTTTCTGCAAAAGTTATTGTGAGCATTTTGACCAAGGAAGAGAATGTGGGCACAGGAGACACTGCTGCAGCGGGCAGGGGGTGCGGGGTGAGGGAGACTAGGGAATGGGGAATACTTCCTCCACCCTTTCCTTCTCTGTTCCCTCCCCAGCACCACAAAGCCTGCCCTGGACTGGGACTAGCCTCATACTTGGGAATAAAGAAGTATCTCAGGAGTCATGGTGTCTGCTATAGCGATGAGAAAGGCTTCCCACACAGCCAGGATTTCCCAAGAACAGTATCATGAATAGAAGGATAGTTTCTGTACCCACTGGGTAGAAGCTGCTTTTCTTATATGTAGACAGCCTGTGCTACATACTCTGTGATTGGGGGATACATATATGATAGTAAGCCCATAAAAGTTTTAAATAAATATTTGCCCACAGAGACAAAGCAAAGCCCATGTGTAAGGGTTTCATTTCAATAAAACGTTGGAAATCAGATTTTCCCCTTAGCCTTACATAGAGAATCCCATGCAACTACGGCAGAAAACTCTCCATCTTAGAGAAGTGGGTGAGGCTGTGAAAGTAGCCACTTTGAGATATATTATGTTACTGAGAGTAAAGGAATGGCATTAACATTTCCTAAAATATCTACTGTGCACCAGACCCTGTCCTGAATTCTGTCTAAAGTGAAGTGATAGTCTCTCAGTTGTGTCCAACTCTTTGTGACCCCAAGGACTGTATGTAGCCCCCCAGGCTCCTCTATCTATGGAATTCTCCACAAAAGAATATTGGGGTGGATAGCCATTCTCTTCCCCAGGGGATCTTCCTGACCCAGGGATTGAACCCAGGTCTCCTGCATTGCAGGCAGATTCTTTACTGTCTGAGCCACCAAGGAAGCCTGTCTATCTCTTCCAAAGACCTGTGAGGTGAGCATAATTCTCTGCACTTGATAGAGGAAGAGTGTAAGATTCTGAAAGTTGAAATAGCTGCTCAAGCTCACAGAACTGGCAAGTAAAGGGCCCAGATCCTTCTAAGCCACAAACTAGGACTTACCATCTACATTTGGGGCTGCATCAGAAGCTTTGTCATAGATCACACCATGGGGCAAAATACTGTAGACCTTGTCAGCTTTGTTGGCAAATGTCACTAATAGAGTGTCACCGACCTCTGCCTTGATGACAGGACCTGAGAAATGTTGAGAGGAGGGAGAAGAGATGAAAAGAGACGGAGAAGTGAATGGGAGCAAAGAGTCATTCCCTGTTAGATTACATGCCCCACTGAAACATCTCCCCTCTTTCCAAACGTGACAGATGATTTCACTGTACCCAGAATTCCAAGGTGGGCTTCTGCCTCAGAGAATCCCTTTCTTTGAGTAAAAGTTGCATCAACATACTCTGTGTACCGAGCCTTCCAGTATTTCCCTCCTATTCTGTTGTTGCCTTGTGTGAAGTAGAGCTCAGAGTCACTGCGGAAAAAGAAGGGAGTTGACTGGGTTGCACATCCATAATTAAGTGCCTTAATTATGGAGTTTTATTGTATTGTCTCTAGCCCATTCATCCACCCATCTCCCCAGAAAAGATAGCACAGTCTTCAGCCAAGTTCCCAGGAATAGTCGACCAGCCTTAAAATCCTTCAGAAGCTGTTTGGTGCTCAAGCTCATTTCTCTCTTAGCCATTGTACTTTCTCCCCCAGAAGTCCAGCACATGAAGCAGGCATAGGTAAACTCCTTACTTACCAATACTGGGGTCCCAGATGGTGTCCTACAAAGTAACAAAGAGCTAACTATTTTCTTTGCAGAATGAGCATCCCTCTATCTCTTGCTGATGTCAATATGAATAGTCTCTGCAAACAGTAAGCTCTGATATCTGGCATGATTAAGGAATGGAGTATCTAGTTAATCAAGTAGTTTAATCAGTGGAGTTACCGTATAAACTATATATACACAATACCAAATTTCAAACTTGTGAAATATAATAATATAACTTCCAACTAGTACTATCCCTCCTCTGCTTCTGACAGTGGTACCACCACTCTTGCAGACATGCCAGCTGTGTCTTCTTTTTCTGCCTCTTCCTCTTATCTTGTTCATCCTGACTTCGTAACCTTTTATTTTGCACCCTTCATTTTCTTCACCTTTATTTCATCTTTTCCTTTCTTTTCTTCCCACAACCCACTCTATATGTGTGTGCTCCTCACCTTGTGTTTACACCATAGTATGAACCTCCTATTTATCCTTGCAGCATTCTCTATCTTACATTGGCTCCCTTGAATTTTTTCCTAAGCATATGCACTGATACTCCAAAACCTTTATAATAGTCATTTTCATTGTCATTTTATCTGCTCCAAAATCTTTAGTTGCTTCCAACTGCCAATCAAGTAAAGTTAAAACAGATTGGAGGACCTCTGCAAAGGATATCCGGTTTGCTCGAGTCCTCTCTCCACTGTTCTGTATAAATGCTCATGCCCCATGCAAATCCCTCACATGTCATTCACTCTGATCTAATCACTCTGCTTTATGGCAGATGCTTTACATTAACCCCTGCATCTAAAATTTCCCTCTCTTTGCAATTCACTTACATAAATTCTATCATTCAAAAGACCCTACTTAAAAAGAATACATTTGAATCTGTTCTAATGAGGTGGATGAAACTGGAGCCAATTATACAGAGTGAAGTAAGCCAGAAAGGAAAACACCAATACAGTATACTAACACATATATATGGAATTTAGAAAGATGGTAATGATAACCCTGTATGCGAGACAGAAAAAGAGACACAGATGCATAGTACAGACTTTTGGACTCTGTGGGAGAGGGAGAGGGTGGGATGATTTGGGAGAATGGCATTGAAACACGTATACCATCATGTAAGAAATGAATCACCAGTCTAGGTTCGATACAGGATATAGGATGCTTGGGGCTGGTGCACTGGGATGACCCAGAGAGATGATATGGGGACAGAGGTGGGAGAGGGGTTCAGGATTGGGAACTCATGTACACCCATGGAGGATTCATGTCAATGTATGGTAAAGCCAATACAGTATTGTAAAGTAAAATAAATAAATAATAAGGAAAAACTTTAAAAAAAAAAGAAAAGAAAACAACTCAGGATAAAAACAAAGACCCTACTTAAGTTTCACTTCTTTAGTGATGTATTTCTGGCTATCTTAGCTCTCTCTAAATGCCGAGACAACTTACTGGACAGCTCATCTTAATCTTATTTGTAACTTGCAAAGTCACTTCTCTTCTCCTGTATATTCAGCTTCTTTCTGTACCTGAGATCGGGAACATTATCTTAGGCCTTTCTGCATCTCTCATGTCACTTAGTACATTGTGTCTTCACATATTACATTAAATATCCATTGAATATAGCTTAATATTTCATATTTTATAAGGTGCTTTCTAATTTTGGAAGGCTTCTTAAACATAATTCTCAATGTTAATTTTCACTATTATGTTTATGGGAAAATACTAGTCAATAGGGAATGTTGATATCAAAGAATTTTTCATAGGTGGTCCACACAAATTCTTCAGGCAAGGTTAAAGGTTGTCACTTTGGTGGAAGAATGAATGAAATTTATAATGAAAGAAACAAATGGAATCTTATTGATCACAAAGACAATTTTTTAAACATTCCCTCAAACATGAAAAGGACTACAGGGTAAGAGCAATACTTGTTGATATCATACTGTATATTTTGTAATGCTTTCCTAGACATATTTGCATATGATCTTACAAAAAAAGTCACTGGGGTCTTCATCCACTTAATAAATTGTTAGATTCAATTTGAAAAATATTACATGCTATGGAAGCCCAGAGAAAATTACTCAGGTGTCAGGGAGACTTCACTTAAGAAGTTACAATAGAGTTAGATTTTGAAGGAAGAAAGTGGCATTGTACTGGACAGGGAGGAATATGAAGTCTGGGCAGAAGGGGCTTCACATATATCAGGCTGTCCTCAAACCAAAAAGGGTAACCTTCCTTGGCTATTTCAACTCCACTGAGAGTCCTGACTTATTCCCTTTTCAAAATCGTCTGCTTAATGTGTCTAAGACCTTAGTCTGTTCTCTGTCAGCTTAGTAATTCTCATGGCACTTAATGCTGCAATTTGCACACAGTAGATGCTCCTGAAGTGTTTGATGGATGAATAAATGAATCTAGTGCTTTGATTTGGCCAGCAAATCATAAAGCAATTATTAGTTCAGTTCAGTTCAGTTGCTCAGTCGTGTCCAACTCTTTGTGACCCCATGGATGGCAGCACGCCAGGCCTCCCCGTCCATCACCAACTCCCTGAGTTCACCCAAACTCATGTCCATTGAGTCAGTGATGCCATCTAACCATCTCATTCTCTGTTGTCCCCTTCTCCTCCTGTCTTCAATCTTTCCCAACATCAGGGTCTTTTCCGACGAGTCAGCTTTTCACATTAGGTGGCCAAAGTATTGGAGTTTCAGCTTCAGCATCAGTCCTTCCAATGAATATTCAGGACTGATTTCCTCTAGGATTGACTGTTTAGAACTCCTTGTAGTCCAAGGGACTTTCAAGAGTCTTCTCCAACACCACAGTTCAAAAGCATCAATTCTTCGGTGGTCACCTTTCTTTACAGTCCAACTCTCACATCCATACATAACTACTGAAAAAACCATAGCTCTGAGATACTCTGAAGTTATCTGCAGTGTATACAATTGTATATGCAATTCACAGCAGTATATACATTATGGGACTCAGAGCTTCTTAAATGATGCTATTATGCCATCTATGCAGTATGTACTCATAAGAACAGTGCCTGGAACACAAATGAGATCGCAGCAAAAAGTCTAACAGATGCCTCTCTTATGAGAGGCTTAGAAACATCAGCAAAGAGAGCTTACCTGCCAGAGGCATTTAGGGGAAGACCACTGAATTTGTCATAGCCTTGAGGACCATAATCCCAAAGAATCTTTTCAGCTGCTATAAAGTAGCGCCTCTGTTGACCCTTCATCTTGGGGTGAGAAATACCACTTTTGCAGTTACCAACATTGTATTGCCCCAGCATGCCAGCTATAAAACAGGAAAACCAAGAGCCAATGTATAAATGCCCCAAAAGCAATCAGAGAGGAAAAATAGACTGATTTATTTGACTTCATGAACATTTAAAACTTTTGTACAGAAAGTAGGACCATAAGCAATTGTTAAAAGTAAAAATAAACAGTGGGTAGAGGAGTGTTTTAACACATATGACAAAAGATTAATATGTAAATATCTTTTATAAATAAGAAAGAAAAAAGTAAATATTTCAATAGAAAATGAGCAAAACATTTATAGGTTATTCACAAAAGAAATATCATTAGCCCAAGAACAAATAAACAAAGAAAAGTTCAACCTTAATAGTAATCAAGTGATGCTGTTGTTAAGTTATCAAACTGGTAAAGTCTGGAAAGACTATGCATTTATATGTAAAGGTATAGAAAATAGGGAAGATATTCATCAAAATGTGACACCATTATCTCTAGAGGTGATTGCTGATTTTAAAATTGAATTATACATATCTTCCAATTTTAAACATTTTTTCTGAGAGTATGGACAATTTAGTAAATGTTGTATTTCAGTAATGTATTCCAGCTTATGTCTACAACTACTGGCCAAATTTAAGAATCTAACTAATTTCAAATGGCTGCTAATGCCTTGATTTTAAAACTAATTTCTTCTCAAATTTAAGGATCTTCTGTGGAGAACACCTACAATCTACCTTTTAGGGAATTTCAAGTATACAACACAGTATTTTTGATAGCAGTCACCATTAGATCTCAAGGATCATTTGTTTTGCATAACTGAAACTTCGTATTCTTTGAGATCTCAAGTGTTCTCAACATCACCAACTTCACAAAGTTTAACTATGTAAGGTAATTGATATATTAATTAGCTTGTGTGTAGTTTTAAAAGTTTACACCTTATATCAAAACATCAAGGAATTTACGTATAATTCCTATTTATCAATTATACCTCAATAAAGTCTAGAATGGGGGTGGAGAATAGTCACTGTCATGTTCATCTTTGTCTTCTCAGGAGTGTCTGATACATATTAACTGAGCAACTCAACATTTGCTGAATTGAATTTACCTGGAATAACCCAGTGGACAAATGTGAGGCTTGCTTTCAGGTTGAGGGGAATAACAAATATGTTATGAAATCAGCGCTGAAGTGCTGCATAGCTGTCCTTGTGGTGACTGCGTTAGGATCCAAATTGAATCATACATTATTTATTCCATGTTTATCCAACTGATAACATTTTCTTTTTCTCTTCTTAGGCCAAACCTTTAATGTATCACAACTTTAATGTTGCCAGTGTTTCTTAACTGGCATCCAGTAGCCAGAATCTCTCCACTGAGTCTTCTCTGCATAAAGACATATTTAGCTTCCTAAATCTTCCTAAATCACTTGTGTCTAATGATCTAAAAGGACTTGCTATTACCTTCCAAGGGCTTCTCAGGTAGCGTTAATGGTCAAGAACCTGCCTACCAATGCAGGAGAAGTAATATACCTGAGTTCAGTTCCTGGGTTGGGAANAGCACCAACCTCACAGGGCAGCTGAGGGGGGAGGAAAGGCCCCTGTAACCACACCTGACACAGAGGAAGCACTCGGTTATGTCAGAATCCATTGCCACAACTGTCTTTAATCTCAAAAATAACACTAAGAGACATCTACCATTATCTTCATTGTTTAAAAAAGAGGAAAACTGGGGTCAGAGAGGTGAAGTGAGCCGCCCAATGTCACACAGCAGGAATGAGCTACGATTCAAACTCTATTCTGACTCTAATGTCCATGCACGAATCTTCCATAAACCTGGGGGGCCAAAGGCTAGATTCCTGGGATCCAGATCTAAGAGGGCCTCCCAAGGCCACTGTGCCTGGCCCAACTCCTTTGTTCTGCAGAGAAAGACATCCAGAGAAGGCGGGTAAGAGCACAAAGCCCCACAGCATGTCAGGGCAGAGGGATCTGGCTGAAGCTTCTAGATAAACGATTGGGCAGAACGGGTCGCTGAGGCCACCAGCAGTCACTGCTCAGCAGGTCAGCGAGTACCACATGCCTGTTCCCAGCCAGCTCAGCAGGAGAGCGCTGGGGAGCTGGAGCACCAGCCGGGGTCGGGGGAGGCTGCCACCTCCTGCATCTCCCCTCGAGCTGGCAGAGATCACCCGGAGTGGCTCTCAGCCCCCATCCCCCTCAGTGAGGGCCCAGAGCCCAGAAACCGCCTGACAGGCCCCCACTGCAGCCTCGTACCCACCACAGGGAGGAAATGGGGCAATTATAGATGACCTTTGCAGGGAGCAGAGAGTAAACTGGAATCCATTTGCCTGAGCAGTCTTCATCATTACCACAGCAATTATTCACAACAAGCCATTGTGACCAAGGCTTCAGCGCTGGTGCTTTGGCCTGTCATCCCCCTCCCAGGCCGTCCTTTGTCCCATGGCATAATCTCCTGCATCTGCACAACCTGCTGCCTCTCCACTCTCCAGTTACAACTGCAGAGTGGGTGAGCAGTCAGTCATCAACCCAGGTTTGGGAAATGTTAGGGGGTACAGTAAAGAATTCCTGAATATTTCCTGTTCATTCCCTCATTGCCAACTTTTCCAATAGCTCCTTTCCCACCCCCACATCTAAATAACCACTGGAAGAGTTAAGGGATGAGATGTGAGTCATTCACACTTCAGCATAAATAAGTTTACTCAACCAGCTTTCTGCCTGATGCCTAGCTGAGATCCTGCCCATTTTGGGGTTGGGTGGGAATTAGGAGTGTTGGTAGAAGAGGAAAGAGAAGAGAGCAGGAAGAGGGAGGGGGAAGAGGTGCTCCTGAGAGAGGTATTAAGAGTAAGGGACTTTGAACTAGCCAAATGGCTTGGATGGTACATCTCATAATAAGAACTGGAGAGAGGCTTGAACTTGTAGTAACTAATACTCATGCCAGAATCCAGACAGTAATGAACCAGTGTTTGCCCGAGCTCCATGGGACATATCAAGCACAGCAGAGAGACCTGCCTATCCAGCGCTCAGCTGGGTATTGGTCTGAATCTTCACTACTCAAAGTGTGGTACCTGGGCCAGCAGCGCTGGCATCCACTGGCAGCTGAGGAGAAANGTCACCTTTCTTTACAGTCCAACTCTCACATCCATACATAACTACTGAAAAAACCATAGCTCTGAGATACTCTGAAGTTATCTGCAGTGTATACAATTGTATATGCAATTCACAGCAGTATATACATTATGGGACTCAGAGCTTCTTAAATGATGCTATTATGCCATCTATGCAGTATGTACTCATAAGAACAGTGCCTGGAACACAAATGAGATCGCAGCAAAAAGTCTAACAGATGCCTCTCTTATGAGAGGCTTAGAAACATCAGCAAAGAGAGCTTACCTGCCAGAGGCATTTAGGGGAAGACCACTGAATTTGTCATAGCCTTGAGGACCATAATCCCAAAGAATCTTTTCAGCTGCTATAAAGTAGCGCCTCTGTTGACCCTTCATCTTGGGGTGAGAAATACCACTTTTGCAGTTACCAACATTGTATTGCCCCAGCATGCCAGCTATAAAACAGGAAAACCAAGAGCCAATGTATAAATGCCCCAAAAGCAATCAGAGAGGAAAAATAGACTGATTTATTTGACTTCATGAACATTTAAAACTTTTGTACAGAAAGTAGGACCATAAGCAATTGTTAAAAGTAAAAATAAACAGTGGGTAGAGGAGTGTTTTAACACATATGACAAAAGATTAATATGTAAATATCTTTTATAAATAAGAAAGAAAAAAGTAAATATTTCAATAGAAAATGAGCAAAACATTTATAGGTTATTCACAAAAGAAATATCATTAGCCCAAGAACAAATAAACAAAGAAAAGTTCAACCTTAATAGTAATCAAGTGATGCTGTTGTTAAGTTATCAAACTGGTAAAGTCTGGAAAGACTATGCATTTATATGTAAAGGTATAGAAAATAGGGAAGATATTCATCAAAATGTGACACCATTATCTCTAGAGGTGATTGCTGATTTTAAAATTGAATTATACATATCTTCCAATTTTAAACATTTTTTCTGAGAGTATGGACAATTTAGTAAATGTTGTATTTCAGTAATGTATTCCAGCTTATGTCTACAACTACTGGCCAAATTTAAGAATCTAACTAATTTCAAATGGCTGCTAATGCCTTGATTTTAAAACTAATTTCTTCTCAAATTTAAGGATCTTCTGTGGAGAACACCTACAATCTACCTTTTAGGGAATTTCAAGTATACAACACAGTATTTTTGATAGCAGTCACCATTAGATCTCAAGGATCATTTGTTTTGCATAACTGAAACTTCGTATTCTTTGAGATCTCAAGTGTTCTCAACATCACCAACTTCACAAAGTTTAACTATGTAAGGTAATTGATATATTAATTAGCTTGTGTGTAGTTTTAAAAGTTTACACCTTATATCAAAACATCAAGGAATTTACGTATAATTCCTATTTATCAATTATACCTCAATAAAGTCTAGAATGGGGGTGGAGAATAGTCACTGTCATGTTCATCTTTGTCTTCTCAGGAGTGTCTGATACATATTAACTGAGCAACTCAACATTTGCTGAATTGAATTTACCTGGAATAACCCAGTGGACAAATGTGAGGCTTGCTTTCAGGTTGAGGGGAATAACAAATATGTTATGAAATCAGCGCTGAAGTGCTGCATAGCTGTCCTTGTGGTGACTGCGTTAGGATCCAAATTGAATCATACATTATTTATTCCATGTTTATCCAACTGATAACATTTTCTTTTTCTCTTCTTAGGCCAAACCTTTAATGTATCACAACTTTAATGTTGCCAGTGTTTCTTAACTGGCATCCAGTAGCCAGAATCTCTCCACTGAGTCTTCTCTGCATAAAGACATATTTAGCTTCCTAAATCTTCCTAAATCACTTGTGTCTAATGATCTAAAAGGACTTGCTATTACCTTCCAAGGGCTTCTCAGGTAGCGTTAATGGTCAAGAACCTGCCTACCAATGCAGGAGAAGTAATATACCTGAGTTCAGTTCCTGGGTTGGGAAGATCCCCTGGAGGAGGGCATAGCAACCCACTCCAGTGTTCTTGCCTGGAGAATCCCACAGACAGAGGAACCTGATGGACTGTAGTCCATCGGGTTGCCAAGAGTCGACCTTGGCAACAAGGTACATACACAACGGAAGGGACTCAGCATGTATGCACACATTACCTTCCAGACATTCCTTAGCCTTGCCGTTCAAAACTGCTCCCCAGGGGCCCAAACTGCCTCTCTAAAACTTCTGCTGCATCACTCCTCTGACATGAACCTAAGGCCAGCTAAGTAGACTTACTCCATGTGGTCCCAAGGAACCTGGACCGAATCATTCAACAGGTATTTAAGTCAACAAGGGCTTGCCTTTACCTTTCAAAGGATTTTGCACCTGTCATTGGGTGTGTCTCAATATAAAGAAGAACCCTCATGGAACATCCCAGAGATGAAACGGGCTGCTACAATTACTAGGCTGTGGTTATACACACCTCTCTATATAAAACAGATCATCAACAAGGACCCACTGTAGAGCACAGGTAACTGTACTCAGTACTCTGTGATATGGGAAACTTACACAGGAAAAGAATCTGGAAAAGAATGGATATTTGAATATGTATAACTCATTTTTCTGTACACCTGAAACTAACACACCCTACATAAATCAATTATACTCCAATATAAAATTTTTTTAAAAAATTTAAAGAGATGTCCAAAAGGGAATTCAAGAATTGGATAGGGAGGTGGCCCAGATTATCTTGAAATCCTTTTCTGGTTGGACCAGATTATTTATAAATTCCAATTTCTGATCATAAATTTTATTCTATTTATAATTGCCCATGTGTTTTTCAAAGTTCATGTTGCTTCCCCTACTTGGAAAGCCTTTTTCTTCTTCCTCATTTATCAAATTCCTACCCATATTTCTAGGCTCAGATTAGGGACCCCCTCATTAGGTGGTCCCTCTGACTGTTCCAGTAAAGTGACAAAGCTCAAAGAGCATTTATCATTCTGCCTCAGATTTTATTCATTTTGTAAATGTATAACTATATTTAACTACTAGATTCCAGGTTCCAGGAAGGTCTTATCAATTTTTTCAATCATCTCTTACCTGGTTCATAAGGAGGTAATTAATTAATAAATATATGTCAATAAGATGCCAAATAGGCATTATACATTTTCTTATGTTTAATATTTAATTGTAATAAATATAACACAGACAAGAATCCATCCAATAGCATGCACTGAAGTGAACACCGTTGACTGTGTGGTTTAATTGTACCATTGTAACCATTTCCACACTGGCCTCCATCCTTTTTACCTTGGAGGTGATCACTGACTTGGCAGGTTATCATCCACTTTCCAGGATTCTCAACTATCATTTCTATTGTCAGGAAGGTGGCTGGGAACAGGTTGACAACATCAGTCCGATGCCCTCTGCTGATGAAGGTGTTACCATAAAAATAGATGGAATGGATGTCTATCTCATTCCCCATCCCAAACAGGTGCCAGGACACTGATTCACCAACACACATATCAGGTTCAGGAAAGTTTCCAAAGAGGTATCCATTGAGTGCTGAAAAACAGAAACACTGGTGAAAGACACTCCCCTGCAGAGCCCAGGAGAACCAGAAACAATGGGAATACATACTCTAGCACAGCTGAAAAACTAGCACAGGTCACTAGGTTGCAATATTTTTGTGCAGAAAAAAACGTGGTTTCTTTGATAAAATGCAGTCCCCAAAGGAATGAAAAGTATTAGTCTTTTTAAGAGAAAAGCACTCAATAAAAGTGATCAGCAATAGGAACACAGCCCCGGGCTGCTCTGTGAACACAATGAGACCAGGAGTAAACCAAAATGCTGTTTATAATTCCAGAACAGCTTGGCCACCTCCTACTTCCACCTCTATTTGCATATTTACCATCCCCACCAGATCTGTTCTGTGTAACTAGAAACTCTGTCTTACCTCACGTTGGGAAACCTGACATGTAGTAGCTATTTAAGTGACAAAAGTATGCAGCAAGAAGAAAAAGAAATGATTAGAAGGGAGGAATGAGGCAGTTCAGTTCAGTTTACTCAGTTGTGCCCGATTCTTTGCGAACCCATGGACTGCAGCATGCCAGGCTTCCCTGTCCATCACCAACTACTAGAGCTTGCTTAAACTCATGTCCATCCAGTCCGTGATGCCATCAACCATGTCATCCTCTGTCATCCCCTTCTCCTCCTGCCCTCAATCATTCCCAGCATCAGGGTCTTTTCAAGTGAGTCAGCTCTTCACATCACGTGGCCAGAGTATTGGAGTTTCAGCTTCAGCATCAGTCCTTCCAATGAATTTTCAGGACTGGTCTCCTTTAGGATGGACTAGTTGGATCTCCTTGCAGTCCAAGGGACTTTCAAGAGTCTTCTCCAACACCACAGTTCAAAAGCATCAATTCTTCGGTGGTCAGCTTTCTTTATGGTCTAATTCTCATATCCATACACGACTACTGGAAAATCCATAGCTTTGACTAGATGGACCTTTGCTGGCAAAGTAATGTCTCTGCTTTTTAATATGCTGTCTAGGTTGGTCCAAACTTTTCTTCCAAGGAGCAAGCGTCTTTTAATTTCATGGCTGCAGTCACCATCTGCAGTGATTTTTGAAGCCCAAGAAAATAAAGTCTGTCACTGTTTCTATTGTTTCCCCATCTATTTGCCCTGAAGTGATGGGACCAGATGCCTTGATCTTAGTTTTCTGAATGTTGAGTTTTAAGCCAGCTTAAAGGAATGAGGCATGTTACTTTTTTTTTTTTTCACCATTTCTCCCATCCCCATCCCCTGCCTGTTGTAACCACCAATTTGATCTCTGAATCTATGACCTTGGTTTTGAGGAGTTTGCTTGTTTGTTAGATTCCACATATAAAAAAAGATGATACAGCATTTGCCTTCTATGTCTGACTTATTTCACTTAGCATAATGCCCTAAAAGTCCATCATGCTGTTGTGAATGGAGAGATCATTTTTTTTTTNTCAAGAGTCTTCTCCAACACCACAGTTCAAAAGCATCAATTCTTCGGTGGTCAGCTTTCTTTATGGTCTAATTCTCATATCCATACACGACTACTGGAAAATCCATAGCTTTGACTAGATGGACCTTTGCTGGCAAAGTAATGTCTCTGCTTTTTAATATGCTGTCTAGGTTGGTCCAAACTTTTCTTCCAAGGAGCAAGCGTCTTTTAATTTCATGGCTGCAGTCACCATCTGCAGTGATTTTTGAAGCCCAAGAAAATAAAGTCTGTCACTGTTTCTATTGTTTCCCCATCTATTTGCCCTGAAGTGATGGGACCAGATGCCTTGATCTTAGTTTTCTGAATGTTGAGTTTTAAGCCAGCTTAAAGGAATGAGGCATGTTACTTTTTTTTTTTTTCACCATTTCTCCCATCCCCATCCCCTGCCTGTTGTAACCACCAATTTGATCTCTGAATCTATGACCTTGGTTTTGAGGAGTTTGCTTGTTTGTTAGATTCCACATATAAAAAAAGATGATACAGCATTTGCCTTCTATGTCTGACTTATTTCACTTAGCATAATGCCCTAAAAGTCCATCATGCTGTTGTGAATGGAGAGATCATTTTTTTTTTAGTGGCTGAATATTCCATTTAATATTCCTTTATTATATGCCACAATTTCTTTATCCATTCATCCATCAGTGGACACAGGCTGTTTCCATATATTGGCCATTGTAAAAAAAAAAAAATGCCGCAGTGAACACGGAGGTGTGTGTATGTCCTTTTGAATCAGTGTTTTCATTTTCTTCAGATAAATACCCATGAGTAGAATTGCTGGATCTTATGTTAGGTTTTTATTTTTAGTCTTATCTATACTGATTTTCATAGTGGTTACACCAATTTACATTAGCTATTTCTTGATAATTGCCATTCTAACAGGCATCAGACGATATTTCATTGTGGTTTTGATTTGCATTTCCCTGATGAGTAATGATGTTGAGCATCTTTTCATGTACCTATTGGCCATCTTATTTCTTATTTAGAAAAATATCTATTCAGATATTCTGTTCATTTTTAAAACAGGGTTGTTTGGCTTTTTGTTACTGAATTGTATGAGTTCTTTGTATTTTTTGGATATTATTTCCTTATCAGATGTATGATTTGCAAATATCTTCTCCCATTCAGTTGGTTGCGTTTCCTCACTGATGGTCTCCTTTGCTGTGCAGAAGTTTTTGGTTTGATGTAGTTCTACTTGTTTATCTTTGCTTTTATTGCTTTTGCTTTGGTGTCAGTTTCAAAAAATCACTACCAAGACCTATGTCAAGGTGCTCACCACCTACGTTTTTTTATAGGAGTTCTATACTTTCAGATCTTACTTTCAAGTCTTTAATCCAACTTGAGTTAATTTTTGCATATATGTAAGATAGTGGTCCATTTTCACTCTTTTACATGTGGCTGTTCGATTTTCCCAACACCATTTATTGAAGAGACTGTCCTTTTTCTCCTGTATATACTTGCACGGGTTTATTTTGTGGCGCTCTATTCTGTTCCATTGATCTCTGTGTCTGTTTTTATGCCAATATCGAATTACTATCAGTTTAGTTCCGTTCAGTCGCTCAGTAGTGTTCAACTCTTTGTGACCCCATGAAAGGCAGCATGCCAAGCTTCCCTGTCCAACACCAATTCCTGGAGTCCACCCAAACCCATGTCCATCGAGTCGGTGATGCCATCCAACCATCTCATCCTCTGTCATCCCCTTCTCCTCCTGCCCTCAATCTTCCCCAACATCAGGGTCTTTTCAAATGAGTCAGCTCTGCACATCAGCTCTTTGCATCAGCTTTTCGCATTCAGCTTCAGCATCAGTCCTTCCAGTGAATATTCAGGACTGATTTCCTTTAGGATGGACTGGTTGGATCTCCTTGCAGTCCAAGGGACTCTCAAGAGTCTTCTCCAACACCACAATTCAAAACCATCAATTCTTTGGCGCTCAG
>SJYV01056175.1:105960-132875 GCA_006410875.1 Neotragus pygmaeus
TCATAACTTTCCTTCCAAGGAGTAAGCATCTTTTAATTTCATGGCTGTAATCACCATCTGCAGTGATTTGGGAGCCTAGAGAAATAAAGTCTGACACTGTTCCCACTGTTTCCCCATCTATTTCCCATGAAGTGATGGGACCAGATGCCATGATCTTAGTTTTCTGATGTTGAGCTTTAAGCCAACTTTTCACTCTCCTCTTTCACTTTCATCAAGAGGCTCTTTAGTTCTTCTTCACTTTCTGCCATAAGGGTGGTGTCATCTGCATATCTGAGGTTATTGATAGTTCTCCCAGCAATCTTGATTCCAGCTTGTGCTTCTTCCAGCCCAGCATTTCTCATTATGTACTCTGCATATAAGTTAAATAAGTAGGGTGACACTATACAGCCTTGACATATTCCTTTTCCTATTTGGAACCAGTCTGTTGTTCATGTCCAGTTCTAACTGTTACTTCCTGACCTGCATACAGATTTCTCAAGAGGCAGGTCAGGTGGTCTGGCATTCCCATCTCTTTAAGAATTTTCCACAATTTATTGTGGTCCACACAGTCAAAGCTTTGGCATAGTCAATAGAGCAGAAATAGATGTTTGAATTAGTACAGTTTTCTAATAAAATCAAGGAGCACAATCCCTCTAGCTTTGTTCTTTTTTAAGATTATTTTGGCTATTCAGGGTCTTTAGTGGTTCCATACAAATTTTAGATTGTTTTTTCTATTTTTGTAAAAATGATATACCATTGAGATTGAAATAGGGATTGCACTGTGTCTATAGATTGCCTTGAGTATTTTAACAATGAGTATTTTAACAATATTAATTCATCTACTCCATGGACACAAAATATCTTTCCATTTATTTGTGTCTTCTTAAATTTTTTTATTAATATCATAGTTTTTAATATTTAGGGTTTTCACCTCTTTGGTTAAATTTATTCCTAGATATTTTACTCCTTTTGATGAAATTGTAAATGAGGTTACTTTCTTAACTTCTCTTTCAGATAATTCATTATTAATGTAAAGAAATGCAACAGATTTTTGTGTATTGATTTTATATCCCTCTAATTTACTGGAGTCTTCAGCTTTTCTATATGTAATATCATGTCATCTGCAAATATAAACAGTTACTTCTTTGTTTCAGATTTGGATGATTTTTATTTCTTTTCCTTGCCTAACTGCTCTGGCTAGGACTTCCAACACCATGTTGAATAAAAGTGGCAACATTGTGCGTCCTTCTCTTCTTCCTGACCTTAGAGGATTAGCTTTCAGCCTTTGCCATTGAGTATAACCTTAGCTGTGGGCTTGTCATATATGGTCTTTATTATGTTAAGGTGTGTTCCATTTATACTCTGTTAAGGGTTTTTACCCTAAATGGATGTTGAATTTTGTCAGATGCTTTTTCTACGTCTATTGTGATAATCATATATTTTTATGCTTAATTTTATTATTGTGGCATACAACTTTAATGGATTTGTGGAAGCTGAAGCATCCTTTCATTCTTGGAATAAATCTCACTTAATCATGGTTATGAAACTTTTAATGTATTGCTGAATCTGGCTTGCTGATATTTTGTCGAGAATTTTTACATCTATGTTCATCAGGAATATTAGCCTGTATTTTTTCTATTTTTGTGTGGCATCCTTGTCTGGTTTTGGTATCAACACAATGCTGGCTTCATAAAACATGTTTGGAAGAGTTTCTCCTTCTTCTGTTTTTTGGAAGATTCTGAGAAGAATTGGTATTAATTCTTCTTTGAATGTTTGATGGAATTAACCAAAGAAGCCATCTGTTCCTAGACTTTTGTTTGTTGGAAGGTTTTTGATTACTGATTACTACTTGCTATTAATCAGTCTGTTCAGAATCTATGCCATCATGATTCAGTCTTGGTGGGCTGTATGTTTCTAGGAACTTATGCATTTCTTATTGGAGAAGGCAATGGCACCCCACTCTAGTACTCTTGCCTTGAAAATCCCATGGACGGAGGAGCCTGGTAGGCTGCAGTTCAGGGGGTCATGAAGAGTCTGACACGACTGAGTGACTGTACTTTCACCTTTCAGTTTCATGCATTGGAGAAGGAAATGGCAACCCACTCCAGTGTTCTTGCCTGGAGAATTCCAGGGATGGGGGAGCCTGGTGGGCTGCCGTCTCTGGGGTTGCACAGAGTCGGACAAGACTGAAGCGCCTTAGCAGCAGCATGCATTTCTTATAGGTTATCCAACATGTTGGCATATATTTGTTCATGGTAATCTCATGTTTCTCATCTTTCATTTCTGATTCTGTTTATTTGAGTTCTTTCTCTTTTTTCTTAGTGAGTCTAGTTAAGTATTTTAGTGTCTATTTCATTTTTGTTTTGCCCTTTTTGCTCTAATCTTCTTTATTTCCTTTCTTCTAGTAATTTAGGGCTCAATTTGTTCTTTATCTAGTTCTTGAGGTGTAAAGTTAGCTTGCTTACTTGAAACTTTTCTTGTTTTCTGAGGTAGGCATTTATCAATATGAACTTCCCCCTTAGAATTCTTTTTGCTGTATCCCCCCAAATTTCATATATTACAGTTCCATTTTCATTTGTTTCAAGCTTTTTAAAAATTTCTTTTTAGAGTTCTTATTCAACCTATTGACTGTTCAGTAACTTGCTGTTTAATTCCACATGTTTGTAAATTTTTCAGTTTTATTCATATAATTAATTTCATACCATTGTGGTCGGAAAAGATGCTTGATATGATTTCAGTCCTCTTAAGTGTATTAAGACTTATTTGTGGCCTAACATATGATCTGTCTTGAAAAATGTTCTATGTGCTCTTAAGAAGGATGAGTATCCTATTGTTTTTGGATGGAATGTTCTATAAATATCTGTTAAGTCCGTCTGATCTAACATGCTGTTTAACACCAGTATTTCCTAATCGATTTTCTTTCTGGACACCTACACTGATATAAGCAGGGTATTAAAGTACTTTATTATTATGTATTGCCGTCTGTTTTGCCCTTTATGTCTGTTAATATTTGGTTTATATATATAAAAGTTCTCCTATGTTGGGTGCATGAATATTTTAAATATTATCTATTCTTGTTGAATTTACCCCTTTATAGTTATGTACACCATTCCTGGTACCTTATTATAGCCTTTGTTTTAAAGTCAATTTAAAGTCTGATGTAAGTGTAGCTACTCCACCTTTCTTTCAGTTTCTGTTTGCATGGAATAATTTTTTCCATCCATTCAGTGTCTGTCTATATGTGTCCTTACAATTAAAGTGTGTCTCTGGTAGGTAATGTAATAGATAGGTCTTGGCTTGGTTGTTGTTGCTGTTTAATCTATTTAGTCCCTCTGTGTCTTTTGATTTGAGAATGCAGTCTATTTAAATTTAATTGTTGATAAGTATGTGCTTATTACCATTTTGTTCATTGCTCTCCGTTCTTGTGACTCCTCTCTGCTCCTTCTTCTTTGCTTTAGGTTCTGACTGGTATTATATTTCATCACTTTCTTATTATTCTCATCACTAAGTTATAAGTCTTGGAAAGCTTGGTTTTCTATTTCTATGTGTTTTGTATCCCTTGTAGTGCCAGATACACAAAAGACAGTTGGAATGCACTTGATAACATGGGAGACACTCACCGTGCATTTTGTTACTTCTCTGGAAAACAGCATCTTCTTTGTCAACTGAATCAGGATCAGTGCAGAATTGTCTGATATTTTCATCGAGGTACCAGCTTTGATTCTCATCCACAAGAGTGAACATTATAACAAACTCCCGGTCTACATCAGTCCTTATTCCTGAATAGCTGTGCAAGATTCCTATCAGGAACATTAAAGGAGTAGGAAAAGTTCAAAGTGGACTAAACCAAGATGAGCTTTTCTTCCTGTCAATAGTATCAGATAAATGTGAAGATCTTTAGAGACCTATATCTACAAGAGTAACCCACAACATAAAAGCAGTGAAGGGCTTTGATGGAAATGACAGAACCATAGAAAAGTCATGAAACAGAAATTCTCACAACTACAGATTGGAAACCTGGCTATCCTTAAAAGAAATATAGTTTATTGATAAAACATAGATACAGTAAATCAATTAATAGGGTACAAAGTAGCAAGGTGATTATGTGGGTGAAATAATAAAGCAAAGCATCCCTGGTTATTTGAGTACATTTTACACTTTCCTATGTGTGGTGTCGGTGTGTAGTTTTTGCATGTAAGTTTCAGAATACTATGACAGTTTTAGGCAGAAGTCTGAATTATTGTCCCTGCTATGGATCTTCTATATTAGGAGAATTTCTTTAATCTTACAGAAAGTTTGGAAGAAGAGACATATTCTGTGTGATACAAGGTGGGTGGGCAAGACAAGACCTGAAGACTGTATACACTTTTCAGCACACTTGGAAGGAGGTTTCTAGGCAAAGAAGGGGAGAAGACATCTTACCTTCTTTGCACACCAGCAGTGGGCCAATTAGCCCAGAACAGATGTCCTTAGGAGCATCAATATGTGAATGGTACACCCAAGTCAGGCAGTTTGCATCTGCAGGGGCAGGAGCATATTCTTCTCTCACTGGCCAGACATAGGTATAGTTTTTGCCAGGAGGAACCATGTCATCATCCTTGTTCCTTCCAGATGTTCCATCTGGATACAGGGCTCCTTTCAAGAAAAATGAAATGGTTAAAACACAGAGATCACACATTATAGTGGAAAGGGCTGGATCTTTGAAATCAAACATATATCAGCTAAAATTTATTTGCTATGGGACTTGAGACTTGTTACTTAAATTCTCACTGCCTTGGTTTTCTACCAATAAAGCTGGAATCTACCCCACAGAGATGTAAGAACTATGGAGGCACTGTATATTGTGTCCTGCACAGAGCCAGATACTTATTAAATTTTTAAGAAAAGATTAAGAAAAAGTATACAAGAATACACGGAAGAATTATACCGAAAAGATCTTGATGACTTAGATAACCACAATGGTGTAGTCATCTAGAGCCAGACATCTTGATCTATGAAGTCAAGTGGGCCTCAGGAAACATTACTGCAAATGAAGATAGTGGAGGTTATGGAATTATAACTGAGCTATTTAAAAGATGATGCTGTTAATTAAAGTGCTGCACTCAATATGCCAGCAAACTTGAAAACTCAGCAATGGCTACAAGAATGGAAAAGACTTGTTTTCATTCTAATCCCAAAGAAGAACAATACCAAAGAATATTCACAGTAATGGACAATTGTGCTCATTTCACATGTTAGTAAGATTATGCTCAAAATCCTTCAAGCTACGCTTCAGCAGTATGTGAACTGAGAGCTTCTAGATGTACAAGCTGGGCTTAGAAAAGGCAGAGGAACCAGAGATCAAATTGCCGACATAAATTAAATCACAGAGAAAGCAAGGGAACATGTACCTCTGCTTCACTGACTACATGAAAGCCTTTGACTTGACTGTGGGGATCACAACAAACTGCAGAAAATTCTTAAAGAGGTGAATATCAAACCACTTTACCTGTCTCCTGAGAAACCTGTGTGCGGGCCAAGAAGCAACAGTTAGAATGTTACACGGAACAATGGACTGATTCAAAATAGGGAAAGGAGTATATCAAGGCTGTAAAAGCAGAGACATTACTTTGCTGACTAAGGTCCGTCTAGTCAAGGCTATGGTTTTTCCTCTGGTCATGTATGGATGTGAGAGTTGGACTGTGAAGAAGGCTGAGCACCGAAGAATTGATGGTTTTGAACTGTGGTGTTGAAGAAGGCTCTTGAGAGTCCCTTGGACTGNGTCTTTTCCAGTGAGTCAGTTCTTCACATCAGGGGGCCAAAGGATTGCAGCTTCAGCTTCAGCATTGACTTTAGGATTGACTGGTTTGATCTCCTTGCTGTCTAAGTAACTCTCGAGAGTCATCTTTTAGGATTTTAAATAGCTTAAAAGATGATGCAAGGGGTTAGGGACAATAAAATGTCTGCAGAGGTGACTTACCTGGTGGTTCAGTTGGGTCCACCTGCCAATGAAAAAGACATGGGTTTGACCCCTGGTCCGGGATCTAGGAACTCACATACATGGGGCAAATAGGCCCACAAGCTGCAGCTACTGAGCCTGTGTGCTCTGGAGCCCGTGCTCTGCAACAAGAAAAGCCACCACAAAGAGAAGCCTGCACACCGCACCTAGAGAGTAGCCCCCTTTCGCTGCAACTAGAGAAAAGCCTTGGAGAAGGCAATGGCACCCCACTCCAGTACTCTTGCTTGGAAAATCCCATGGATGGAGGAGCCTGGTAGGCTGCAGCTCATGGGGTCGCTGAGGGTTGGACACGACTGAGTAACTTCACTTTCACGCATTGGAGAAGGAAATGGTAACCCACTCCAGTGTTCTTGCCTGGAGAATCCCGGAGGGGCGGAGCCTGGTGGGCTGCCGTCTATGGGGTCGCACAGAGTCGGACACGACTGAAGTGACTTAGCGGCAGCAGCAGCAGAGAAAAGCCTACGCACAGCAGCAAAGATTCTCTGCAGCCCTAAATAAATAAATAAATAAAATTATATAGAAAAGAAAAGTCTGTGGGTAGATGTACTTTCCCTTTTTGTTTTGTATCAATTGTATGAGGAGAAATTTAAGAAGAAATGCTTTTACCAATTTCACTCAGCAAATCAGGGCCACCAAGACCTGATTCCGTCTCCTGATCAGTGTTCATTCTTCCTAACTTTGGAACTTGCTGATTTGATCAAATTCTTGTAAATGTAAATTTCTCTGATTCCAACTGATACCTGAATATTTGTCTTCTGATACCTGAGCCCACTGGCATTAACACTTTTTAATCATTTATAGTGTCAAGGGGGAGTTATTCACTCAAAGAAATAGGCATTCACAGCATGCTAAGGGGCCCATTTGGGGAGACATGACTCTGGACCAGGTATCCATCGGTTCCATGTCCCCATTTGGACCAGGTTCTGCTTACTTGGGAGCCTGTACCTGGGCAGAGAAGAGAGTCTTCATCCCTATTCAGACATCCAGCCTCATATTCCTTCCAGTTACCTGCTATTCTCTGTCCTTGTTGGATTCAGAAGCAGGCAGTACTGTGTCCAAGCCACTTAGACTCAGAGAAGTTCCACACACTCTCTGAACCTCATTGACACCATCTGTCAAAGAGAAGAGAGCAGGTGGAGGTTTCCAAGCTCTTTGCACTAAAACTCTAAATAACCTAGAACCAATACAGGCATATCTGACATGTGAACAACTGCAGGCAGGAAGTCAGGGGGAGGGTCAGAAAGTGAGTTTGTGACTTCCAGGCACTGTTAAGGTCACATAGACACACACACATACACACAGCTGCTGCTGCTGCTGCTAAGTCGCTTCACACACACACACACACAAAACCCTTTGAGCTACGCAAGTAGCTTGAGAAGAACAAACATCAAATCTTCAGTGCCAGTGGGAGGACTCATTCTTGCTCCCTACTTCCACCTGCTGGATCTAGCATCCACCAACTTGGAGCGCCCATCAGATGCTGGGAGCCTTCTGCCCATCTCTGAGGTTTCATGGTCACCCCTGAGGCAGAACAATTGAGCATCACTCCAAGGTTACAGAAAACTCTGAAGTGCTTCTGACGCCCTATCCAGCACAGGATCAGGGACGCTCTCTTCCCACTGGGCGTGTGTGTCATCCTTCTCAGGGTGCTAGTCTGAGGTGTCAAAAACGTGCACCAGTATTTATCAGCTCTTAGCAACTTCCCTGCTCACACAGCCTTCCATCTAGTTAGAACAGACAGTACACTTTGAGATGATCATGAACCACTTCTTTATTTAAAGATGAAAAACCTGAGGCTAGAGAGGAAGATGAAAGGCTTCCCAAAGTCACAAAGTGCTCTCCAGCTGGGTCCACAACCAAGATGTAGAACTCATTTCTTGATTGTGTGGTCAGTTCAGTTCAGTTCAGTTGCTCAGTCATGTCTGACTCTTTGCGACCCCATGAATTGCAGCACGCCAGGCCTCCCTGTCCATCACCAACTCCCGGAGTTCATTCAGACTCTCGTCCATCGAGTCAGTGATGCCATCCAGCCATCTCATCCTCGGTCGTCCCCTTCTCCTCCTGCCCCCGATCCCTCCCAGCATCAGAGTCTTTGCCAATGAGTCAACTCTTCGCATGAGGTGGCCAAAGTACTGGAGTTGCAGCTTTAGCATCATTCCTTCCAAAGAAATCCCAGGGCTGATCTCCTTCAGAATGGACTGATTGGATTTCCTTGCAGTCCAAGGGACTCNTCAGTCCTGAATATTCATTGGAAGAACTGATGCTGAAGCTGAAACTCCAATACTTTGGCCACCTGATATAAACAGCTGACTCATCTGAAAAGACCCTAATACTGGGAAAGATTGAAGGCAGGAGGGGAAGGGGATGACAGAGGATAAGATGGTTGGATGGCATCACTGACACAGTGGACATGAGTTTGAGGAAATCTCAGGAGTTGGTGATGGACAGGGAGGCCTGGCATGCAGCAGTCCATGGGGTCGCAAAGAGTCAGACATGACTGAGCGATTGCACTGAACTGAACTGAAAAACTATAGGCCGAAAGTTAAATAACAGGTATTTTCAAGGCTTCATATTCATTTCCTTGAAGAGATCAACAAATGATCAGATACAAGTGACTCAAATACAAGCTCCCAAGCAGTCCCCTTGACAAAGATCCCAGCAATCTCTAGTGTGAATAGTAGTTTTGCCCACCCCACAGACTTTTCAGGATGATGGAACCAGAGATCTACGTGCCACACACTTCGGTACTCAGCCTTTCCTTCAAATAAGATTTGAACAAATGTTTTAGCAAATATCAGTTGAAAGAGCCCCATATTGTTTATCTGCCCAGAACACCAGATTACTAGCCTGCCCAGGCACCCACATGTGCCAACCTGCCATGCCCTTGCTGTAGAGTCAGTATGGGGGGAGGTTCCTGTGACAAAGGAGAAAACCATGGGTTCAGGCCCCCCAAAGAAGAGCCAGAGGTGAACCTGACCTGAGAAAGGCCAGCACTCCAGAAATCACAGGGCCAGTCCTCCCAGAGGAAGCAAAGCTCTCTTTCACCCAGATTCCAGCTTCAGTTTCCAATCCAAATAATGGAGCCAATGAGACAGGAATCCTAACAAAAGGACTGGAGAATTAGAACAGTGATTTTCGTATCAAAAGCCTTGACATATCGATATTTCTTCAGCTGCTGACTGAATAAATAATAATAATAATTAGGTAAATATAATAATAACTGGGTAAATAAATTATGGCACAGTCAAACCACTTCGGACAAGGCAATGGAAACCCACTCCAGTACTCTTGCCTGGAAAATCCCATGGACGGAGGTGCCTGGTAGGCTGCAGTCCATGGGGTCACTGAGTCCAACATGACTGAGCCACTACACTTTCACTTTTCACGTTCATGTATTGGAGAAGGAAATGGCNCTCCAGTACTCTTGCCTGGAAAATCCCATGGACGGAGGTGCCTGGTAGGCTGCAGTCCATGGGGTCACTGAGTCCAACATGACTGAGCCACTACACTTTCACTTTTCACGTTCATGTATTGGAGAAGGAAATGGCAACCCATTCCAGTGTTCTTGCCTGGAGAATCCCAGAGACTGTGGAGCCTGGTAGACTACTGTCTATGCGATCACACAGAGTCAAACACGACTGAAGTGACTTAGCAGCAGCAGCAGCAGCAGCATACCACTTGGTTTCCCAGGTGGCTCAGTGGTAAAGAATCAGCCTGCAATGCAGGAGACACAGGTTCCATCCCTGGGCCAGGAAGATTCCCCGGAGGAAGAAACTGCAACCCACTCCAGTACTCTTGCCTGGGAAACCCCATGGACAGAGAAGCCTAGAAGGCTGCAGTCCAAAGGGTCATAAAGAGTAGGATATGATTTAGCAACTGAGTATACACACCCACATACCACTTAGCTGTACAAAAGAATTAGATGTTTCTACAGGTAGCAGGATGGTGTGATTATCAAATACTAAATGGTAAAAAGCAAATTTCAGCATGTAAAGTGTGTGAAGTATGCCATTTGTGTATATTTAAAACAGTGTATATACACACATATGCAAAGAAAACATTTGAAAAGTGGCCAGGGAAACCATAAAGTGTAGCTTCTGGGAATTGGGACTGAGGCCACAGAAAGGAGCAAGAAAGGAAGAGAAGTTTATTTTTTTACATTTAATTCTATGCATTTCCCTTTATTTCTCCATGCTATTTTTAAAAATTAAGATGTAACTCATACATACAATGGAATATTACTAAACTATGAAAATGAATTAAATCGAGCCATTTGCAGAGATGTGGATGGACCTAGAGACTGTCATAGAGAGTGAAGCAAATCAGAAAGAGAAAAAGAAATATTGTATATTAACACACATATGTGGAATCTAAAAAAACTGTACAGATGAACCTATTTGCAAAACATAAATACAGACACAGAAGTAGAGAGCAAACATATGTACATCAAGGAGGGAACAGGATGGTGGGATGGATTGGGAAATTGGGATTTACATTATTATGTATAAAATAGGTAACTAATGAGAACTTACTCTATAGAACAGGGAACTCTACTCAATCCTGTATGGTGACCTAAAGGGAAGAAAACCTAAAAAGGGGGGATATATGTATACATATAGCTGATTTACTTTGCTGTACAGCAGAAACTAACACAGCATTGTAAAGCTACTATATTCCAACAAAAAATTTTAGAGTTTACTTTTACTCACCCTCTTCCCTACTGTGGGAATGTTTTACTCTGTACCACTGTACTTACTTTCATAATAAAAACAAGCCTACATTTTCTTTAGACAAGAGAGTGCAGCCTGTTTGGCTACTGAGGGGTCAAACTTTCCTCCTCTGTGACTTCTGCCTCTGAAAACCCAGCTGGCACCACAAAGTGTGCTGTGAGGATGAGCTCTCCTTCCCTGCAGGGAAGACTTGGCATCCTGATCCAGGAGCACAGCACCTGCTCGGCCTCTGGCCTGACAAGTCTAAGTCCACTCTCTCAGCCTCAGGACTGAAGTCTTGGGAACACTTCAATCTGTGCACACTTTGTCTTCCTCCTCCACTGAGCCTACATATGTCTGCCCAGCTGCAAACGTTCACCTCTGCTGGTGCATAGGGCCAAAGCCTACATTTCCCTGTGCAAGGGAATGGGATCAAAAGTCTGGGTGCCTGACAGTGGGGCTCTATTATAGAGGCTCTTGTGTTTCCCAGCCTCACTTGCAACTTGGATGGTCATGTGACATAGTTCTAGCCAAAAAGATGTGAACACATATCACTCCTTGGTGCATCTCTGAACTCAGCTGGTAGAGACCATTTCTGTCCTTTGACTTCCCATTATCCATGCCTAAAATGAAGACATGATCACTGGATCTTTGGCAGCCTTCCTGAGAGACTGAAGAAGAAGGCTACACCCTAGGGACGGTCAAATGGAAAGCCCAAAGAACCTGGGACCCTAAAGATTGCCAACCTCTGGGTCTCTTGTTTTGGGGGCTTCTGTTAACTAGAAACTGAGTATCAATCTTAACTGGGGAGGCTGCTCAGAAGGAGAAGGAGGAGAAAGGGTAGAGGAGAACTGAGTCATCCTCACTAACTGGTCCTGGAGCAGGTGGAGTTGCCTGGCTTTATACTGGTCATCAAGTAAGCCAACACCTGAGCAAGGGTTAGATTCAGAATTTCTGGTGTCCACTCTAAGCTCAGCTTGATGGGTAAAAAGTTATAATGAAGTTATTCATAGGCGCTTGCAGGCTCTGCAGGGAGAGACGCGCCTCTGCCCCTCCTCACTTCTCTGCTCTGGGTTCGCAGTGTGTGCGTACATGCACAGGTACATATACCCATGTGCAAATGTCTGCTGAGCAGGAGTTCCTCACTGTGAGTCATCTGCAGAGCCACCCAGACAGAAGGTGAAGATATCGGAGGAATGGGAAGTGCATATACTGCATATTTCAGCAGTGAGTTGTATATTGACTTGTTTTGCACATTCCTGGATGGGCTATCAGTCTTATCACCTTGTGAAATGGAGTATTTCCTGCCATATCACTAAACAAGGATGTCACAGCCATCAGCGATTTCAGCCTTTCAAATGTAAATTTCTGAGACCCGGAAGAATAGTGTCATCTGTCCGCAGCCATTAGCCATCCCACGCCCCCCTCCATAAGTGCTGAGCAGCTGGTGGGGGCGAGGGGTGGGGCACGTGAGAAAGTGGTAGCCTGGCCACATCCACCCCTCCCTGCAGTGAGCGGCCAGTCAAGGATACAGAGCAGGTCACTAGTCCCAAACAGCTGAGACGCAAATGAAAGGAATGATTTCAGTGAGCCCAGACACTTGCATCTTCTGATACATAGAAGAGTGCTAAATTCCTTAATTTGAGATATCTGGTTTTCTTTAATTAACAATAATCTTTTGATATTCAAATTACCTGACCCTTGCTGCAAACTTCTATATAGTCTGACTCCTCGCCTACCCACCTCCTTGGAAACAGTTCTCTCAGGGTCACTTGAGATGCTATATCTTGGGTTTAAAGTCCTAACAATTCCCACTGGATAAACATAACTCTTAACTTTTAGATTGCATTTTTTAGATTGTATTTTTTTCAGTTGACAACCTAAACAGCCAGTGGTCACTCCAAGGTCCATATAATCAAAGCTATGGTCTGTTCCAGTAGTCATATATGGACATGAGAGCTGGACCATAAAGAAGGCTGAGTGTCAAACATTTGATGCTTTTGAACTGTGATGCTGGAGAAGACTCTTGAGAGTCCCTTGGACTGCAAGGAGATTGAACCAGTTGANGGTCTGTTCCAGTAGTCATATATGGACATGAGAGCTGGACCATAAAGAAGGCTGAGTGTCAAACATTTGATGCTTTTGAACTGTGATGCTGGAGAAGACTCTTGAGAGTCCCTTGGACTGCAAGGAGATTGAACCAGTTGATTCTAAAGGAAATCAACCCTGAATATTCATTGGAAGGACTGATGCTGAAGCTGAAGCTCCAATATTTTGACCACCTGATGTGAAGATCCAACTCAATGGAAAAGACCCTGATGCTGGGAAAGACTGAGGGCAGGAAGAGAAGTGGGTGACAGAGGATGGAATGGTTGGGTGGCATCATCAACTCAATGGACATGAGTTTGAGCAAACTCCAGGAGACAGTGAAAGACAAGGAAGCCTGGTATGCTAGTCCATGGCATCACAAAGAGTCTGACACAAATGAGCAACTAAACAGCAACAACAATAGTGCTTAGCATAAAAACCACAGTAGCTATCTGAAACCATAGGAGGTATTTAAATCCATAGGATTTATCTAAAGTGGAAAAAGCAAAGGAGGGGTGGAAATAAGAGAAAAGTCTTTTCAGTGTCTATGCAGCAAACCACCCCTAACAATACATCTTGCATTTGTGACAGAAGCTCCAGCTCCCATGAGCTCTAGAAGATGCAAATCTGGCCCAAGTAACAAAGCAAGTGGGTAACTTCAAAGAGCCGTCTATAGGAAGCATCCTCCAGTTTAGCTCGAGTCCACTCATCAGAATGCCCACGTGGAAGGGTTGTATATTATATTTACAGTGCAGTCACAGGATAATCCCACTGTGAGCAACTGAGCAATCACCAGCCTTGAAATTTGTCCCCAGTCTACATTCTAACATTGTGACTCAAGCTTGGGAGGTGTCTTATCTCCTGCTGTGAAGAAATCCAGTAGGGTGGGAAGTTTCAGACTTTCTACTGCTTTAAAGACAAGATGCTCACATTGCCAAGGCCAAGGGTAATACCATGAAGGGAAACACCTTCCAAAGGCAGGCCAGAACAACCATTGTCAGAATGAACTTGTCTGTGCGAACATCTAGCCATTGTAGAGGTGGGCTGCCAGGTTAAATTCTGAGGGCTTTGTAGCTCACAGGAGCTGTGCAGCTCACCAGCATCACCACTGCCCCATAACCTGCATCTTTTAGTGGAAATTTTTCCTTATCCATTCAACTATCAAGCAGTTGTTGAACCTGTACTGTATATGAGACTTTAAATTAGAAACTGGAGCCAAGATGTATAATTATCAGTCCCTGTATTCAAGATATGTCCCACCTGGCTATGAAGACAAAACAGATGCTTTACGTCAAGTTGCCAAGTATTGGAGCTTCAGCTTCAGCATCAGTCCTTCCAATGGATATTCAGGACTGATTTCCTTTAGGATAGACTGGTTGGATCTCCTTGCTGTCTAAGGGACTCTCAAGACTCTTCTCCAACACTACAGTTCAAAAGCATCAATTCTTCAGTGCTCAGCTTTCTTTGTAATCCAACTCTCACATCTGTACATGACTACTGGAAAAACCATAACTTTTACTAGACGAACCTTTGTTGGCAACTTGACGTGAAGAGTTGACTCATTTGAAAAGACCCTGATACTGGGAAAGATTGAACGCAGGAGAAGGGGACAACAGAGGATGAGATGGTTGGATGGCATCACTGACTGGATGGACATGAGTTTGAGCAAGCTCTGGGAGTTGATGATGGACAGGGAGGCCTGGTGTGCTGCAATCCATGGGGTCGCAGTGTCGGACACGACTAAGTGACTGAACTGAACTGAGAATGAGGATGAGCAGCAAAGTAACATCAGTGAAGGGTGTGGTCAGAGAAAACATGTAAGATCATGCAGTCATAATAAGGACAAGTTGTGTTGTCTGAGCTTGAGATGGGATGCAGTTCACCAAGGAGAAAATGCGATCACCAGGACTAGTCTGGGATGAGTGCTACTTGGCAAAAGGAAGGGTGAAGATGGTGGTTTCAAGTTGCATTTTGGGGGCAGCCACACCCTTCCTAATTAGATGAATAATTTTTGAAGTATTAATTCAGGGGGGAACTCACCCTGGTTCCTCCAACATCACCTTCCAAAGTAGGGGGTGTGGGTTCGATCCCTGGTTGGGGAGCTAGGATCCCACATGTCTTGTGGCCAAAAAACCAAAACATAAAACAGATGCAGTATTGTAACAAATTCAATAGAGACTTTAAAAATGGTCCACCTCAAAAGGAAAGAAGAAAATGTGACCATCTGAGGTATCACTGGCACAGATATCTTGCTTTCCAGAGAGCCCCTTGAGACAGGTAAGCAATATGATGACAAACATTTCCTGAGTGCTAACCCAGTGCCGTCACCATGCCTGAGCACTGACAAATCTCCTGATACCCCCTGTGATAGCTGATGATGACTCTCAAAGATAAGTCCACATCCTAATCCCTTTCTTTGGAGAAAGAGCCCTTGCAGGTGTAATTAAGTTAAGGATTATGAGATAAGAAGATGGTCCTAGATAATCCAATCCTTGTGGTCCAAGGGACTCTCGAGAGTCTTCTCCAGCACCACAATCCAAAAGCGTCAATTCTTTGGTGCTCAGCTTTCTTTATGGTCCAACTCTCACATCCGTATATGACTACTGGAAACAATAGCTTTGACTAGGTAGACCTTTGTTGGTAGAGTGATGTCTCTGCTTTTTAGTTTTGTCTAGGTTTGTCATAGCTTTATTTCCAAGAAGCAAGCATCTTGGTTGCTCCAAAAATGTTCTCATAGGAAGGAGATTAGACACACACAGGGGAGATGATATGAAGATGGAGGCAGAGGTTGGAATGATGCAACCACAAGCCAAGGATTATTAGCAGCCCCCAGAAACTGAGGCAATGGGTGGATTCTCCCTTAGCGCCTCCAGAGGAATTGGGGAGGAAGTCCTGCCAACAGCATCATTTCAGACGTTCTGCCTCCAGGACAGGGTGAGAACAGACTTCTGTTGTTTTAAACCACTTGGTTTGTGGTAATTTGTCACAATAGCTACAGGAAATGAACATAACCCTTCCCCATGCAAGTACTGTCATTATCCCCATATCACTGATGAGAAAATTAAGGGGAAAAAATAAAAAGACTCAACTGGGACACCCCTAGTGGTACAGTGAATAAGAGTCCGCCTCGAATGCAGGGAACACAGGTTTGATTCCTGGTTCTGGGAGATTCCATGTGCAGTGGAGCAGCTAACCCACTGCCTCACAACTGTTTAAGTCTGAGTGGCTAGGGCCCACCAGCCACAACAAGAGAAGTCACCGCAATGAAACGCACACTCACCTTAACAAAGAGTAGATCCTGCTCAACAAAACTAGAGAAAGCTCGCACAGCAAAGAAGACCCGACGCAACAAAAAATAACTTTTTTCAAAAAGACTCAATTACTTATTGAGTAAACAGAGCAGGAATCCCAGGCCTCTCAGTTAGTGCCAGAGGTCCACACTCACCAGCAGGCCAGGCTACTCTGGCGTCTTGTTAAATTTCTTTCATAAGAGTATCAACTCTTCATTTATTTAAGCCACTCTAGAGAAGGAGTGGCAACCCACTCCAGTGTTCTTGCCTGGAGAATCCCAGGGACGGGGGAGCCTGGTGGGCTGCCATCTATGGGGTCACACAGAGTCGGATACAACTGAAGCGACTTAGCAGCAGCGGCAGTCTTATCTTTACTGGCAGCCAAAACAGCAACCCCAAGAGATTCACAAGGCATCAGGCCAAACACATAATTTTTTTCTGCTAACAAGATAGAAACCAAAATTTGAAAGTGAGCATCTGTCTAAAATGAAGTACTAATGAGGAGATACCCTTCTCTTTATTTCAAAATTTACCAAAGCCTTTCTCTTCCCCCACCTGCTTCCCTTCATTGGCTCTTCTTTCAGATAAACATTCAAGAACGTCCTCACTCCCATCATATGGCCTGCTCATAGGCAATGCTCAAAACCCTTTGCCATTAGCTGGGCTGCCACGGTGATGATGGACATGGGTAAACTCCCTTCACAGACCTAAAGTGGAGTTTGAGCAGTGATCAGTTTCACTTGTGTCCAAGAATGATTCTGCCTATGAGTCAGCACCCACGAAAACCCCTATATTTCACTGGGAAGAAAAAAAGCCTGCCTGAGTGTTGGTGGCCTAAGGAGAGCTTGGTGAGAATTATAGCTTAAGTAAGGTCATCCTCTCTGGCTCCATTAAAGACCAGGCTCCACCACAGAGGCACAGTCACACCTTCATTAAGCATTTTATGAGCAGCACCGGCAGGAGTGCATCAAATGCTGACATCATCCCCAGGCCAATTAAAGGAGCCTTGTGTCCTCATTACACTCAGTGGGGAAGAGGAGGAATACATTCATCAGGAGGAAAATTTTTAAACAGACTGTGACTCCTAAATCTTATACCTTCTAGGAAAAATTAGTGCTTATAGCCTCAATTACATTTTTGACCCCTATGATCAAGCAAAGGTACCAACTTGGGAAGTTAAATTGCACCATCTGACTGCTGTCATATCTTCGTGAAAGTATTTCAATTTATTTCCTATTTCATCCCTGTGAACCAGGATTTATTAGGCTCTTGGCCCTGCCTGATTTTGGTTTCCAAGCTTTTTTATATCACTGAAACTTTGACATCCACCTTCCTTTCCCCCTAATTTTTGTTCATTGCCCTTATTAAACACAAAGCAATTGGAACAACTAAACTGACAGTGATTAGCTCTTACTGTAAGGACCCTTACTGTGACTGGCCTTGCTTAGTTCTCTGTGGGTCATTGTCACTGACAGAGCTCTATGTAGGGTTGGGGAGTTTATTATACATACTCTGGACCTTTTTCTCCACCATCCTCCTCCTCCCAGTAAGGAGGTGACTGGGGTACACCAAACCCCTAAAGAGCAACGCAGGTGGGGTACATGTTGTGTCCAAGGCCAGATAAAGTCACCAAGTTACATGAGGGATTGGGAAGGAATTTTATGAGAATAAGCCAGGACTCTGGGGAAGAAAATATTTTGTGAGTGAAGAATTGGAGATCATTCTTAAAGGGCAGGGAGAAAATGAATGGATAAATAAAAGTACAGAATACTTTAAAATTGTCACTTATCCCCACTCTTAGGACTTCTCCAACTTTTTTTTTTCATTTATTTATTTTTAAATCGAAGAATAATGGCTTTACAGAATTTTGTAGTTTTCTGTCAAACCTCAACTTCTCCAACTCTTGATTTCTAGGCTGAACATTTGTAAAGCATCTTTCTCCTTGCAATGCAAAAACCTTTCTCCAACCAGCAAGTCAGATAAGATATTTTTCATTTAGTTTTTTTAATTATTTATTTAATTGGAGGCTAATTACAACACTGTGGTGGGTTTTGCCATACATCAACATGAATCAGCCACGGGTGCACATGTGTCCCCACTCCCCCTCCCTCCCCACCCCATCCCTCTGGGTTGTCCCAGAGCACAGACTTTGAGTGTCCTGCTTCATGTATCAAACTTGCACTGGTCTTCTATTTTACATATGGTAATATACATGGTTCAGTGTGCAGCCCATCTTATTTGAGATTATTTTGAAACAAATTATATCACTTTTATATAAATACCTTAGCACATGCTTGCATGTGTGTTAAGTCACTTCGTTCATGTCCGACTCTTTGCCACCCTATGGACTGTATCCCACTAGGTTCTTGTGTCCATGGGATTCTCCAGACTATACTGCAGTGGGTTGCCATGCCCCCTCCAAGGAATCTTCCTTACCCAGAGACAGAACTCAGGGAAAAAACCCACATCTCTTCTGTATCCTGCATTGGCAGGTGGGTTCTTTACCACTAGAGCCACCTAGGAAGCCCAAATACCAGAGTTCAGTTCAGTTCAGTTCAGTCGCTCAGTCGTGTCCGACTGTTTGCAACTCCATGAATTGCAACACGCCAGGCCTCCCTGTCCATCACCAACTCCCGGAGTTCACTCAGATTCACGTCCATCGAGTCAGTGATGCCATCCAGCCATCTCATCCTCTGTCATCCCCTTCTCCTCCTGCCCCCAATCCCTCCCAGCATCAAAGCCTTTTCCAATGAGTCAACACTTCACATGAGGTGGCCAAAGTACTGGAGTTTCAGCTTTAGCATCATTCCTTCCAAAGAAATCCCAGGGCTGATCTCCTTCAGAATGGACTTGTTGGATCTCCTTGCAGTCCAAGGGACTCTCAAGAGTCTTCTCCAACACCACAGTTCAAAAGCATCAATTCTTCGGCGCTCAGTCTTCTTCACAGTTCAACTGTCACATCCGTACATGACTACTGGAAAAAACCATAGCCTTGGCTAGACGGACCTTAGTCGGCAAAGTAATGTCTCNTTCTCCAACACCACAGTTCAAAAGCATTGGCTTCCCCTTATTCTTCCTTTTCAATGATCTCAGCTCCTTGTGTTTTCTACTTTCACAATATTTAGAACAACAGCTCTGGTAGACTCTTTCAGCCTCTTTCACTGTTTAAGGGACTGATGAAGCCCTTGGCGACAATCTCTCCACGTCCTCGTTTTACAGTTGATAGAATTAAAACCCAGAGGAGGGAAAGAATTGCCCAAAGTTGTTAGTGAATCAAATATATTGTAGCAAAATGCAATGGAAACAATGTTTTTTGAACTGGCATTTCATGATCAATGAGATGGTGCATCTTTCATATCCATTCAGGTGTTAGTTAACACTTTCTCCCCCATCCAGGAGCTGCCTTTTTATGTTCTTGTTCCCTTTTCTATTGAGCTCTTCTGATTAGTTTAATTCCTTGTTGGAGCTCCTCCTTTTACATTTATTTTATTTTAAATGGAAATATATTTGACATATAACACTGTAAATTAAGGTGTGCCACATATTAACTTGATACACATATATTGAAATATGATTGCCATTGTATCGATAATTAGTACCTCCATCGTGTTACATAATTATCTTTTTTTAGTGGATGAAATAAGTTCTAGTCTCAGTAAATTTAAAGATCATAATACAATATTATTGTACATATTCAGTCTAGTGTGGATTAGATCTTTGGGACTTATTTCCTACTCTTTACAAATTTTTACCCTTAAATAATGTATCTCCTATACCTCCCCATCCCCTAGAACTACCATTTTTCTCTCTGTTTATATGAGTGTGCCTTTCTTAGATTTCATATATAAGTAATATCACACAGCACTGCTCTTTGCCTGACTTATCTCACTTAGCTTAATGAATTCAAGGTCCATCCAGGTTGTAGTAAGTGGCAGGCTTTCCTCCTTGTTCGTGGCTGAATAATATTCCATTATATGTGTGTGTCTACATATGTCATGCCATCTTAGCCATTCATCTGTTATGGGCACTTAGCTTGTGGCCGTACCTTGGCTGTTACGACAAACGCTGCAATGAATGTAACTGTGCACGCACTGTTTGTCTGTCTCGGGCTGACTTCACCTAGCCTGGTGTCCTCAGGATCCATCCCCTTGTCACAAATGGCAAGGCTTTCTTAATTTTTTGTGGTTGAATAACATTTATATATATGAATAATAGAATGAAATATTGGGGAAAATCAAGAATTTAACATAAAGACCTAAAAAAGGACAGAGTAAACCAAAGGACAACTAAAAGGAAAATAATAATAAGATAAAACCATACATTTCTAAAATCAGGAATAGGAAAACAGTAGGAGATCTAATCAATAAATAAAAGTCCTATTTAAAAATTACAAAATAGTGAGACCACGAGCTATTTAGTTTAGTTTTTTTTTTTTTAAGGAAAGAAGCAGAACTAAATATAATAAAACCTATTGGTGGAAATCACCATGGAATGAGAAAAAGTGATCCTGAGGTATTTCGCAGATCAGCTTCTTTTCTTGCACCTTTTGGCTGATATCCTGGCCCCGAGATCCTGAGGGTGAGAAGGCTGGTGAGGGATGAGCTGGCTGAATACTATTTCAGCATTACCAAGTGGAACTGAACACAAAGCTCATGAGATTTAGAGTACAGGCTTTTAAGTAGCTGATTTGCCAAACCAATCAGAAAGGATTTTTCCTAAACTTGAATTGCATCTCAGAGGACAGGCCTGGCAGAACTGGAGGAGAGCAGTGCAGATGCACAGAGGAAAAGCATAATGTCTTGGTATTGCCTTCCCTGTCTGACCTTGAATAGACAAGTGCCATGACTGTGGCCTGAGAAGGGTTTGGTGACACTCAGGAGTGAAAGTTTGGGTCACACCACCAGGTAAGCCACTGAGAGTAGCTCTGATGGTAGCTGAGAACAAGGAGACTAGAATGGGGTGATGAGGAGGGGTGATGATGATGGTGAGCAGCTGTAGCAGGGGCTGGGGCTGTAGTTTGCCCTACGGACCCCCACCCTCTATGATTTCCTACAAAAAGAGAGCCCACCACAGCTGTTCCCCAGTGTGAACGGAGATGTGGATCCCCAGAACAGAAGGAGGTATGCAGCTCAGAGTTCCTTCAAGAAGCAGCTCGCCACCCAACTGCGAGGAGTGTGTTAGCTGATTGCAGAGGGCAAGTGCTTCTCAGACACCTGGTACTTGAGCTGAAAGCACACTACACCCGGGGAAGCCCCTGGCCAGAAGCAGAGTAAGGCTGTTGTTCAAGGCTCTTTCCTTTCTGCCTAATGGAGGACTCCCTCTTTTGGAAAATCCTTGCTCCAGAGCTTCCCCGGGGGGCTGGCAGGGATGCGATCATGTCAGCAAGATGATGCCCCTGGTACCTAGTCCTGCATCCTCTCCTTCTCTTTCACTGATGTTACTTTGCCATGAAACTTGTACTGCTAACTCTGTCTCAGCTTCTGCTCCCTTGAGAATGCAATCTGCAAAGCGTGGCTCATGGAACTGTGAGGATTCAGACTCAGGACACTGTAAGAATGAGTGTCCAAGCGGCGTGATCACGGCCAGCTACAGCTCAGCAACCGTGTGATGTGAACACCTTTACTCTGGTCCTGGTCACTCACCACAGCCACCAGTGGTCCCTGACTGGGTGCTGCTGCGGATGAAAATATTACATTGCCCTGAAAAAGGCTGCCCTTCTCCTTGCTGCTTAGGGTCACTCAGTGGAGATCTAAGTGTCATGTAGGAGCATCAGATTCGCCACGCATCTTAGTGCAGCCCTAGGTATCAGGGTGAAACAAAGTGACCCATTGATTTGCAGGGGTCTAGAATGTCCATCAAGACTCAAATATGGGGACTTCCCTGGTGTTCCAGGGGCTAATCCTCCCTGCTCCCAGTGCAGGGGACCCGGGTTCAATCCCTGGACAAGGAACTAGATCCCACATGCTGCAACTAAGAGCTCGAACGCTGCAACTACAGTTTCCGCATGCCACAACTAAAGATCCTGTGATGACAGAAGAACCCACCTGCCACAACTAAGATCCAACACAGCCAAATAAATTAAAAAATTAAAAAAAAAAAAGACTCAAGTATGAACTTGAAAGGGAAGTACCAAAATACAGTGGGCAATCAACAAACATCAGATACCCTCTGCATACTCCCCGTGAAACTCCAGAGACTCTTCACATTAGTGGTTACAAAGGGGACATCACAAATGTTGCTACCTCTGAAACAGAAGCCACACTCCCTGGTCACCATGGCAATGTCCCTGGAAAGCACCTTCTCTTATCGGACTCCTTTTCTGCCAGTTTCTCTCTTAGCAGTAGTCTCTTTCACAAGGTCACTTTTAATGGATCTGAATCGTCTTTCTACCCATTTTATTTTATTTATTTGGTTGCTCTGGGTGTTAGCTGCAGCACTTGGGATCTTTAGCTGCAGCATGTGGACTCTAGTTCCCTGACCAGGGATTGAACCCAGGCCATCTGCACAGGGAGCGTGGAGTTCTTAGCCACTGGACCAACAGGGAAGTCCCTCTAACCAGGGAACCAGTGAAGTTGCTCAGTCGTGTCTGACTCTTTGCGATCCCATGGATTGTAGCCTACAAGGCTCCTTCGTCCATGGAATTTTCTAGACAAGAATATTGGAGTGGGTTGCCATTTCCTACTCCAGGGGATCGTCCCCCACCCAGGGATCAAGCCCAGGTCTCCTGCATCACGGGCAGACGCTTTACCATCTGAGCCACCAGGGAAGCCCTGCTGCTGCTGCTAAGTCACTTAAGTCGTGTCCGACTCTGTACGACCCCATAGACGGCAGCCCACCAGGTTCCCCTTCCCTGGGATTCTCCAGGCAAGAACACTGGAGTGGGTTGCCATTTCCTTCTCCAATGCATGAAAAGCGAAAAGTGAAAGTGAAGTCACTCTTTGAGACCCCATGGACTGCAGCCTTCCAGGCTCCTCCGCCCATGGGATTTTCCAGGCAAGAGTACTGGAGCGGGGTGCCACTGCCTTCTCCGAGGGAAGCCCTGAAAGTAAAAAGTGAAAGTGAAGTCGCTCAGTCGTGTCCAACTCTTTGTGACCCGGTGGACTGTAGCCTACCAGGCTCCTCCCTCCATGAGATTCTCCAGGCAAGAGTACTGGAGTGGGTTGCCATTTCCTTCTCCAGGGGATCTTCCGAACCCAGGGTCGAACCCGGGTCTCCCGCATTCCAGGCTGACGCTTTAACCTCTGAGCCACCAGAAAAGCCTAAATCCCTCTAAAGTGGGATTTTAATCCCAAATTACCTTCCAGCTTTCCGACACTAGATGGCGCTTGGTCTTCTCTGGTCGGCAACTGAGTGTTTTTAGACACTAAGATAGTAGTTCTTCAATACTTGTCCCAGGGTTGTTTCCTCCTGAATCACAGTAGGGTGCCCCATCCCCCACTGCCTCTGGGCAGAATGATGTCACATCTTGTCCAGCCAACACTGCCAAAGCCTTGGGCATCCCTTCTGCTTCTCTGCCTGGAAGTGAGATGCTGCAGCCATTGGCTGCTGGGAGAAATCCTCACTTCTTCCTTTCTCTGTGTCTGCTTCTAACAGTCACTAGTCCTCACACCCGTGACAGTGTTTGTGCATGGGTTCTTAAAACCAGCACTCTTGCACACGTGATGGCTGCAAAGAAGGCAAGGGGGGAGCTGGTGTCTGGACTTTCCAGCTGCTATAGGGGATGAGCCTCAACCTCCCACTCCCAAGACTGACCTGGTGGGACACTCCCTCCTTCCACGTATGTTTAGAAGCCCAGACGTGAAAGTTGTCTAAAGCACCTCATTCCTGCTGTGAGTACTGAAGCAGCTCTCCATCCTCCTCTCCACTCTGTATTCTGGTCTCAGCTTCTGCCCTACAGTTTAACCACCTGTTAAAAAGAAGGGGATTGGGACTTCCCTGGTGGTGCAGAAGAGAAGAATTCGCCTGCCAATGTAGGGGACATGGACTCGATCCTAGTCTGAGAAGATTCCATGTCCTCTGAGCAGCTGAGCCTGTGCACCAAACTAGAGACTAGCCACCGCTCCCTGCAACTAGAGAAAGCCTGAGTACAGCAAGGAAGACCCAGTGCAGCCAAATATAAATAAATAAAGCAATGTGTACATATTAAAAAAAAGATTTTAAAGAAAGGAAGGGAATTGGATGGAGCAGAGTGGCTCCAATATTCTCTAAACCACCTACTGCCTCCTCAAGCCTTTTCCACTCTGCCTGTTGTGGTGAGGAGACAACAAGGATGATGGGAAAGATGAGAACTTCTGGGGCTGCATGATGTTCAGTTCAGTTCAGTCATGTCCAGTTCTTTGCGACCCCATGGACTGCAGCACGCCAGGCCTCCCTGTCTATCACCAACCCCCGGAGTTTGCTCAAACTCATGTCCATTGCGTTGGTGATGCCATCCAACCATCTCATCCCTTGTCGACCCTTCTCTTCCTGCCCTCAATCTTTTCCAGCATCAGGGTCTTTTCAAATGAGTCAGCTCTTCACATTAGGTGGCCAAAGTATTGGAGTTTCAGCTTCAACATCAGTCCTTCCAGTGAACACTCAGGACTGATCTCCTTTAGGATGGACTGGTTGGATCTCCTTGCAGTCCAAGGGACTCTCAAGAGTCTTCTCCAACACCACAGTTCAAGAGCATCACTTCTTCGGCACTCAGCTTTCTTCACAGTCCAACTCTCACATCCATACGNAACATCAGTCCTTCCAGTGAACACTCAGGACTGATCTCCTTTAGGATGGACTGGTTGGATCTCCTTGCAGTCCAAGGGACTCTCAAGAGTCTTCTCCAACACCACAGTTCAAGAGCATCAATTCTTCGGCACTCAGCTTTCTTCACAGTCCAACTCTCACATCCATACGTGACTACTGGAAGAAGCACAGCCTTGACGAGATGGACCTTTTTTTTTGGCAAATTAATGTCTCTGCTTTTTAATATGCTCTCTAGGTTGGTCATAACTTTCCTTCCAAGAGGTAAGCGTCTTTCGATTTCATGGCTGCAGTCACCATCTGCAGTGATTTTGGAGCCCCCAAAATAAAGTTAGCCACTGTTTCCACTGTTTCCCCATCTATTTGCCATGAAGTGATGGGACCAGATGCCATGATGTTCGTTTTCTGAATGCATGATGTTAGTGAAGTCAATAAGAGATGCTTGCTGAGGTTCCCAGAATGGGCAGTGCAGCCAGGAAATATACAGTTAATTGGGACCAGCTTAAGTGCTACCACATGCCTGCCAGAGACACAGTGCTCCCCAGCTGAGGAACGTTTTGCTGAGTTGAAGCTCTGATGTCATTCCTGAATGCTCTGTGTGCCCCGGGGTCACTGATAATTCTCAGACATTCTCTGGCCACTCCTTAGGCTCTCCTTGTCCAGAACCTCCTTGGATGAGGAGACTCTGTTCTAGTCAGCCATGTGTATCTGCCCTCGGGTGTCCAGTGTGACAGGGGTCATGCACAGACACCACAAGCTTCTCAGCTTGTCCCAGATGCTCAGAGTCACAACACTGAATTGGAGTTGGACATTAGCCAGACAAACACCTTCATTTCGAAAAGTAGAAAACTGACGTCCTGGGACATCATCAAAGTTTACACGGGGAGTCACGGGCGGAGCTGCGGCTAGGAGCCACCTGTCCTGACATTATCTTTTTTCTCTTTCCATGGCGTGTTTTTTATTACTGTATTTCATCACTGCTTTGATTTTAATAGCATTGCCTAATAACTGTTCCCATTTTATACAGGATGTTGAATAAAGTAGGAGGACAAGTAACCTTTCAAAGAAAGACTTCATGATCTATTCATCTGATCTGAACCGGATTTCAAGTTCATGGCAGGAATTCCAGAGTAACAGCATTTCTCAACCCAAAGTGTAGAATCAAGGACGTCCCTTATGGTCAGTGGTTACGACTCTGCTTTCACTGCAGAGGGCATGGGTTCTGTCCCTCACTGGGGAACTAAGATCCCACGTGCCCATATGGCACAGCCAGAAAAGCAAAAACAAAACCCAAACAGCAACAACAAAAGGAACATAACAGAAAAAAAAATCCCAAAGTATAGAATCAAAGATAATAATCAAAGAATTGGGCAGGAGTTGAGAAGTCAGCTATGAACTGAGACTCTGCAATTTGCCAGGTCAGCCATTATCATGAGTGTCCAGCATCATTTTGGAGCCCTCTCAAAGATGTCTCTGCTTGTCTGTTGCCAATTTACTCCTCACCAGGCACAGACCTTTGCTTAGATTCTTAGAGCGTTTCTCCAGCAAGATGGGTCCTAAGGGACTAAGTCACCCATTTTATAATAACTGAGACAGAGAACAGTGGTAGATGGAATTTCTGCCAAATCAACAGTGGGAAACCAGTCTCGTGGGGAAAAAAATAAGAATCGTGTTGACTTTCATTTGTATTTCTTCAATTATAGGCACAGTTATACATATGGATATGCTACTTGCATAAATTTTCTGCCATCCATATGTTCCTGGTCTGTGTCCATGTTTCTATTAGGTGATCTGTTTTCTTTACTGTATTGTAAAATGTCTTTCTATTCATAATAGAATTTTCAGAATTTCTAATTTTTCTCCTAGTATAGGATTAATTTTTCCCTACAAAAGTTTTTCATTTGCTTGTGGTTAATTGTATCAGTTGGCTTTCAGAAATCATTCCCACATCTGTATTGTATAAAACTTTTAATTTCATGGCTGCAGCGTCTTCTAATTTCATGATCTGCAATGATTTTGGAGCCCCCAAAATAAAGTTAGCCACTGTTTCTGGTGTTTCCCCATCTATTTGCTATGAAGTGATGGGACCGGATGCCATGATTTTAGTTTTCT